>CM055903.1:56386003-56506003 GCA_029582155.1 Panopea generosa | reverse complement strand
AGTTTTTTATACGTTTACATGCCGGAACAGTTTGTCTCAAAAAACTTTGGACAGTATGGCGTCACACAGCGTGATCTAATCAGTGAAAGTGCGTTATTGTATTCCCCTCGCCACATGCTGCTGGGCAAGTTGGATAACAGAAGGTAGTATCCATGTCCAATATGTACTTAAAGAAAATCCACTTTATGCCTTACTGCTGGGCAAGTTGGATAACAGAAGGTAGTATCGATGTCCAATATGAACTTAAAGAAAATCCACTTTATGCCTTACTGCTGGGCAAATTGAGAACAGAGAATATAATGGAAATAATAATTAAAAAAACGTAGGTCTATAATAAATTATAATAAATCAGAATATGTGCAAAACTGTGCTATGAAACCTTAAAACTTACGCAGAACAAAATTGTATAAAAAAGGTTTAGGCTATCGGTTAAAGTACATATATTTAAAGTGTAACGACAAAATACGTTTTATAAACTAGGTATACTGTTTTACTGGTATATAATTTATGTCCACAGCTGTAAAAATTGCTTTTATACTGGAACGAGTAAACTGAATTTGCGACAGTTTCGTATACATCCTTTTAAATTGCTATGGCCCCCGAGACATTGATGTATACTGATAATAAAAATACACATATATACATAATCAAGTTATCATTTACGAGGATGCTGTTAAAATCTGATAGTGCTTGTAAAAACTATAAAAAGGACGAAAAAACTTTAAATATATTTCATAAAAAATATACTCAGAAATTAAGACAATTTGTTATTAACGTGCACAGAAATAAAATTTGTTATTAAATGTGTTAAGTTCTAGTCTGGTCGACCCGGTGTCAGTATAAGTGACTGAAAGGGTTTCATGCCCTGTGTGGCAGCGCTTAAAAAAGTGTCTTAAGTATTCTAGAATAGACACCATCGCGATATGATTTTTTTCTCAAAGTGACGCTTAGTCCTATACAACATTTATCGTTCCAGTATCTATGCAGTTTATGAAATACCTCATTTTACCCCGTTAATGAAACCCTCACACATAAACACATCATTTGTACCAAATTTATCAATTAGAATTACAAAAAAATATAGCATACAACAGGTCATAAAACATGTCTTACAGTGTGACTAATGGGGATACTGGAATTAAAATAACATAACCCATGAACATATCTTTGGGCCATATTTTATTGTTAACGCTCACGCAGCAGGGGGGTGGGGGAGGGGGTGTTCTTTTGTTAATAGAACAATTGACAGTTTATATCGGTGGCTTAATTACAAATGGTATGTCCATGTATATATTAAACAACTATATTCTCTGGAACTGTTAATTAACATGCAAACATTCTTTGATTCTTTTAATCGTAAAAGAAAAGTTCATCCCAAAAACTACAATTAATTCATTTCGTCTTTGATTGCTATTTTCAGTTTATTTTAGTTTGCGTGATATCGATATGCATAATACAGTTTAACCAAACAGAATAATAATAAATATATCCATAATTTGAATAAGATTTAACATGTTTTATTTAAGTAACAAATAATTTTAATTAATTTTATTGAATGTAATTATGGATTTATTAAGTAACAGAACATGCAATGATCTGTTTTAATCATGGGTAATCAACATCATCATCATTACCATTGCTCTCTCTCTCTCTCTCTCTCTCTCTCTCTATATATATATATATATATATATATATATATATCTGATAATATATTTAGACGTACTTCTTATATGTATGGGATTACAGAAAGAAGTATAAAATATTATATAATACTGCATATGCGCCTCACTTACATACATTTACAATGCGAACAATATTCTTTACAATATTACAAGATACGATTTATATCAAAGCAAACATTCATAATTTAAACATATTGTTCATGCAATAAACCGTCAAAATGTATATCATTTATGTACACTTTATCCCAACACTACGTGGAGAATTGCCCTTAGGACATTTGCCGCTTCCCTTTAATTCCCAAATATACAAGTTGTCAGTTAATCAGTAATTATCAGCCAGCATTTACTACAACGGATTGAAAAGATTTGATGAACAATTTACTTCAATTGCAATAGGATAAAAATCATTGATAAAATAGACATTAAAAAAAGTATAATTAAAATAACCGGTTTCAAGTTTCAATTTTATTTAAAATATGCACTAAAATGGTAATTAATTAAGAAACTGAAATTATATCATGGGCACTTTCGCGCCAATTTAGAAAATTATTTAGAAACGAGTATCACATTTGATCATATATGCTAGACAGAAAACACTAGATAGAAAATACAGATTACATCATAGTAGATATCATCCAGGAGAGGCCAAATGTGACCGATGCATTATTTGTCACACCTCACACTCACCTTTAAATTGCTCACTGATTAGTTAGAACCAGATGTACTAACTAATTAAAACATGTATTAAATACATATTGACATTTACCAAATGAAAACATGGTTTCTGTCTTAATTCTGAAGGCTGCGATTAATTGTTATAAAATATGTAATTCGACGTCGTTACGCGAAACGTCTGCATAAACACCAGTGTTTGAAGAAAAGTTATACAGAAATATTTTATAAAACTATCGATTCTTTTTTAAAATAACAGTTATTTGTTCCTTCTTAAGAACATCCTTTAAATTCCTAATACTTAATAAATTACATAAAAATATAAAAACAATGACCATAGAATTGTTGTTTGTTTTTGATAAACTTTAAGCAATTCTATGTGCATGTACGTATTTACCCCATAACACAATTTAAATTGCTTCATAACTTCATGAACAGACAAGAAATAAGGAAAAAAAATATCCCCGATAATCTCCCCGGGTGGACGTCATAATAACGACATAAATCACCATGCGGTAATCTGGAATATGGATATTCACGAGAAATCCCGAAGGTTGCCGGTATTTGCCGACTTATAAAAAAAAAATATAGTAGTGTTTCCAAAAAGTGTAAAAAGGACCAAAGAGATAAGATTTCTTATTTTAATCTAAATGATATCATTGGAAAGCTTAATACAATATATTGTTATGCTAATAAGTACAAATGATTATGTAAATGATTAGGTTAACGAATGGCCAAAAATGACCCTGCACTTTCAACAAAAAAAAATCATTATTTTCTTTTCAACTTTCGTAATATTGATTGTAATAAGCATTTATCTTTTATACTATATATGTTTTGTAATCTAAATAACCGTCATTCTGTGAATTAAGTATCACTAAAGAGAGTATGGTCGATTGAATTTCGCATTTTTCATCATATTTGAGGAAATAAATTTAATAATTTAATATTAAGACACTTATGCGTCCCATTGAAAATTTAACATGTATTTTTCTATGTTAAAATGAGTCTCCATTGGTAATTTTGAGATTTCGCATGCATGCTTTCACTATTAAAAAAAGTTTTAAAACATGAACATTTCCAAAATACGTTCGAAGCAGATACTATTTGATGACATGACCTGCAATAGACACGTCTTGCTGTGTCATACAACAACTTAAAATATGTTTTGTTTTAATTTGTTTTGTTTTTATTCTAAAATATACATGTATATATTTTGCCCAACAATCGTTAAACACACTAAAGCTACAGACATTCGACAGGTGTGTACTTCACAATCTCCCCATAGTCAAAATCCCCTTGACATACCACTCGAGCGTATCCGCGTACTAGACCTATCCGAAATATATGCTGTATCTAATGATTCTGCGGGAGTACACGAAGTCGAACCATAACAACAACAGTCAAATCGGGATGCATTTACAGGCTAAGGAAAGGTATGATTACTAAATCTCTCTGATGTTATTTAATTTGTTATTTCTTGCTATGCAATTATTTGACTCAGGTCGTTGGCGAATATTTTAAAGAACAGTGACCATGTCATTGTTTACATCAGTCATTATCTGAACTGGTCAAAGTGTAGCGTTATAGGCGTATGTTGTGAATATTTATCTGAAGACAAGTTATATTTAGAGATGGCATGGTTTAACCAGTATGTATAAAAGTCTGGACTGAAAAACATTTTAGATATCTATATCTATATAATATGCAAAGCCTTTCAGCAGATCGACCGTGCCTGCAGACGGAAATAGCGATACTGCTTTAGGTAAACAGTAGGCTGTTTATAATATCATGTTGAATAAACATTTTTTATTTCCGGTTCCGCAGGCGGGGGAGCCGAATTTAGGAATTTGACGGTAAATGTTTAATATTTTCATGAAATGCGTTTTACTTAAACATTTTTTCAAAAATCGGAGAATGTCATCGGATGAGCAGTTAAACAAACCTGTACGTGACGGAAATTAAGATAAATTAGTTATTTAATGAATGTTTGAGCACTTCTGAAGTGGCCACACAAGTGACCAAATTACTGCACTTGGCGATCATCTTCTGTCATACTTTCAAGCAGACAAGCTCTGTTTTTAAATAAATGCTTTCCAAGTGTAGACCATATAATATTGTTTACGTACGCAGAAAGTTATGCAAGAGGGAGGTAGTTCCGTGAAGAATTATGAAGAAAAATACAGTACAAAGCAGGCGGAAACTTTACGACGTAGGGGTGCTATACAAATAAGAACAAACTTACGTTCTTCGTACCAGTGATGTTTATATAGATACACCGTTACATATATTATATTCATTCTTGTTTGTATACACGAAGTTAAGTTATATATACACAGTTGTATAATGAATTGAGACACAAGACACTTGTTATTTCAGTTCTCAAGCTTAACGAATAAGATAAATAATGTAGATATGCCTCAGTTCTGTTATGATACTATAAAATGTTATAAATCAAAGTGTTATTTGGCTCTAGCTAACATTATAATAGGAGAAATCGCGGTGACCTGGTGACGTCACAGCTAGTTTACTATCAGTTTACATGATAAAGAGAGTGGGTGGGGGAGGGGGGGGGGGGGAGAAGTGGGGTGTGGGGTGTGTGTGTGTGTCGGGGGGGGGGGGGGAGGGTCCCCAATAACAGGATAACATCAAATTGATTTTGCTGAAAATAGTTAACAGTGAATACAAAATGAAGGAAAACAGTTAACAGTAAACATGAAGATAACAGATAAAAAAAACTTACGTTTCCAAAGTAGCTCAACATCACTTCAAGAAGACTAAGCTTATAACAGGAGAATGCTACAAGCGCAGTGAAAGCAGAATAAGAGTTGTCAGAAGGCAACAGACATCTCCCGGTGACAGCTAGGTTGGATGGTAGATTGCCCTCTGGGTTGCATTTTTTAGAGAGTTATGGCCCTTAGGTTAAAGTTTTTGATTTGGTACCTATTTCATCATCCTATCATTGGACATGAATAAAACCTAACTTGTGTGTTCAACATCCTCCAGGGAACTTCTACAGACAAAAATCATAACTCTTGGTTGCATTTTGGCAGAATTATATCCCTTTTAGACTTAGACATTTTGTTTTTAGCCGGTTGAAGTTTGTAGTACAAGGCCTTGATCATAGAAGTTTGATAAATAGGGTCAGTTTGTGGTCCTCTCTCAAATTTGTTCAAAACCATGACCCTAGGGGCAAAATAGGCACACCCTGAGTGATTTATTTTGTTTCATTTTCATGAAAGGGTATCCAGCTGTGTTAAACTGTGCAAGCTGGTACAAGATTATTTCAACTATAGATTCATTTAGATGAACTGGTACCGATATATTGCCCCCCTGAGGTGAAGTTAGTGCATAGGCTTATATGTCATGCTGAGTTAATTAATATTTAAGCAATATGAGCCATTCATTCACTTTGTTGTTTTCAAAAAAGCATAACGGTTGATAATGAAAATAAATAGTGTTGGTGAATTAGTTTGCTAATTTATTTTTAACAGGTATGCAATAATTATAGTTTAATTTTACTACACCTGAGTTTTACTTGTCTTCAATTTGGTACTTATTTCCTGAAAAAGCTGTTGTTTTAAAACAGTGCGCTGTCCCTCCGACAACTCTTCTTTTATTTATTTTTAAAAAATATATATGATAAAAGTCCATGAACATCTCTGACTCATTATAATTTAGCTTCAAGCACCATCATGAAAAACAATAGCAACAACCTCTTCAGAAGGAAGAGGGGACTGCGATGAACAATGGTGGAGCATATTTAAGATCCTATGATTAGATCTGACATCTTGTATCCTATTTAAGGGCCCTTGCAATTGCAATTCAAGTGGTTCATTTATGACAATACAGAGATGCACTTATGACCATCACAAGATCAAGTTTCTAGTCAAGTAGATACATATTATTTGTTTATGTTATGTTGTGTATACATACATATATATATATATATATATATAAATATATATATATAGTAGTAGTAGTATCAGTAGTGGTGGTGATAGTAGTAGTAGTAGTAGTAGTAGTAGTAGTAGTGGTGGTGGTGGTAGTAGGAGTAATAGTAGAAGTAGTAGTAGTAGCAGTAGTAGTAGAAGAAGTAGTAATAGTAGTAGTAGTAGTAGTAGTAGTGGTGGTAGTGGTGGTGGTGATGGTAGTAGTAGTAGTAGTAGTAGTAGGAGAAGTAGTAGTAGTAGTAGTAGTAGTAGTAGTAGTAGTAGTAGAAGTAGTAGTAGTAATAGTAGTAGTAGTAGTAGTAGTAGTAGTAGTAGTAGTAGTAGTAGTAGTAGTAATAGTGGTAGTAGTTGTTTTAATGACGGTGGTGATATAGTAGTAATAGCGGTGGTAGAAGTAGTAGTAGTGATGGTGGTGGTGGTGATGGTGGTGGTAGTAGTTGTAGTGTATGTAGTGGTTGTAGTAGTAGAAGTAGTAGTGAGGGCGGTGGTGGTGGTGATGGTGGTAGTAGTGGTAGTAGAAGTAGTAGTAGTAGTGGTGGTGGTGGTGGTAGTAGTAGTAGTGGTGGTAGTAGTAGTAGAAGTAGTAGTAGTAGTAGTGGTAGTTGTTGTGGTATCAGTAGTGGTGGTGATAGTAGTAGTTGTAGTAATAATAATAATAATAGTAATATCAGTAGTGGAGGTAATAGAAGTTGTAGTAGTGGTGAATGTAGTGGTTGTAGCAGAAGTGGTAGTGATGGTAGCAGTAGTAGTAGTAATAGTAGTAGTAGTGGTAGTAGTAATAGTAATAATATCAGTATGGTGGTTGTAGCGTAATGAGGTTGGAAATACAAGTTCACAAATTAGTTGAGATTACATATGATTATTATAAGTTCAATCTAAAGTTATTACAAGTACAACAAGTCCGATTTCTAAAGTTACAGTAAATTCAATTTCTAAGTTATCACCATTACAAATTCCTAAAGTTGTTTCAGTTCTTAAAGTAATCACAAGTTTTATTTCTGAACGACGCGCAGTTTAATTTAGTTCCGTCAAAACTGACGTGGCCTTAAAAGGTATCTCGAAAACTGACTTCCTGTGTCGGTAAATTTGGTCGTTTATAAACCGTTAGCCTTACACGGCTGTCAAGTTGTTTTTGCAATAAAATAACCCTTACTAATTGCTTGTTTATTGTTGGTTGTGCCTACAACCCACGTCCATCTTTAGCTAAATGCACCACGCGGCTGCGCTAATTGTCATTACGGTGCAGTTTGTGCGAGCTGGCTAGTTAATGAGACATTTGACAAATGGGTCATATGAGTGGTGGTGTAATTGTCCCGTGTTCTGCATTTTTTATGTAAGCTTTTTATTTTTCATTTCATTCTTATAAATCCTTATTGCTACAGAAATCCAAATTATTCTTATAAATCCATATTTGATTCCTGACTTTGTTACATGGTAGTATTAGTAGTAGTAGTAGTAGAAGCAGAAGTAGTAATAGTAGTTGTATCAGTAGTGGTGGTAGTAGTAGTAGAAGTAATAGTAATAGTATTAGTATTAGCAGCAGCATAAGTAGTCGTAATAGTAGTGGTGGTGGTAGTAATAGTAGTAGTGGTGGTGATAGTATTAGAAGTAGTAGTAGTGGTGGTGATATTGGTGATGGTAGCAGTAGTAGTAGTAGTAGTAGTAGTAGTAGTAGTAGCAGCAGCAGCAGCAGCAGCAACAGCAGCAGTAGTGGTAGTAGTAGTAATAGAAGTTATATCAGTAGAGGTGGTTGTGTTGGTAGTAGAAGTAGTAGTAATAGTAGTATTAATAGTAGTAGTCGTCGTAGAAGTAGTAGTAGTAGTATCAGTAGTGGTGGTATTAGTAGTAGTAGTTGCTGTAGTAGTTGTGGTAGTAGTAGTAGTAGTAGTAGTAGTAGTAGCAGTAGTAGTAGTAGTAGTAGTAAAAGAAGTGGTTGTGGTAGTAGTAGTAGTAGATGTAGTAGTGGTAGTGGTGATGTTGGTGGTGGAAGTGGTGGTGGTGGTAGTAGTTGTAATTAGTAGTAGTTGCGGTGGTTGTAGCAGTTGTAGTAATAATAGTAGATTTAGTAGTAGTGGTGTTAGTAGTAGTTATAGAATTAGTAGTAGTAGTATTGGTTGGGTGGTATTAATAGTTGCAGTTGTAGTATTAGTAATAGTAGTAGTAGTAGTAGTAGTAGTAGTAATAGTAGTAGTAAAAGTAGTGGTTGTGGTAGTAGAAGTAGTAGATGAAGTAGTGGTAGTGGTGATGGTGGTGGTGGAGGCGGTGGTTGTGGTGGTAGTAGTAGTAGTAGTAGTAGTAGTAGTAGTAGTAGTAGTAGTAGTAATAGAAGTAGTAGTAGTAGTAGTAGTAGTAGTGGCGGTGGTTGTAGCAGTAGTAGTAATAATAGTAGTTTTAGTAGTAGTTATAGTGGTGGTGGTGGTAGTAGTAGTAGTAGTATTGATGGTGGTGGTAAAAGTAGTAGTGGTGGTGGAAGTGATGTTAGTAGAAGTATTAGAAGTAGGAGTTTTGGTAGTATAAGATGTAGTTTTAGTAGTAGTGGTGTTAGTAGTAGTTACAGTATTAGTAGTAGTAGTATTAGTTGGGTGGTATTGGTAGTTGCATTTGTAGTAGTATCAGTAGTAGTAGTAGTATTAAGAGTAGTAAAAGTAGTGGTTATGGTAGTAGTAGTAGTAGATGTAGTAGTGGTAGTGGTGATGTTGGTGGTTGAAGTGGTGGTGGTGATAGTAGTTGTAGTAAGTAGTAGTGGCTGTGGTTGTAGCAGTTGTAGTAATAATAGTAGATTTAGTAGTAGTGGTGTTAGTAGTAGTTATAGAATTAGTAGTAGCAGTATTGGTTGGGTGGTATTAGTAGTTGCAGTTGTAGTATTAGTAATAGTAGTAGTAGTAGTAGTAGTAGTAGTAGTAGTAGTAGTAGTAGTAGTAAAAGTAGTGGTTGTGGTAGTAGTAGTAGTAGACGTAGTAGTGTTGTGGTGATGGTGGTGGTGGAGGCGTTGGTTGTGGTAGTAGTAGTAGTAGTAGTAGTAGTAGTAGTAGTAGTAGTAGTAGTAGTAGTAGTAGTAGTAATAGTAGTAGTAATAGTAGTAGTAGTAGTAGTAGTAGTAGTAGTAATGGCGGTGGTTGTAGCAGTAGTAGTAATAATAGTAGTTTTAGTAATAGTTGTAGTGGTGGTGGTGGTAGTAGTAGTAGTATTGATGGTGGTGGTAATAGTAGTAGTGGTGGTGGAAGTGATTTAAGTAGTAGTATAAGAAGTAGGAGTTTTGGTAGTATAAGATGTAGATTTAGTAGTAGTGGTGTTAGTAGTAGTAACAGTATTAGTAGTAGTAGTATTGGCTGGGTGGTATTAGTAGTTGCATTTGTAGTAGTAGTTATAATAGTAGTAGTATTAGGAGTAATAAAAGTAGTGGTTTTGGTAGTAGTAGTAGTAGATGTAGTAATGGTAGTGGTGGTGTTGGTGGTGGAAGTGGTGGTGGTGGTAGTAGTTGTAGTTAGTAGTAGTGGCGGTGGTTGTAGCAATTGTAGTAATTATAGTAGATTTAGTAGTAGTTTCAGTGGTGGTTGTGGTAGTATAAATAGTAGTAGTAGTAGTAGTAGTGGTGGTAGTGATGATAGTAATATTAGTAGTGATGGTGTTGGTGGTAGTAATAGTAATAGCAGAAGTTGTAGTAGTGGTGGTAGTAGTAGTAGTAGTAGTAGTAGTAGTAGTAGTAGTAGTAGTAGTAGTAGAAGAAGAATTTGAAGTAGAAGCATTAGTAGTATTGGCTGCAGTCATAGTAGTAGTAGATGTAGTAGTAGAAGTTGAAATTGAAGTAGTATTTGTAGTAGTAATTAAAGTATGTTTAGTTTCTTTGCCACAAAATGTTATAACTACCTATTTTTTTTCAGAAAAAAATGGCAAATACGTTAATAAGCCACTCATTTTTTTAAACGATAAGATGCCGGAACTGCATGTCTCTAAAAACTTCGGACACTATGGGTCACGCAGCGTGAGCTAATCAGTGCCAGTGCGTGTAATAACAATGTTATCAATGACCCAGTTATCTCTGCGGGTGGGGTCATAAAAACGACAAAGATCATCAGTCTTAATTTATAGGACACGATCATTGACTTAAAGTGTCGAAGCATCAGTCGAATAGGTCATGGATATATACGAGTTATTTTTAAAAAAAGTGTAAAAAGAACAAGAGAGATAAAATCTTATTAAAATAGAAGTAATATCAATAAAAGCTTAATAAAAAACACTGTTATATATATCAGTACAGCAATGTTTTGTTGTTTTTGGTGTGTTTTTTTGTTATATTTATCAGTACAATCCGGGACCGATTAGCTCAGTCGGTTACGCGTCTGACTATCAACCCAGGGGTCGTGAGTTCGAATCCCCGCCCGGAAACAGTCTACGTGATGTTTGATATACGACATGGTGTCTCATTATCATTCGTCTCTCACCACTGATTCAAGTGCGAAAGTTATCAGTTACTTGCGGAGATGGGGTGTACTGGTTAATTCCAGGAAAAAGAGCCGGTTAGGTTAACTGATTGTCTGTTAGCCTTCGATGGCATAAATATGACGCTAAAGGTGAGGGGGTGGGGGCTTTGGTTAATAGAACACATGACAGTTGATATCAGTGTCTGAATTACAAAATTTCTTATTTTACACTTTATTTTTATACGCGACACTACAATTTCTCACTTGATACACAACATCCTTACTTGACTATATATTTTTCTTACTGGGCACTAGATTTTCTAATCTATATTTACTGAACATCATTACACGACATTCAATTTTCTTTTTTAACACTATATTGTCATACGCGACACTTGATTTTCTCACTCGATACACATTTTTATTCAACGCTAGATTTTTATAACTGGGCACTAGATTTTCTTATCTATAGATACTCAATATTTTAGTTGACATATGATTTTTTTACAAAAATAGTTTCAATTTCCCCATTGTTTAATTTTTATAAAAAAATAGTATAAGTATTAAAAAATATTAGGATTTGTATGTTGTCAAATTAATGACTAGATTTTTCGAAAGCGAGGCAAAATATTGTGAAACAAATACCTGGATTATATCTTATATTTCCTTCAAATCACAATGAAAAAAATATCTGTATATGTTTGTTGTTGAATGATATATTAAACTTGCATTCTTAAAGGTCATAAAATAAAATACAATTTAGGGTCCAGATCTTTCCGAAAATCAACATTTCCCATTGTTTCAATGGGAAACAATGGGAAATGTTGATTTTCGGAAATGGATACATTTTGGAGGAACATTAATTATTTTATCAATTTAAGCTGATTAAGATAACTTTAATCGGCGATTGAAAATATAGTATACCAAATGGTTATTGTGAAGAATTCATATTTGTATTTTTTATATCTTTCGTGAATTAAGGTTTTGAAAAGAACCATTTGATGCCGACAAATATACATTGCTCGGAAATGAGTAAATTGTGGATAATTTCTTTTCTAATAAAACTTAAATTATTGGTAACTTTGACAATATGGCCGATTGAAAATGTATTATATCAAATGAGTTTTGTCAGTTTCTTGTTTATTTCTTGAGTATCTTTCGAGAATTAAGGTTTAAAAAAAGAACAAGAACGCACTGTGTATAAAACCACACATTTTGTCGGTATTGATTTAATGTGATTTTAAACATTTCATTGGACGAACTTTTTCTTCTAACCTTTACCAATTTAACGTTTAGATATTATGAAACAAATCATTTAAATATCAATAACACCAGATACAAAAGCATTATTGTACACCCATAAAACGTGGACTTTCCGTAGTGCGTGTGAATATAACATGACACATGACACCGGCACTTTCAAATTAAATAACACCGATATCAATATTCGAACCCTCCAATTGGAAAACCTCGGTTCTCATTGGCAAATTCTCAAAATAGATTTTCCGATTCCTATTTGGAAATTAGAAATTTTAATTGGAAATTTATCTTTCCAACTAGGACGAAACGACTTTCCAGTGGGAAAGCATGCATTGTGGGGGACTTTAGAATTTAATTGTGACATAAATTGGCAATTTATAATGCTTTTGGCTACCTTTTTGTGATCGAACAGTCATACTATTCAAACTGCGATACTTTGAAAATAATGAAAGATGAAAAAAAAGTTTTGGGAAAAAAGAGTTGTTCCAGAAATTCACTGTGTTGTGTTACTATGTTATTAGTATAAAACACGTTTGTTTTGTAACTACAGTTTATTAAACGATGGCATGCATTAAGAGCTGATTTTTTCTCTGAAATTACGCTGTCAAGTTTTTAATGTCATTAGAACAGGTATCAGAGAGTATTTTGTGAGGTTTTTAGCCAAATTTATCCATACACTTTATGAAAATATTACAAAAACGCTATATTTTTATTGCAAAATTGAAAAACCATTGACATTCTGCCGAAATGATTTTATGTTTAAACCCTTAACCTTTAAATACACGCTTATACTTACCATGTTCATGACTATTATTATTATAAGCATGCATCTATGTTTGACCTGTAATTAAAAACGAGATGAAAACAATTATATATATTGTTTTTGCATTGCTTGTAAAATATATATTTTTGCCATTTTTTTTTAAAAACGAGTATGTTGATGGGGAGGTAATTCAAAAACATCTGTACGGTAACTTCAGCTTTTTAATTTCTTATATTGCATGAAAAATGCATGGGTTCGATCTTCCGCCACGGTTATGTGTGTCGTCCTGGTTCTAACAAGGAATACGACGAGTGTAATTTGTCTAAGTTGTAAGAACTTGTTTCACCATCGAAGTAAAAAATAAGTTTAAATTAAACATTAAACTTAGATGTTATTAAGTTTCATAAAATTTTATTCATGGTAAAAATCTCTAGAAAACGTCCTTAAAGCAATTTCTAAAATTAATTGGGCGAAAACAAATGTCCGTTTCCGATTAGATCCTGAGTAATTCTAGGCCACGTATGATTGTCTTTTTTCTTTCCAGTAGTAATGTTCAGAGCACGCCATTCATCAGTTGAACATGCAGTTGTATGTTGACCAAGTTATATTAATCCAAATTTCAGTGCAGTATTTTCTATCTCTCTGGGCGGCCATGTTGGATATTGGACAGCAAACGCATCAAAAGTAAAGACGGTCAGTCAACCGGAAACAAATGTTGTTATTTTTGCCTTATCAAATATGAAATAAAATACATCTGTTCAAATAAAACAAATCCAAAGAAATATTATTTTATATTTTTAAGCATTTCCACTGATACAATCAAAATTAACATGACTTCACTAATAAGAGTTATCATCCTATCACTGCTGATTACAAGCGATAAGTTATCCGTTCTTTGCGGAGATGAATGTGTTCGAATACTGATAAACCTTCTTAGATCCGAGGAAGAGTGGTTTGGTTTACTGATCTTCTATTATATTTCGATGACACAAAATGACGTTAATATTCAAATAAACTAGTTTTATATCAAATAAATGCTAGTATTTATATTTTCATTTGGGTTTACATTCCTGGTACAACTATTCGTTTGATGCTGAAACGTTAGTAAATTGGATTTTACACTGGTGTGAGTCAGTAGCACAAAACGTTTTAAGAAGGGTGGTAGCACAGTTGATAGAGTGTTGGTCATTTACTCAAAATGTTGCGTGTTTGGTCGTCTTAATGTCTAAAAAAAAATATTGCTCCTAACAATATAACTGATAATGTATCAAATAGATGTAACTGAGTTGTATTATTTTGATTGACGTTTCGAAACCACATAATATGCATTTTTATCACAGGTTTGTTTTTAAATATCGAATTCAACTTTGATAAAACTTTTCACTGCTAACAATAGTGGGTATTGTTTCAAGCTCAATTACTGGTTATGCTACAGTTTGATCCGGATATCAGAAAAGCCAGGCCAGTTATGCTGATAATTGAAAACAATAATTTCCACATTCCGCTACCAGTCGTGGAGGTATTCATAAATGGGAATAATGTTTTGGAATCTAGTCCGGTTTAAGTGAAAAAAAAAGATTGTTTTGTATGTTGGGCACAGAAAGATACTCTATTATTGATGCTATAGACGTAGGGTAGGGTTAAATTATCTAGCATGTCATTTTTTTTGAAAAAGCTACAAATCATTGTACAAAATGTTGTATGAAATCATATAACAATTATTCAATAAGTCGCTCGGTTGATTTTGGTAATTTTGATTTGAAGCCCTTTTTCGGCAAAAAAAATCGAAAGAAAAAACAGTTCTAGGTTTTCGCAAATTATTTTCAAAATTGATTGTTCGTTGTTATTTTTTCATTATAAATCCATACAAGTGTAAGTGGTGATATTTGTATTGACTCAGTACATTATACAAAACTAAAACAATACACGATTTTGGTGCTATAAATTGGGACGTCAATAAGATTTAACATGGCTATGTTTAAGACGTCACATGTAAATTTATGTTATGTTTACCGCAAAAAGATACATATTCACATTGGAAGTTACTTCTAGTTCCATTTTATACCAAATATATCACAAATGTTGAATGTAATTTATAAGGTATATTCCTCCTTAAATACATTTCATTTATTTTTCAAAGTTAATGGTATCAACTATTTAAATAGTATTTGTTATCGAAACCACGATGCAATACACCAGAACACAGAAATGATGTCTTTATTTCTTGTAGGATTCCATAATAACTAGATATAGTATAAAATAAGCATGTTCAATAGCTTAGGTTAACACCCTGTTTTACTTTTAATTAACAGCTTAGTTCCAAGTCCACATAACAGACATTGATTGGTTTTCCAAGAATTAACCCTACAAAAACACGTAACAAACAAATACATACATTCCCTCAAACATTAAACATTTAATATATATACTATATAAATGTCACACAGCCTACATAAAATATAGATTTACTAACTCGAATTGATCTAAAATTGAAATGCAACGTTTCTTTCATTGGTTTGTTACCTGCATTGAACTAATTGTATAAACTCTACCAGTGAACGGTGTGACACGTTGAATTAATACATCAATTTAGCTCAACCTTAAACTACTTGAGTGTTATTAAATAACTTAAGTTACACCTCAATCAGTAGAAAAAATCCATAGCAGTGTCCCTTGTTAACAGAGGGCACTGCAGCTTCATATCTCTTGTCAGATCCAAACATAACGTGCACCGAGCGGATTATGCACACAACTACTAATATATATGATATATATGAATTTTCCTTGGGCTACCTGCCGTTTGATTTAAGATAAATAGTGAAATAATTTTCCTCAAGCTACTTTGCTTTATAATTGGATGACAAATGATTGAACAAATGATTCGTGTTTAAAAAGAATAATCACGTACAATTAACTTCTACATATAAAACCAAATTAAAAAAAGGTTTCGAACTAACGTTTCAAACAAACGTTTCGCACAACACTATGCCATGAACTCTGTTTTAAATACATAAAACTAGTCCTGCAGCACTTCAAACAAATGCCCAGGACTCTGTTTTAAATAAATAAAACTAGTCCTGCAGCGCACCAAACTCAAAACTCCGAGCTGCACCAAAGTATCAGACTTACGTCTCAAACACTTGCTCAGGACTTTGTTTTAACTAAATAAAACTAGTTCTGCAGCAATGTTCCAAGCCTGTCCCAACACCTGTCTGAGACAAACAATGGTACCCAACAGACTACGACCTGGAGCACTGTTCACAAGTTTCAGAGGGTTCTGCAACTCTGAGTTGAAAACTGCACTTCTGGGAATCCCTCGTTAACTTGTTACCTCGGTCCAAAGTCCCAGCCTGTATTACCAAATAATAATAATTAATTAATAAATTAATTATGCAAAGTCTTCTTGCAGCTCCTTCTCCGTCGAGTTGTAACATCAGACTGACAAGAATACAGGCGGTCAGCTGGTTATATAGCAGAAGTCACATGACCTAGTCACATGGCTTCAATCGGGCATCCTTAGTGTTGTACGACCACATAATGAAATTCGAGATAATGCGATTCAACTGAATTACCATCCTTAATCAAATTCAATAAGAGTCTACCTGACAGTTTATTTACTACGTTTTCTGCACGTTTATTAATGTAACTTAATAAACAATAAGGAATACTTAGATTATTCATATATAAAAGGTAAATATAAAGTTACCAACCAACAGAAAAGTATAGCGGCGTAACAAAATACACCGATGTTAAGGATTTCTATATGTACAAGGCGTTTTTGTCACATTACCCACGCCTCCGACTACAAGCGTCCCGCTTGATCATGTAATCATATTTATCATCCATGAAACATACACTCAACTTTAATAGATAATACAAAATAGAAAAGTATCGGCATATTCATCGAACACAATAATTTGTCCAGAACATATATATTTGTTCATGTAAAACTTCCAAAAATAGCTGAACAGATCTCATTATGTTTTTACAAAATTATGGGGAAATGGTCCATAAACAACATATTCTTGCAAACTACATGTATATCAAACACGATTAAAAGTCTCTGTTTCCCAACTTACTTCATCAACTTATCTATGCTTCATAATAGTTCCTATATTTCCAGAACTAAATCCTTTTTTAACCTCGGAAGAGTGTTTTATGCTTCCTGCATCATGCTGAACGTCAGCCCTTCTGGTCGTTCTTCTAGTTTTGCTTCTTTTACTTTTATTGAATTCACTCAAACTTCCAGTTTCAAACACATGTTTGGAATTAACGCTCTGTTCCCTGGAGCGCATCTTTATCTCTTTTTGGCTGCTTAACTTTTCATTCTTTCCAGGTCGGCTATTCGGATCACAACTCGTTCCAGCCTCCTCAAATGTATTTGTTTCACATTTTACATATAATTCAGAGCTGACGCCTACACTAGATTGAGCAGACATCACAGTCTTGAAAGGTGCCTGGACTGGCAGTGAAGCTGGTGTCAATTTACATAATATTTCTGTTGCACTAGTTTCATGCTCCTGCAGTGTTATAGTTTGGTCCAGCCTATGCTTTACTCCGTGCTTCCTTTTCAAATGTCTCCACAGATATGCAGTCTTTTTAAAAGTTACATTACATTCCACACATGTTGGTCTGTCTTTCATGCACTTAAGCTTTTCTAATTTAGCTTAACAAATGCTTTTGTTTTTGTATACTGTGTTAATAGATTCTCCCTGGTTTTGCATAAGAATAGATACCTCAGACCTTGAAGGTAAAATGGCCTGATCAACAACATTTACTCCGTAACATCCTACTCTTTCAGCTAGTTTTAACTAACATGACTTGCCTTTAACAGTTAATGTGTTGTTAGATAAATCAAGTTTACAATCTTGAGTTTGCAAAAAGTCTAAACCAAGTAAAACATCTAACTCAATATCTGCAACCACAATGTCACTGACACATTGCACACCACATATCTCTATGCATGCTGAAGTTTTGCCCTTGATATTGACTGGATCTTTTGATGCTGACAAGATTTGTGTTCTAAACGGTTTCAGCTCACTAGAACAAGGTCTAATAATATCCCAAACTCTTGTAGAAATTATTGTGATAGTTGCTCCAGTATCGATTAAACATTCTGTCAATATATTATTAATTTTGGTGTTAATATAAAGATCTGAACCAGCAGCTGCAACATGTTGTTTATCATTAGATGAACTAGGATTGGATTTGGTGTTCGCAATCGGAAGTTTAGGACAATTAGGTTAAATATGATCTTCGGATCCGCAATTAAAACATTTTCTTTTTTCTGCTGACTTCAACCCGAGAGTTCTGTCGGCCATGCTGAAATCTTTTAACTTGGTTGGTATTTGCCTCCTGTGGTTTCGAAACCGTCCTCTCATGAGACCATGATTGGAAAGCCTTGCTGAGATCTGAAACTATGTTCTTGAGACCTTTTAATTCTTCTCTTAATTCTGTCTCTTTATCTGAAGTTGATCTCAAATATCCTTGTCCTTCCATATGCTTCCTTTCAGCACGATTATACGCTTCAAGTTCGACTGCATGCCGAACAGCATCGTTTAAATTTAACGGCCTAGCTTGTTTGATACGAAGTCTCATTTCTGAGCTTATAAGAGAGTCCATAAACTGCTCTTTTGCTAGAGTTTCCCGAACATCAGTTCGTGCTGTTGGATAGGCAAAATTAGTTAGCCGTCTGACATCCTGACCAAGTTCAGACAGAGTTTCTGACGCCTTTTGCTTCTTCTCACGCAACTGAACACGGTATAATTCAGTTTGATGAGGTGGGGCAAATCTTTCTTCTAAAGACCGTACCAGCTCGTTATAGTCATTAGCATCTGAACTTAAATTTCTGAAAACACCATGAGCTTGTCCTCTAAGTGATACAGCCAAATAAAGTCCTTTCTGTTCTTCTGTCCAATTATTTATTTTTGAATAAGCATCAAAATGAGCTTTATAGTCCAGCCAACTGCCCGAACAATTGAACGTTGCTGGTTTTACTTTTGCTCCATAACTATTCCCTGAGCTAGGTTTCGAACTACCACGTTTTGCACCTACTTCGTGTTTTGGTGTTGAACATGTCTGTTTCGGGTCAGACTTCTTTCGTTTTGTAACAAAACGGTCAGGTTTCTTGACGATTGTTGTCTCAAACTCATCATATTCTTTTTTAATGGGACTGCACCAAGGCGGAGTCCTGAAGCCAACACCAATCTCTGTCTTCAAACATTTCTTTAAACCTTGTCCATCCTCCATCTTTTATACCTTTTTAAATACTGCACTGCTCCGTCTTTCATTTGTAGACATGCCCAATTCCATGTTTTCTATCTGTCGTTCAAGAAGCGATATTTCAGTCTGAACCCTACTCATTTCATTTTGCCGTCTCAACTCCTGCAAACGTTCATCTAAACTTTGCATCCTACTTTCAAATTCCTGACTATCATCCATATTGAATTAAGTATGGGTAAGTTATAACTGTAGATTATTAAATTATCCCACCGCTGCTACCAATTGTTGTAACGTGCACCGAGCGGATTATGCACACAACTACTAATATATATGATATATATGAATTTTCCTTGGGCTACCTGCCGTTTGATTTAAGATAAATAGTGAAATAATTTTCCTCAAGCTACTTTGCTTTATAATTGGATGACAAATGACTGAACAAATGATTCGTGTTTAAAAAGAATAATCTCGTACAATTAGCTTCTACATATAAAACCAAATTAAAAAAAAAGGTTTCGAACTAACGTTTCAAACAAACGTTTCGCACAACACTATGCCATGAACTCTGTTTTAAATAAATAAAACTAGTTCTGCAGCACTTCAAACAAATGCCCAGGACTCTGTTTTAAATAAATAAAACTAGTCCTGCAGCGCACCAAACTCAAAACTCCGAGCTGCACCGAAGTATCAGACTTACGTCTCAAACACTTGCTCAGGACTTTGTTTTAACTTAATAAAACTAGTCCTGCAGCAATGTTCCAAGCCTGTCCCAACACCTGTCTGAGACAAACAATGGTACCCAACAGACTACGATCCGCAGCACTGTTCACAAGTTTCAGAGGGTTCTGCAACTCTGAGTTGAAAACTGCACTTCTGGGAATCCCTCGTTAACTTGTTACCTCGGTCCAGGTCCCAGCCTGTATTACCAAATAATAATATTTAATTAATAAATTAATTATGCAAAGTCTTTTTGCAGCTCCTTTTCCGTCGAGTTGTAACATCAGACTGACAAGAATACAGGCGGTCAGCTGGTTATATAGCAGAAGTCACATGACCTAGTCACATGGCTTCAATCGGGCATCCTTAGTGTTGTACGACCACATAATGAAATTCGAGATAATGCGATTCAACTGAATTACCATCCTTAATCAAATTCAATAAGAGTCTATCTGACAGTTTATTTACTACGTTTTCTGTACGTTTATTAATGTAACTTAATAAACAATAAGGAATACTTAGACTATTCATATATAAAAGGTAAATATAAAGTTACCAACCAACAGAAAAGTATAGCGGCGTAACAAAATACACCGATGTTAAGGATTTCTATATGTACAAGGCGTTTTTCGTCACACAAAGAAAAGACGGCGAAAAACGATTCAGTAACTAAAAGTTCAATTTATTGCAGGCCTATACATATACATAAAATTGTGTTTTGTTACAGTGTATGGATATCTACGATATGTGATAGTTAGTTGCATTAATATTATATATAAAGAAAATATTAATTTACTTGTATCGCGCATGGCGTTTTTCTGAAAAACAAGAAGCCACACACATACACGCGGGTGCATGCGAAGTGAAACTGAAAGTAAACTTCTCGATAATTCAAATAGTACATACAGAGTAAAGAACGTTGTCATTTAAATGACGACATTGATACTGTTCTTGAAATAAATATGAAAATGTTGATTTAAGATAAAATTAAATTGTTGATGCCGTTGCATGTGAATATCATATAATTAATATCTTGAATAGTCAATCAATGAACTGATAATTTTTACGTACATTAATTTTATAAAGGCTCACTTTGGGATTCGAGACCATTTGTGTTTCATAATTGAAAAGAAAGTAAGTCATATCCGGAGTGAAATAGTGTTAAACAGTTTGTCGACAAATGTGACTGTACCGTATAGTATTCAAATCTTCATGAAGTATTATATATGATTAAAAACCAGGGCGCTGGGACATTAAATCTGCATTTATTATAATACCAATTTACCCGGGCGATTTAGATGTAATAGGTTTAAGGGAGATAACAATTATTAAAGCGATGAGTGTCTCGCAATGAACTGCGCCATTTCTTGTTCAATTTTTGAAACATTTTGAATATTGAAACAATGGACGGTTGGTTGCAAAGAGATCGGCTTTAAACTCACTATATCAATGACATAATATTTTAGGTCATAAGGCAACAAGTGAATGTAATGACCTAATTTTACCTTTGAAGATATTTATATGGAATTGGGTGTTCAAAGTGCTGCTGATAAAACCACTGTTTTGTTTTTTTTTTGTTGGTTTTTAAATTGATACAGGTAAACTGACTGTAAGACCAGGGGACAAGATAGTACTCTTATAAAGTAAAATTAAAAAGAAATCTAAATAAATATATATACTTTGAAAGATCTTTAGTCTCTGGTAGAATGTTAAAACTTTGCACAAGGGTATTTCCTGTAGTCTGGTATTCAACATACGGTTTTATTATGCAATATAGAGTAATTAACGAAATGAAAGCTGATTTATTGATGTTTTAATAGTCAGGTTGGCTGCTTTGTTTCAATCATCTTCATTTTATTGCTTATTTAAAGTTATTTTTCATTAAGAAGTGAAGTTAACTTTGTAATTTCATTAGAATCATATTTTCATTTAACTTGAGTCACTTTCAATAAACATTCTTGCTTTCTTAACAAAAAATATGATGAAATACCGATAAGGTCGTATAAGAATAACAACTTTTTGAAGATATGATAAGAATATATTTATACATATCCGGTTAATCCTTTCGAAATAATTAGACAAATGTAGAGATTATGGTGGTTATGTGAAGCGCATGATCCAGTGTCAGAGCATCGGATCCTGGTTTATCAAATCTTATGTGTAGTGTCCTTGGGCAAGACATCTATGAATAATTATAGCTACGGTAATGGGAAGTGACCCTCAGCAGGATACTTATCCGTATTAATAGCTACAGTAATGGGTATGTTCTTGAGCAAGATACTTATCCGTACTTATAGCTACATTAATGGGTAGTGTCTTTCACCAAGATATTTATTCGTAAGTGTAGCTACGTTATTGAGCAGTGCTATTGAGCAAGATACTTATCCGTACTTATAGCTACAGTAAAGGGTAGTGTCCTTGAGAATATACCTATCCGTACTTATAGCTACAGTAATGGGTAGTGTTCTTGAGCAAGATACTTATCCGTACTTATAGCTTCAGTAAAGGGTAGTGTTATTGAGCAGCAAGATACTTATTCGTACTTAAATCTACAGTAATGGGTAATTTCCTTGAGCAAGATACTTATCCGTGCTTATAGCTACAGTAATGGGTAGTGTCCTTGAGCAAGATACTTATCCGTACTTATAGCTACAGCAATGGGTAGTGTCCTTGAGCAAGGTACTAATCCGTACTTTTATCTACAGTAATGTGTAGTGCCCTTGAGCAAGACACTTATCCGTACATATATCTACAGTAATGGGTAGTGTCCTTGAGCAAGATACTTATCCGTACTTATCACAATGGTAATGGGATGTGTCTTAGAGCAAGATACTTATCCGCATTAATAGCTACTGTAATGGGTACTTCAGCAAGTTACTTATTCGAACATATATCTACAGTAATGGGTAGTGTCCTTGAGCAAGATACTTATCCATACTTATAGCTATGGTAATAGTTAGTGTCCTTGAGCAAAATACTTATCCGTACTTATAGCGCCGGTAATGGGCACTTGAGCAAGTTACTTATCCGTACTTATAGCTACGGTAATGGGCACTTGAGCAAGATACTTATCCGTACTTATAGCTACGTAATGTGCACTTGAGCAAGTTACTTATCGGTACTTATAGCTACGGAAATGGACACTAGATCAAGAAACTTATCCGTACTTATATCTACGGTAATGGGCATTTGAGCAAGATACTTATCCGTACTTATAGCTACGGTAATGGGCACTTGAGCAAGTTACTTATCCGGACTTATATCTACGGTAATGGTCACTTGAGCAAGTTATTTATCCGTACTCATAGCTACGGTAATGGGTAGTGTTCTTGAGCAAGATGCTTATTTGTGCTTAAAGCTACGGTAATGGGCACTTGAGCAAGTTACTTTTCCGTACTTATAGCTACGGTAATGGACACTTGAGTAAGATACATATCCGTACTTATAGTTACGGTAATGGGCACTTGAGCAAGTTACTTATCCATACTTATAACTACGGTAATGGGCACTTGAGCATGATAGTTATCCGTACTTATAACTACGTTAATGGGCACTTGAGCAAGTTACATATCCGTACTTATAGCTACGGTAATGGGCACTTGAGCAAGATACTTATCCGTACTTATAGATACGGTAATGGGCATTTGAGCAAGATACTTATCCGTACTTTTAGCTACGGTAATTGGCACATGAGCTAGTTACTTATCCGTAATTATAGCTACGGTAATGGGCACTTAAGCAAGATACTTATCCGTACTTATAGCTACGGTAATGGGCACTTGAGAAAGATACTTATCCGAACTTATAGCTACGGTAATGGGCACTTGAGCAAGATATTTATCCGTACTTATAGCTACGGTAATGGACACTTGAGCAAGATACTTATCCGAAGATATATCTACATTAATGGGCAGTGTCCTTGAGCAAGATACTTATCCGTACTTATAGCTACGGTAATGAGCAGTGTCCTTGAGCAAGATACTTATCCGAACATATATCTACTGTAATGGGTAGTGTCATTGAACAGGATACCTATCCGTATTTATATCTACGGTAATGGGTAGTGTCCTTGAGCAAGATACTTATCCGAACTTATATCTACAGTAATAGTTAGTGTCCTTGACCAAGATACCTATCCGAACATATATCTACAGTAATGGCTAGTGTCCTTGAACAAGATATTAATCCGTACTTTTATCTACGGTTATGGATAGTGCCATTTAGCAAGATACTTATAGCGCCGGTAATGGGCACTTGAGCAAGTTACTTATCCGTACTTATAGCTACGGTAATGGGCACTTGAGCAAGATACTTATCCGTACTTATAACTACGGTAATGTGCACTTGAGCAAGTTACATATCCGTACTTATAGCTACGGTAATGGACACTAGAGCAAGAAACTTATCCGTATTTATATCTACGGTAATGGGCATATGAGCAAGATACTTATCCGTACTTATAGCTACGGTAATGGGCACATGAGCAAGTTATTTATCCGTACTTATAGCTACGGTAATGGGCACTTGAGCAAGTTATTTATCCGTCCTCACAGCTACGGTAATGGGTAGTGTCCTTGATCAAGATGCTTACTTGTGCTTAAAGCTACGGTAATGGGCATTTGAGCAAGTTACTTATCCGTACTTATAGCTACGGTAATGTACACTTGAGTAAGATACTTAACCGTACTTATAGTAACGGTAATGGGCACTTGAGCAAGTTAGTTATCCATACTTATAGCTACGGTAATGGGCACTTGCGCATGATAGTTATCCGTACTAATAACTACGGTAATGGGCACTTGAGCAAGTTACATATCCGTACTTATAGCTACGGTAAAGGGCACTTGAGCAAGATACTTATCCGTACTGATAGCTACGGTAATGGGTAGTGTCCTTGAGCAAGATACTTATCCGTACATATATCTACAGTAATGGCTAGTGTCCTTGAACAAGATACTAATCCGTACTTTTATCTACGGTTATGGATAGTGCCCTTTAGCAAGATACTTATCCGTAATTATTAGTTACGGTAATGGGTAGTGTCCTTGAGCAAGAAACTTATCCTTACTTATATCTACAGTAATGGGTAGTGTCCTTGAGCAAGATACTTATCCGTACTTAAAGCGTCGGTAATGGGCACTTGAGCAAGTTACTTATACGTACTTATAGCTACGGTAATGGGCACTTGAGCAAGATGCTTATCCGTACTGATAACTACGGTAATGTGCACTTGACCAAGTTACTTATAAGTACGGTAATGGGTAGTGTCCTTAAGCAAGATGCTTACTTGTGCTTAAAGCTAAGTAATGGGCATTTGAGCAAGTTACTTATCCGTACTTAAAGCTACGATAATGGACACTTGAGTAAGATACTTATCCGTATTGATAGTTACGGTAATGGGCACTTGAGCAAGTTACTTATCCATACTTATAGCTACGGTAATGGACACTTGAGCATGATAGTTATCCGTACTTATAACTACGGTAATGGGCACTTGAGCAAGTTACATATCCGTACTTATAGCTACGGTAATGGGCACTTGAGCAAGATACTTATCCGTACTTATAGATACGCTAATGGGCACTTGAGCAAGATATTTATCCGTACTAATAGCTACGGTAATTGGCACTTGAGCAAGTTACTTATCCGTACTTATAGCTACGGTAAAGGGCACTTAAGCAAGATACTTATCCGTATTTATAGCTACGGTAATGAGCACTTGAGAAAGATACTTATCCGAAGATATATTTACAGTAATGCGCAGTGTCCTTGACCAAGATACTTATCCGAACATATATCTACTGTAATGGGTAGTGTCCTTGAACAGGATACTTATCCGTATTGATATCTACGGTAATGGGTAGTGTCCTTGAGCAAGATACTTATCCGAAATTATATCTACGGTAATAGGTAGTGTCTTTGAGCAAGATACTTATCCGTACATATATCTACAGTAATGGGTAGTGTCCTTTAGCAAGATACTTATCCGTAATTATAGCTACAGTAATGGGTAGTGTCCTTGAGCAAGAAACTTATCCTTACTTATATCTACAGTAATGGGTAGTGTCCTTGGCCAAGATACTTATCCGAACATATATCTACAGTAATGGGTAGTGCCCTTTAGCAAGATACTTATCCGTAATTATAGCTACGGTAATGGGTAGTGTTCTTGAGCAAAATACTTATCCTTACTTATATCTACAGTAATGGGTAGTGTCCTTGACCAAGATACTTATCCGTACTTAAAGCTACGGTAATGGGCACTTGAGCAAGATACTTATCCGTACTTATAGCTACATTAATGGACACTTGAGCAAGATACTTATCCGAAGATATTTCTACAGAAATGGGCAGTGTCCTTGAGCAAGAAACTTATCCGTACTTATAGCTACGGAAATGCGTAGTGTCCTTGAGTTTTATACTTATCCGTACTTATATCTACAGTAATGGGTAGTTTCCTTGAGCAAGATGCTTATCCGTTCTTATATCTACGGTAATAGGTAGTGTCCTTGAGCAAGACACTTATCCGAACTTATATCTACGTTAATGGGTAGTGTCCTTGTCCAAGATACTTATCCGTACTTATATCTACAGTAATGGGTAGTGTCCTTGACCAATACACTTATCCGTACTTTTACCTACGGTTTTGGGTAGTGCCCTTTAGCAAGATACTTATCTGTAATTATTGCTACGGTAATGGGTACTGTCCTTGAGCAAAATACTTATCCTTATTTATATCTACAGTAATGGGTAGTGTCTTTCAGCAAGATACTTATCCGTACTTATATCTACAGTAATGGGTAGTGTCCTTCAGCAAGGTACTTATCCGTACTTATATCTTCAGTAATGGGTAGTGCCCTTTAGCAAGATAATTATCTGTAATTATTGCTACGGTAATGGGTACTGTCATTGAGCAAGATACTTATCCTTATTTATATCTACAGTAATGGGTTGTGTCCTTCAGCAAGATACTTATTCGTACTTATATCTACAGTAATGGGTAGTGTCATTGAGCAAGAAACTTATCCGTTCTTATATCTACAGTAATGGGTAGTGTCCTTGAGCAAGATACTTATCCTTACTTATATCTACAGTAATGGGTAGTGTCCTTTAGCAATGTACTTATCATTACTTATATCTACGGTAATGGGTAGTGTTCTTGAGCAAGATACTTATCCTTACTTATATCTACATTAATGGGTAATGTCCTTGACGAAGATACTTATCCGTAATTATAACTACAGTAATGGGTAGTGTCCTTGAGCAAGATACTTATCCTTACTTATATCTACAGTAACGAGTAGTGT
The DNA here is from genome assembly GCA_029582155.1 of Panopea generosa. NCBI lineage: Eukaryota > Metazoa > Mollusca > Bivalvia > Adapedonta > Hiatellidae > Panopea > Panopea generosa. Next base: position 56,479,006 of record CM055903.1, on the reverse strand, counting down.
CCTTGACCAAGATACTTATCCGAACATATATCTACAGTAATTGGTAGTGTCCTAGAGCAAGATACTTATCCTTACTTATATCTACAGTAATGGTTAGTGTCCTTGGCCAAGATACTTATCCGAACCTATATCTACAGTAATGGGTAGTGTCCTTGAGCAAGATACTTATCCTTACTTGTAGCTACGGTAATTGGTAGTGTCCTTGACCAATATACTTATCCGAACATATATCTACAGTAATTGGTATTGTCCTTGAGCAAGATACTTATCCGTACTTATAGCTATGGTAATGGGAAGTGTCCTTGACCAAGATACTTATCCGAACATATATCAACGGTATTGGGTAGTTTCCTTGAGCAAGATACTTATCCGAACTTATATCTACGGTAATGGGTAGTGTCCTTGACCAAGATACTTATCCAAACATATATCTACTGTCATTGATAGTGTCCTTGACCAAGATACTTATCCGAACATATATCTTCAGTAATGGGTAGTGCCCTTTAGCAAGATACTTATCCGTAATTATAGCTACGGTAATGCGTAGTGTCCTTTAGCAAGCTACTTATCCTTACTTATATCTACAGTAATGGGTAGTGTCCTTGACAAGATACTTATCCTTACTTATATCTACAGTAATGGGTAGTGTCCTTTAGCAAGGTACTTATCCGTACTTATTTCTACGGTAATGGGTAGTGTCCTTGAGCAAGATACTTATCTGTAATTATTGCTACGGTAATGGGTAGTGTCCTTGAGCAAGATACTTATCCTGACTTATATCAACAGTAATGGGTAATGTCCTTGACGAAGATACTTATCCGTAATTATAGCTACGGTAATGGGTAGTTTCCTTGAGCAAGATACTTATCCGTAATTGTAGCTACGGTAATGCGTAGTGTCCTTTAGCAAGCTACTTATTCGTATTTATATCTACAGTAATAGGTAGTGTCCTTGAGCAAGATACTTATCCTTACTTATATCTACAGTAATGGGTAGTGTCCTTGAGCAAGATACTTATCCTTACTTATATCTACAGTAATTGGTAGTGTCTTTGACCAAGATTATTATCCGAACATATATCTACAGTAATTGGTAGTGTCCTTGAACAATATACTTATCCGAACATATATCTTCAGTAATGTGTAGTGCCCTTTAGCAAGACACTTATCCGTAATCATAGCTATGGTAATGGGTAGTGCCCTTCAGCAAGATACTTATCCTTAATTATAGCTATGGTAATGCGTAATGCCCTTTAGCAAGCTACTTACCCGTAATTATAGCTACGGTAATGGGTAGTGCCCTTTAGCAAGATACGTATCCGTAATTATAGCTACGGTAATGGGTAGTGCCCTTTAGCAAGATACTTATCCATAATTTTAGCTACTGTTAATGGGTAGAGTCCTTGAGCAAGATACTTATCCGTACCTATATCTACGGATTTGGGTATTGCCATTCAGCAAGATACTTATCCGTACTTATAGCTACGGTAATTGGTAGTTTCCTTGAGCAAGTAACTGATCCGTAATTATAGCTACGGTAATGATAAGTGCCCTGAGCAATATATTTATCCGTACTTATATCTCCGGAAAAAGGTAGTGCCCTTGAGCAAGATACTTATCCGTATTTATAGCTACGGAAATGGGTTTTGCGCTTGAGCAAGATACTTATCCGTACTTATAGCTACAGAAATGGGTAGTGTCCTTGAGCAAGGTACTAATCCGTACTTATATCTACAGTAATGGGTAGTGTCCTTTAGCAAGATACTTATCTGAACTTATATCTACGGTAATAGGTAGTGTCCTTGAGCAAGATACTTATCCGTACTTATATCTACAGTAATGGGTAGTGTCCTTGAGCAAGATACTTATCCTTACTTATATCTACAGTAATGGGTAGTGTCCTCTAGCAAGGTACTTATCCGTACTTATATCTACGGTAATGGGTATTGTCCTTAAGCAAGATACTTATCCTTACTTATATCTACGGTAATGGGTAATGTCTTTGACGAAGATACTTATCCGTAATTATAGCTACGGTAATGGGTAGTGTCCTTGGGCAAGATACTTATCCTTACTTATATCTACAGTAATGGGTAGTGTCCTTGACCAAGATACTTATCCAAACATATATCTACAGTAATTGGTAGTGTCTTAGAGCAAGATACTTATCCTTACTTATATCTACAGTAATGGTTAGTGTCCTTGACCAAGATACTTATCCGAACGTATATCTACAGTAATGGGTAGTGTCCTTGAGCAAGATAATTATCCGTAATTATAGCTACGGTAATGGGTAGTGTCCTTGAGTAAGATACTTATCCTTACTTATATCTACAGTAATAGGTAGTTTCCTTGAGTAAGATACTTATCCAAACTTATATCTACGGTAATAGGTAGTGTCCTTGACCAAGATACTTATCCAAACATATATTTACAGTAATTAGTAGTGTCCTTGACCAAGATACTTATCCCAACATATATCTTCAGTAATGAGTAGTTCCCTTTAGCAAGATACTTATCCGTAATTATAGCTACGGTAATGGGTAGTTCCCTTGAGCAAGATACTTATCCGTAATTAAAGCTACGGTAATGCGTAGTGCCCTTTAGCAAGCTACTTATCCGTAATTATAGCTTCGGTAATGGGTAGTGCCCTTGAGCAAGATACTTTTCCGTAATTATAGCTACGGTAATGCGTAGTGCCCATTAGCAAGCTACTTATCCGTAATTATAGCTACTGTAATGGGTAGTGCCCTTTAGCAAGATACTTATCCGTAATTATAGCAACGGTAATGGGTAGTGACCTTTAACAAGATACTTATCCGTAATTATAGCTACGGTAATGGGTAGAGTCCTTGAGCAATATACGTATCCGTACTTATATCTACGGAAATGCGTAGTGCCCATTATCAAGCTACTTATCCGTAATTATAGATACTGTAATGGGTAGTGCCCTTTAGCAAGATACTTATCCGTTATTATAGCTACGGTAATGGGTAGTGACCTTTAGCAAGATACTTATCCATAATTATAGCTACGGTAATGGGTAGAGTCCTTGAGCAAGATACGTATCCGTACTTATATCTACGGAAATGGGTAGTGTCCTAGAGCAAGATACTGATCCGTAATTATAGCTACGGTAAAGGGTAGTGCCCTTGAGCAAAATACTTATCCATACTTATATCTACAGTAATGGGTAGTGTCCTTGACCAATACACTTATCCGTACTTTTACCTACGGTTTTGGGTAGTGCCCTTTAGCAAGATACTTATCTGTAATTATTGCTACGGTAATGGGTACTGTCCTTGAGCAAAATACTTATCCTTTTTTATATCTACAGTAATGGGTAGTGTCTTTCAGCAAGATACTTATCCGTACTTATATCTACAGTAATGGGTAGTGTACTTCAGCAAGGTACTTATCCGTACTTATATCTACAGTAATGGGTAGTGCCCTTTAGCAAGATACTTATCTGTAATTATTGCTACGGTAATGGGTACTGTCCTTGAGCAAGATACTTATCCTTATTTATATCTACAGTAATGGGTAGTGTCCTTCAGCAAGATACTTATTCGTACTTATATCTACAGTAATGGGTAGTGTCCTTGAGCAAGATACTTATCCGTTCTTATATCTACAGTAATGGGTAGTGTCCTTGAGCAAGATACTTATCCTTACTTATATCTACAGTAATGGGTAGTGTCCTTTAGCAAAGTACTGATCATGACTTATATCTACGGTAATGGGTAGTGTCCTTGAGCAAGATACTTATCCTTACTTATATCTACAGTAATGGGTAATGTCCTTGACGAAGATACTTATCCGTAATTATAGCTACAGTAATGGGTAGTGTCCTTGAGCAAGATACTTATCCTTACTTATATCTACAGTAACGAGTAGTGTCCTTGACCAAGATACTTATCCGAACATATATCTACAGTAATTGGTAGTGTCCTAGAGCAAGATACTTATCCTTACTTATATCTACAGTAATGGTTAGTGTCCTTGGCCAAGATACTTATCCGAACCTATATCTACAGTAATGGGTAGTGTCTTTTAGCAAGATACTTATCCTTACTTATATCTACAGTAATGGGTAGTGTCCTTTAGCAATGTACTTATCATTACTTATATCTACGGTAATGGGTAGTGTCCTTGAGCAAGATACTTATCCTTACTTATATCTACAGTAATAGGTAATGTCCTTGACGAAGATACTTATCCGTAATTATAGTTACAGTAATTGTTAGTGTCCTTGAGCAAGATACTTATCCTTACTTATATCTACAGTAACGAGTAGTGTCCTTGACCAAGATACTTATCCGAACATATATCTACAGTAATTGGTAGTGTCCTAGAGCAAGATACTTATCCTTACTTATATCTACAGTAATGGGTAGTGTCCTTGACCAAGATACTTATCCGTACTTATATCTACAGTAATGGGTAGTGTCCTCTACCAAGCTACTTATTCGTATTTATATCTACAGTAATAGGTAGTGTCTTTGAGCAAGATACTTATCCTTACTTATATCTACAGTAATGGGTAGTGTCCTTGAGCAAGATACTTATCCTTACTTATATCTACAGTAATGGGTAGTGTCCTTTAGCAAGGTACTTATCCGTACTTATATCTACAGTAATGGGTAATGTCCTTGACGATGATACTTATCCGTAATTATAGCTACGGTAATGGGTAGTGTCCTTGAGCAAGATACTTATCCTTACTTATATTTACAGTAATGGGTAGTGTCCTTGACCAAGATACTTATCCGAACATATATCTGCTGTAATTGGTAGTGTCCTAGAGCAAGATACTTATCCTGACTTATATCTACAGTAATGGTTAGTTCCCTGACCAAGATACTTATCCGAACATATATCTACAGTAATGGTTAATTCCTTGACCAAGATACTTATCCGAATATATATCTACAGTAATGGGTAGTGTCCTTGAGCAAGATACTTATCCGAACTTATATCTACAGTAATGGGTAGTGTCCTTGAGCAAGATACTTCTCCGTACTTATAGCTACGGTAATGGGTAGTGTCCTTGATCAAGATACTTATCCGAACTTATATCTACAGTAATGGGTATTGTCCTTGAGCAAGATACTTATCCGTACTTATAGCTATGGTAATGGGAAGTGTCCTTGACCAAGATACTTATCCGAACATATATCTACGGTAATGGGTAGTTTCCTTGAGCAAGATACTTCTCCGAACTTATATGTACGTTAATGGGTAGTGTCCTTGACCAAGATACTTATCCAAACATATATCTACAGTAATTGGTAGTGTCTTTGACCAAGATTATTATCCGAACATATATCTTCAGTAATGTGTAGTGCCCTTTAGCAAGATACTTATCCGTAATCATAGCTATGGTAATGGGTAGCGCCCTTCAGCAAGATACTTATCCGTAATTATAGCTATGGTAATGCGTAATGCCCTTTAGCAAGCTACTTATCCGTAATTATAGCTACTGTAATGGGTAGTGCCCTTTAGCAAGATACTTATCCGTAATTATAGCTACGGTAATGGGTAGTGCCCTTTAGCAAGATACTTATCCATAATTTTAGCTACTGTTAATGGGTAGAGTCCTTGAGCAAGATACTTATCCGTACTTATATCTACGGAATTGGGTAGTGCCCTTTAGCAAGATACTTATCCGTACTTATAGCTACGGTAATTGGTAGTGTCCTTGAGCAAGATACTTATCCATACTTGTATCTACGGAAATGGGTAGTGTCCTAGAGCAAGATACTGATCCGTAATTATAGCTACGGTAATGGGTAGTGCCCTTGAGCAAGATACTTATCCGTACTTATATCTACGGAAAAAGGTAGTGCCCTTGAGCAAGATACTTATCCGTACTTATAGCTACGGAAATTGGTTTTGCCCTTGAGCAAGATACTTATCCGTACTTATAGCTACAGAAATAGGTAGTGTCCTTGAGCTAGATACTTATCCGTAATTATAGCTACGGTAATGGGTAGTGCCCTTGAGCAAGATACTTATCCATACTTGTATCTACGGAAATGGGTAGTGTCCTTGAGCAAGATACTTATCCGTATTTATATCTACAGAAATGGGTAGTATCCTTGAGCAAAGTACTTATCCGTACTTATATCTACAGTAATGGGTAGTGTCCTTTAGCAAGATACTTATCCGAACTTATACCTACGGTAATAGGTAGTGTCCTTGAGCAAGATACTTATCCGTACTTATATCTACAGTAATAGGTAGTGTCCTTGTGCAAGATACTTATCCTTACTTATATCTACAGTAATGGGTAGTGTCCTCTAGCAAGGTACTTATCCGTACTTATATCTACAGTAATGGGTAGTGTCCTTGAGCAAGATACTTATCCTTACTTATATCTACAGTAATGGGTAGTGTCCTCTAGCAAGGTACTTATCCTTACTTATATCTACGGTAATGGGTAGTGTCCTTGAGCAAGATACTTATCCTTACTTATATCTACAGTAATGGGTAATGTCCTTGACGAAGATACTTATCCGAACATATATCTGCAGTAATTGGTAGTGTCCTAGAGCAAGATACTTATCCTTACTTATATCTACAGTAATGGTTAGTTCCCTGACCAAGATACTTATCCGAACATATATCTACAGTAATGGTTAATTCCTTGACCAAGATACTTATCCGAACATATATCTACAGTAATGGGTAGTGTCCTTGAGCAAGATACTTATCCGTACTTATAGCTACGGTAATGGGTAGTGTCCTTGATCAAGATACTTATCCGAACTTATATCTACAGTAATGGGTATTGTCCTTGAGCAAGATACTTATCCGTACTTATAGCTATGGTAATGTGAAGTTTCCTTGACCAAGATACTTATCCGAACATATATCTACGGTAATGGGTAGTTTCCTTGAGCAAGATTCTTATCCGAACTTATATCTACGTTAATGGGTAGTGTCCTTGACCAAGATACTTATCCAAACATATATCTACAGTAATTGGTAGTGTCCTTGACCAAGATACTTATCCGAACATATATCTTCAGTAATGTGTATTGCCCTTTAGCAAGATACTAATCCGTAATCATAGCTATGGTAATGGGTAGTGCCCTTCAGCAAGATACTTATCCTAAATTATAGCTATGGTAATGCGTAATGCCTTTAGCAAGCTACTTACCCGTAATTATAGCTACGGTAATGGGTAGTGCCCTTTAGCAAGATACTTATCCGTAATTATAGCTACGGTAATGGGTAGTGCCCTTTAGCAAGATACTTATCTATAATTTTAGCTACTGTTAATGGGTAGAGTCCTTGAGCAAGATACTTATCCGTACCTATATCTACGGAATTGGATAGTGCCCTTCAGCAAGATACTTATCCGTACTTATAGCTACGGAAATTGGTAGTTTCCTTGAGCAAGTCACTGATCCGTAATTATAGCTACGGTAATGGGTAGTGCCCTTGAGCAAGATATTTATCCGTACTTATATCTACGGAAAAAGGTAGTGCCCTTGAGCTAGATACTTATCTGTAATTATAGCTACGGTAATGGGTAGTGCCCTTGAGCAAGATACTTATCCATAATTGTATCTACGGAAATGGGTAGTGTCCTTGAGCAAGATACTTATCCGTATTTATATCTACAGAAATGGGTAGTGTCCTTGAGCAAAGTACTTATCCGTACTTATATCTACAGTAATGGGTAGTGTCCTTTAGCAAGATACTTATCTGAACTTATATCTACCGTAATAGGTAGTGTCCTTGACCAAGATACTTATCCGAACCTATATCTACAGTAATGGGTAGTGTCCTTGAGCAAGATACTTATCCTTACTTATATCTACAGTAATGGGTAGTGTCCTTTAGCAATGTACTTATCATTACTTATATCTACGGTAATGGGTAGTGTCCTTGAGCAAGATACTTATCCTTACTTATATCTACAGTAATGGGTAATGTCCTTGACGAAGATACTTATACGTAATTATAGCTACAGTAATGGGTAGTGTCCTTGAGCAAGATACTTATCCTTACTTATATCTACAGTAACGAGTAGTGTCCTTGACCAAGATACTTATCCGAACATATATCTACAGTAATTGGTAGTGTCCTAGAGCAAGATACTTATCCTTACTTATATCTACAGTAATGGTTAGTGTCCTTGGCCAAGATACTTATCCGAACATATATCTACAGTAATGGGTAGTGTCCTAGAGCAAGATACTTATCCTTACTTATATCTACAGTAATGGGTAGTGTCCTTGGCCAAGATACTTATCCGAACCTATATCTACAGTAATGGGTAGTGTCCTTGAGCAAGATACTTATCCTTACTTGTAGCTACGGTAATTGGTAGTGTCCTTGACCAATATACTTATCCGAACATATATCTACAGTAATTGGTATTGTCCTAGAGCAAGATACTTATCCGTACTTATAGCTATGGTAATGGGAAGTGTCCTTGACCAAGATACTTATCCGAACATATATCAACGGTATTGGGTAGTTTCCTTGAGCAAGATACTTATCCGAACTTATATCTACGTAATGGGTAGTGTCCTTGACCAAGATACTTATCCAAACATATATCTACTGTCATTGGTAGTGTCCTTGACCAAGATACTTATCCGAACATATATCTTCAGTAATGGGTAGTGCCCTTTAGCAAGATACTTATCCGTAATTATAGCTACGGTAATGCGTAGTGTCCTTTAGCAAGTTACTTATCCTTACTTATATCTACAGTAATGGGTAGTGTCCTTGACAAGACACTTATCCTTACTTATATCTACAGTAATGGGTAGTGTCCTTTAGCAAGGTACTTATCCGTACTTATTTCTACGGTAATGGGTAGTGTCCTTGAGCAAGATACTTATCTGTAATTATTGCTACGGTAATGGGTTGTGTCCTTGAGCAAGATACTTATCCTGACTTATATCAACAGTAATGGGTAATGTCCTTGACGAAGATACTTATCCGTAATTATAGCTACGGTAATGGGTAGTTTCCTTGAGCAAGATACTTATCCGTAATTGTAGCTACGGTAATGCGTAGTGTCCTTTAGCAAGCTACTTATTCGTATTTATATCTACAGTAATAGGTAGTGTCCTTGAGCAAGATACTTATCCGTACTTATATCTACAGTAATGGGTAGTGTCCTCTACCAAGCTACTTATTCGTATTTATATCTACAGTAATAGGTAGTGTCCTTGAGCAAGATACTTATCCTTACTTATATCTACAGTAATGGGTAGTGTCCTTGAGCAAGATACTTATCCTTACTTATATCTACAGTAATGGGTAGTGTCCTTTAGCAAGGTACTTATCCGTTCTTATATCTACAGTAATGGGTAATGTCCTTGACGATGATACTTATCCGTAATTATAGCTACGGTAATGGGTAGTGTCCTTGAGCAAGATACTTATCCTTACTTATATTTACAGTAATTGGTAGTGTCCTTGACCAAGATACTTATCCGAACATATATCTGCAGTAATTGGTAGTGTCCTAGAGCAAGATAATTATCCTTACTTATATCTACAGTAATGGTTAGTTCCCTGACCAAGATACTTATCCGAACATATATCTACAGTAATGGTTAATTCCTTGACCAAGATACTTATCCGAACATATATCTACAGTAATGGGTAGTGTCCTTGAGCAAGATACTTATCCGAACTTATATCTACAGTAATGGGTAGTGTCCTTGAGCAAGATACTTATCCGTACTTATAGCTACGGTTATGGGTAGTGTCCTTGATCAAGACACTTATCCGAACTTATATCTACAGTAATGGGTATTGTCCTTGAGCAAGATACTTATCCGTACTTATAGCTATGGTAATGGGAAGTGTCCTTGACCAAGATACTTATCCGAACATATATCTACGGTAATGGGTAGTTTCCTTGAGCAAGATACTTCTCCGAACTTATATGTACGTTAATGGGTAGTGTCCTTGACCAAGATACTTATCCAAACATATATCTACAGTAATTGGTAGTGTCTTTGACCAAGATTATTATCCGAACATATATCTTCAGTAATGTGTAGTGCCCTTTAGCAAGATACTTATCCGTAATCATAGCTATGGTAATGGGTAGTGCCCTTCAGCAAGATACTTATCCGTAATTATAGCTACGGTAATGCATAATGTCCTTTAGCAAGCTACTTATCCGTAATTATAGCTACGGTAATGGGTAGTGCCCTTTAGCAAGATACTTATCCGTAATTATAGCTACGGTAATGGGTAGTGCCCTTTAGCAAGATACTTATCCATAATTTTAGCTACTGTTAATGGGTAGAGTCCTTGAGCAAGATACTTATCCGTACTTATATCTACGGAATTGGGTAGTGCCCTTTAGCAAGATACTTATCCGTACTTATAGCTACGGTAATTGGTAGTGTCCTTGAGCAAGATACTTATCCATACTTGTATCTACGGAAATGGGTAGTGTCCTAGAGCAAGATACTGATCCGTAATTATAGCTACGGTAATGGGTAGTGCCCTTGAGCAAGATACTTATCCGTACTTATATCTACGGAAAAAGGTAGTGCCCTTGAGCAAGATACTTATCTGTACTGATAGCTACGGAAATTGGTTTTGCCCTTGAGCAAGATACTTATCCGTACTTATAGCTACAGAAATGGGTAGTGTCCTTGAGCTAGATACTTATCCGTAATTATAGCTACGGTAATGGGTAGTGCCCTTGAGCAAGATACTTATCCATACTTGTATCTACGGAAATGGGTAGTGTCCTTGAGCAAGATACTTATCCGTATTTATATCTACAGAAATGTGTAGTATCCTTGAGCAAAGTACTTATCCGTACTTATATCTACAGTAATGGATAGTGTCCTTTAGCAAGATACTTATCCGAACTTATACCTACGGTAATAGGTATTGTCCTTGAGCAAGATACTTATCCGTACTTATATCTACAGTAATAGGTAGTGTCCTTAAGCAAGATACTTATCCTTACTTATATCTACAGTAATGGGTAGTGTCCTCTTGCAAGGTACTTATCCGTACTTATATCTACAGTAATAGGTAGTGTCCTTGAGCAAGATACTTATCCTTACTTATATCTACAGTAATTGGTAGTGTCCTCTAGCAAGGTACTTATCCGTACTTATATCTACGGTAATGGGTAGTGTCCTTGAGCAAGTTACTTATCCTTACTTATATCTACAGTAATGGGTAATGTCCTTGACGAAGATACTTATCCGAACATATATCTGCAGTAATTGGTAGTGTCCTAGAGCAAGATACTTATCCTTACTTATATCTACAGTAATGGTTAGTTCCCTGACCAAGATACTTATCCAAACATATATCTACAGTAATGGTTAATTCCTTGACCAAGATACTTATCCGAACATATATCTACAGTAATGGGTAGTGTCCTTGAGCAAGATACTTATCCGTACTTATAGCTACGGTAATGGGTAGTGTCCTTGATCAAGATACTTATCCGAACTTATATCTACAGTAATGGGTATTGTCCTTGAGCAAGATACTTATCCGTACTTATAGCTATGGTAATGTGAAGTGTCCTTGACCAAGATACTTATCCGAACATATATCTACGGTAATGGGTAGTTTCCTTGAGCAAGATACTTATCCGAACTTATATCTACGTTAATGGGTAGTGTCCTTGACCAAGATACTTATCCGAACATATATCTTCAGTAATGTGTAGTGCCCTTTAGCAAGATACTTATCCGTAATCATAGCTATGGTAATGGGTAGTGCCCTTCAGCAAGATACTTATCCTTAATTATAGCTATGGTAATACGTAATGCACTTTAGCAAGCTACTTACCCGTAATTATAGCTACGGTAATGGGTAGTGCCCTTTAGCAAGATACTTATCCATAATTTTAGCTACTGTTAATGGGTAGAGTCCTTGAGCAAGATACTTATCCGTACCTATATCTACGGAATTGGGTAGTGCCCTTCAGCAAGATACTTATCCGTACTTATAGCTACGGTAATTGGTAGTTTCCTTGAGCAAGTCACTGATCCGTAATTATAGCTACGGTAATGGGTAGTGCCCTTGAGCAAGATATTTATCCGTACTTATATCTACGGAAAAAGGTAGTGCCCTTGAGCTAGATACTTATCTGTAATTATAGCTACGGTAATGGGTAGTGCCCTTGAGCAAGATACTTATCCATAATTGTATCTACGGAAATGGGTAGTGTCCTTGAGCAAGATACTTATCCGTATTTATATCTACAGAAATGGGTAGTGTCCTTGAGCAAAGTACTTATCCGTACTTATATCTACAGTAATGGGTAGTGTCCTTTAGCAAGATATTTATCTGAACTTATATCTACGGTAATAGGTAGTGTCCTTGACCAAGATACTTATCCGTACTTATATCTACAGTAATGGGTAGTGTCCTTGAGCAAGATACTTATCCTTACTTATATCTACAGTAATGGGTAGTGTCCTCTAGCAAGGTACTTATCCGTACTTATATCTACGGTAATGGGTATTGTCCTTGAGCAAGATACTTATCCTTACTTATATCTACAGTAATGGGTAATGTCCTTGACGAAGATACTTATCCGTAATTATAGCTACGGTAATGGGTAGTGTCCTTGGGCAAGATACTTATCCTTACTTATATCTACAGTAATGGGTAGTGTCCTTGACCAAGATACTTATCCAAACATATATCTACAGTAATTGGTAGTGTCTTAGAGCAAGATACTTATCCTTACTTATATCTACAGTAATGGTTAGTGTCCTTGACCAAGATACTTATCCGAACGTATATCTACAGTAATGGGTAGTGTCCTTGAGCAAGATACTTATCCGTAATTATAGCTACGGTAATGGGTAGTGTCCTTGAGTAAGATACTTATCCTTACTTATATCTACAGTAATAGGTAGTTTCCTTGAGTAAGATACTTATCCAAACTTATATCTACGGAAATGGGTAGTGTCCTTGACCAAGATACTTATCCAAACATATATTTACAGTAATTGGTAGTGTCCTTGACCAAGATACTTATCCGAACATATATCTTCAGTAATGAGTAGTTCCCTTTAGCAAGATACTTATCCGTAATTATAGCTACGGTAATGGGTAGTTCCCTTGAGCAAGATACTTATCCGTAATTAAAGCTACGGTAATGCGTAGTGCCCTTTAGCAAGCTACTTATCCGTAATTATAGCTTCGGTAATTGGTAGTGCCCTTGAGCAAGATACGTATCCGTAATTATAGCTACGGTAATGCGTAGTGCCATTCGCATGCTACTTATCCGTAATTATAGCTACTGTAATGGGTAGTGCCCTTTAGCAAGATACTTATCCGTAATTATAGCAACGGTAATGGGTAGTGACCTTTAGCAAGATACTTATCCGTAATTATAGCTACGGTAATGGGTAGAGTCCTTGAGCAATATACTTATCCGTACTTATATCAACGGAAATGCGTAGTGCCCATTATAAAGCTACTTATCCGTAATTATAGCTACTGTAATGGGTAGTGCCCTTTAGCAAGATACTTATCCGTTATTATAGCTACGGTAATGGGTAGTGACCTTTAGCAAGATATTTATCCATAATTATAGCTACGGTAATGGGTAGAGTCCTTGAGCAAGATACTTATCCGTACTTATATCTACGGAAATGGGTAGAGTCCTTGAGCAAGATACTTATCCGTACTTATATCTACAGTAATGGGTAGTGTCCTAGAGCAAGATACTGATCCGTAATTATAGCTACGGTAATGGGTAGTGCCCTTGAGCAAGATACTTATCCATACGTATATCTACGGAAATGGGTAGTGTCCTTGAGCAAGATACGTATCCTTACCTGTATCTACGGAAATGGGTAGTGCCCTTGAGCTAGATACTTATCCGTACTTGTATCTACGGTAATGGGTAGTGCCCTTGAGCAAGATACTTATCCATACTTATAGCTACGGAAATGCGTAGTGCCCTTGAGCTAGATACTTATCCGTACTTGTATCTACGGAAATGGGTACTCTCCTTGAGCAAGATACTTATCCGTACTTATATCTACGGAAATGGGTAGTGTCCTTGAGCAAGATACTTATCCGTACTTATATCTACGAAAATGGGTAGTGTCCTTGAGCTAGATACTTATCCGTACTTATATCTACGGAAATGGGTAGTGTCCTTGAGCAAGATACTTATCCGTACTTATATCTACGGAAATTGGTACTGTCCTTGAGCAAGATACTTATCCGTACTTATATCTACGGAAATGGGTAGTGTCCTTGAGCAAGATACTTATTCGTACTTATAGCTACAGTAACTGGAAGTGCCCTTTAGCGAGATGCTTCATCCACATTTTTAATTGTTGACTGTTATTCTTTTCAGTGTAATCAAAACAAATTGGATACAAACGAAATGTGTTATCTTCAAGTCCGTTTACTACTTTTAGTGATCGGTTGTGCATGTAACTACTCAATTAATGTTTTATAACTTGTGTTTATGTTGCAAATTACTATGATACATCACGTTTTATAGATAGATATATTAAAGCTGTATAGATAGTTATGTGCAATGACGATAATTTCAATATGTATTTCAATAACTGATGATCTGCACAGCAGTGGAACTGGTTGAGTGTATTTTCATTTTTGTTGGATAATAACTAGCATTAAATCAAAATGTAATTCTTTGTTGATTTCCTTTAACTTCTTTTTTTCCAAATATTTACACCCGTATTTCTGTGAATCATATTTATATATAAAGGAGATCAATTAAATCACAACAACGGTATTTCTAAGTTTAGGTATGCACATATCTTCTCTACTCTTAACTGGCATTCCGTTCTATTTAGTTCGCCGAGTACACAATGCAGTTGTAATTACTAGTATGCCATATAGCAATACATCTGATTCACAAGTGTACCATAAAGCTTACATTTTACAAAGTACAATACATGTAGGTATATCAGTATATTCTTTGACTGAAAATGTATGTGCTAAAGCTATAATGATATTTAACCTGTTCATATTATATTCTTTACAACCTTTTAAAGATAAACTCCTAAGCATAGATGTGTTTTCTTTGGTTCAAACTGTAATATCTATTTCAACTAATGAAACAAAGGCTAAATGATATCAGACACAACTGTTGTACTCAGAATCATTCTCATGACCATTATGAAATGAAACTTCAATCCACGTAAATGCGCTCTAGTATATAAAGAGAAGAGGGTTTGGTAGGTGAATAATTAGGTGTACAGGCCTTTAATTATAGCACTTTAGTCAGAATTAAATCAAATTCTTAAAATTTTGACCACCGTACATTGATTGTAACTATCCCATTTTGCACAAATATAATTTTGTCACCTAACAGAAACTTGTTTTTCAATGAAAGTCATGAAAAAAATTGAGGTTTGTTAATCTCGGTGGCTTCAAACTAATAGCATGTCCATTACGAACTTGTAACAAACCTTTTTGTAAATTCAAGTTTATATATCGTATAAAACGTATCTCGTACCATGGTATATTTAATGTAATTTTTAATCAAAGTATTTATACCTTCTTCTTTAATCATGTTTTCTAGTCAATGTATGTTTGCTGTACAAAAATGAACTGCTTGAATTTAATGATTTTTTTCTTCTGATTAATAGTTGTTTAATTTTCTTTTTCCACACTTTTTCTATAATATGATTCGTGCAATTTTAGTTTCACAAATTATAATGTAACACAAATCAACTGTAACCATACTTGACTATTATTTATGTGCATGCATTAAGTTAACACTCATATTATGCACACATACCAACAATTAAATTATAAAATTCTATACTATAAAAAATACATAACTTCGTAAAGTATCAAACCATGCTTCTATGATGTTCCCGGCACAAAAACACGTATGCATTAACCTTATACCATTTACCTTACAAATAATGAATTTCTTCATTATCTTCATTGAAATCAGCGGTATTCATTATTTTTTGACAAGCATTAAATACGGTGACCATAAATTTGATTCACATACAATATTGAATATTTCTATGTTGTTAAAACATAATTTTACAAGTTGAAAGCAAGTTATACATTATTCCAACAGCAAACATCCCTAATAAATCGGTATTTTCCACCCTTCATGAAAATATTGATTTTTTATAGAATGCAAATATAACTTGCCTTTACCATCTAAGGTATATATATATATCATGTACATCATTTAAGAGTCTACTTATAAACTAGATATCTGAAATAGTCCATAGTTCCGTTCTTGTACCTAGACTTATATTTTCATCATTGCACCTAACCTTCAATTCGCGTCATTACACCTAGCCTTCTTTTCTCGTCATTGCTTTTAGCCTTCAATTCTCTCCATTGCACCTAGCCTTCTATTGTCGTCATTGCACCTTACTTATATTATCTCCAAATGTCACGTTTTGTCATCCGTAGGTTTCGACCGCTGTAAATTTCTTCAGTCATATTTGTTGATTGCAATATCACTAACGTTTGACGTTTAAACTAGTTAGAAAATATTTATTACATATATATGAATGTTGCATGTATTGTCTTCAATGATCATTTGAGAATTATTTAAAAAAATCAATTTTGCCTTATATCTGTTATGTTCCATCGTTCCCGGCTACATCACAATGACATTCCCGTCGGCCTCCATTTTGTGAACAACTAGACATAAATATACAGACCAGACTACGGCATCAAGGCATCTACCAACCTAACAGAATTGTTATCAACAATGACTTAAATACTATGGTTTTACATGCACCTCTGGACTGGAGCGGTAATTTATTCACATGAACTGATAGCTTTATATGAATAGGATCCAGTTAGGGATTCATAGCATGCTATCTTTATGACGATGCAGCGAAATCATTTATATTTATTTCATAAAGGGAGATAATTGAAATCACAGTAACGGTATTCCCGTTATTATATTGTCTTGGTGTTCTCAGTCATTAGTATTTACTTATAGAGGGTGACCAATTAGGAATAAGACTAGTATTTATTGTACTTTTTTTTATAATTTAGTACACACATTTTACAGACAGGGTGAGTGATAAACTATATATTGATATAATCATAGCGAATCATGATGAAGATTGAAACCTTTTGTGAATCCACATTCAGTAATAACTCATATATTAAGCACAGTTTAACCCTATACATTAATGTATATTTTCTTTTATCAGATTCTTAATTATTAAAGGCTGTTTATACAAAGAATGTATCGGTTTATGATACAGTTTATAATGTAAGAATAGTAAGGTTAAATAACTAGTTCACGTACACAATAAAAACAATTTCCTTTAAAATGTATGTGCGAATAAGTTATTAATAGAATAGTAATTATTCTATAATGGAACAAAAGTTTTACTTGTAACCATTTATTACACATATCAAGCGATGTCTCAAAAGTTCAGGAGTAGGTATTTTTATATTATTATTAATGTCGTAAAATCCTGAATATTTGCACAATACATATTCCACGTTTTTTCGAATTGCGCGTAGAAAATCGAGTATTATACTACCCCAGATTGACAGGTACGTATATTATCACGGATCTGTTACCTAAAAAGAAAACGTTTTCAAAATACTACCCTGCAATGCGGTTCGATTTTTGTGTGCAGTTCTATCTAATTTTAGTGTATGTGATTGTATCATTTTGATATGTTTCAATGTTATTTTGATATGGTCACGTGGTTCGATATCATTCTTACATAATTCATTGTCATTTTAATGTGGCCACTTTACATATTGATGTTGTTCGTTATCATCTTGTTGTGGTTACTTTACAATATGGCGTGGTCCTTTTTACATTTTTATATGGTTAGTTTTCATTCTAATGTGGTCACTTTATATCATGACGTGATTCGTTATCATTCTGATGTGGTACAGTGTCATTCCGATGTGGTCAATTAACATTATGGTGTAGTTTTTTTATTATTGCTATGTGGTTGAAAATCATTTGGTGTGGCCACTTTATGTTATGGTGTAGTTCGTTTTCATTCTTATGTTGTTCAATGTCATTTTGATGTGCTCATTTTACATTATGACGTGGTTCTTTATTGGCAGTGTTGTTGAATAAGACACATAGCACTTATAACCACAGTTATGTGTAGTGCTCTTTAGCAATTCACTTATATGCACTCATAGCTAAGGTTATGTGTAATGTTCAAGCGCAATACACTTATCTAGACTAATAGCCACGACTATGTGCATTGTCATTAAGCAAGAGACTTCATCATTTTAATTGATGACTGTTATTTTTTCAGTGTAATCAAAACCAAGAAGAAGTAAAGAAAAAAACATATCTCATAGTCATTATACTACTTTTAGCGATTCTTTGGACATGTAAGTATATAATCACATAATATACACTTTTTGTTAATGTTGCATAATACTTTAATACTATTTAATGAATAAATATTTTAATGTTGTATGAATATTAAAATATAATTACGATGTAAAATTACACTTTGTAAACTAACCTAATACCACCTTTGTATATGCATATTGATGTTACGTATGAACTTGCGTACCTTACATATACATGTATGTATATAGTATGTGCTTGGTGATAAATGTATTTAATATTTGATAATAGAAGGTGACCAACTCAGTGAAGGACTTTTTTTTCATAATTTAGTACACACTTTTTACAGACAGTGTTAATGATAAACTATATATTGATATAATCATCGCGAATAATGATGAAGATTGAAACCCTTTGTGAAGCCACATTCAATTATATACTAGTATATTATGAACAGTTTAACTTAATAGATGGACCAAAATGTCAATTGAGTCTTAATTATTTATTGCTGATTTTACAAAATATGAATCTGTTTATGATACATGTAGGAACAGCTATGGTAAATAACTATTATACAATACAAACAATTTCCTTTCAAACATATTCGCTGATGGGTTTATTCGTTATAGAACAATAATTATTCTATAATGGAGCGAAAGTTTAGTTGTGAGTAACCAGATATTACACATATCAGGCCATGTCTCAAAGGTTCATGGATTGGTCTTTTTATACTAATTTTTAATGTCGTAAAACCCTGAACATTTTACATAAACTATATTAAACGGTTTATCGACTTGCACGTAGAAAATTAGGATAGAATGATACCTTTTAAGTATTGTACGACCCTAGTTTGACATGCATATATATAACCACAGAGCACTTTGCAAATGGCGTCCACCGGAAAACAGTATTTTTTTCAAAATACCATCCTGCCATGCGCTACGAATGTTTGTGCCGTTCTATCCATTTCTGGCATATGTCGCTGTATCATGAGTCTTTGTATGTAGCAACTGCTTCTCTGACTCTTCGTAGTTACATGTAGATTAGCAAACCATCGACTATTCAAGTTTGCATTACGACGACGGATTACTGGAACGTCCATTTGGACGCAATTCAAGCTGTATTGTGCATGATGGATCATCTTCAAGTCCAAGAGGTCAGCAATGTATTTTCTATTCGTTGAGCGGATGGGTTGTCGTAATGAAAAAAACGAGAGTGTTTATTTGTTTATGTATATCTCCGTTTTTCCATCTTAAAGTAGACATTTATTCAGCTGATTCTTTCTATTTGACATTGCCTATTTCTACATATCCAAGAAAGGTTTATAGCTATACAGTATAAAACAATCAGCGGGTAACGGAAACAATACGCAATAAAGGATTTCAATTGAAATTTGTGACATGTAACCTGATAATCATTTTTAGTAAACTATTGTGTTTGACTATCAATAGTAAATAAAGTTTAATTTAACCAAATCATTTAGTACCATTTCACAAATTCCAGAAAACCTTGATTACCTAATTACAATAGTGGTCCACTGCAAGCCAGCTCCATCATCAGGTAGGGGTCTCTATAATCAAGAGATGCGCCGACCGAGGTGATCTGTATCGGCCAGGAGGTGGTTAGCTAGTCAGTCGCTGCTCTCTCTTCTGCCATAACCACTGTGAGGCTGTTTTTCCCTGCCGGCAGTGGTCGCTGATAGCCTTTCGTCTGATGACCCCTGTTATATCAAGGATGCTGAAGGTTGTCCAAAGTGACGTCCAAGCAAATCCTCGGTAACCGACTTTTACATGCAAGGACCAGGTCTTGAATCCCGACTGCTAGCACTCTTACATCAGCGGCTGATATTTGGCTTTCTTCCTCTAGTGACCTTTCTCCATTCTCTCCTCTTATTGGACTGTAAGTTCCAGAATTATGAGTTGCTTTGTGCCTCTTGATAGCAACAGCACATCTAGTCTGAGTCTGGTTATCGCAATTTCTGACGGACACTTCAGCTACCTCTTGATATCATCTTGCAGTTCCCAGTCCCTCGCAGTAGCCAGGATTTCTGAAGATCTGGATGCCTTTCTAGTTGAGTCTCCTTCTTTTACAAAATCAACAAATATTTGCCCTTGCGTTACCCCGCGTTTTTTTGTCTTGCTGCATCCAGGTTGGCCGCTATTTCACTCAGGATCTTGTCGTGCCGCCATGTATATCTCCCATCAAATAATGCTGTGCTGCAAGAGGATAGTATGTGTTCCAGGATGGGTGGTTTCCCTTTTTTGCACTTTGGATCCTTAGTAAGTCCCCATGTGAGTAGGTTGGTCGGTGTTGGCAAAACGTCATAGACGGAACGTAACGAAAACCCTATCTGGTGTTCTTCCATCTTCCAGTTGTCATTCCAGGAAAGAGATTTTGCCCTTGTTCCCTCCCATCTGAGTCAGCTGTCCTGCTTTTTTCATTGATACAGCTGTTGCCTGCCTATTTTCTTCTTCAGCCTCTCCAAATTTCTTCTGGACCAATTGTCTTTGCTTTTGTGCTGTTGCCGCCTTCCAGCTAGATCTGGTCACACATCCTAGTCCCATCCTTCCAGAGGTAATGGTTCCTACTAAGTCGCTATGTTTAAGTCTGGACACTGCGTCTACTACAGCCTTGTCTGCCTTCAACGTTCGACCAGCCTTCACCTCCAACCCTGCTCCTTTAACATTTTTGGCAGCACTGTCTCCCAGCATCATGACTTGTTTGGCCTTGGTGACTTTGAATATTTATATGACAAAATTTAACTTCAAATTTAATCCCAAATGTGTAATACTTGTTTTATTATAATGACTGTTTTTCTTTAACGTGGTTTATAATATTGTTTACACGTTAGTCGGTCTATCTGTTTACAAATATTCTTCATACACTGACATTTTACCACACGACAATTTTGTTTCAATTGTTTTATTACCTGGATAGACAAGAGACATACATTCTATTTCTAGTATGAATAATTGAATGATATATAGTATCTTGATAAACAAAATAGGTATTTAGTCAGTGTGAAAATATAATTATTTAATTATTTATTCCTGCTGCATAATTTGAAAATGTGTTGTTTTTTTTAATTACCAGGCAATGGACAAGATATAGTTCTTACAGCTACAAGTCCCTGTTGTAAAGTCAATGGTAGCCTGACGTTAGAGGCAGAATACAAAGGGTTATCAACAGTTGATGGCTTTTATTGGACTATTACCGGGGGTTTAACCAGTATGATTATAGTTGTTTCCAAATGTTCCCCGTTTTCAATACCTGCTGGCTTTCCATCTAACAGAATGTCATTTAATTGTTCTGAATCTAAATACCGTCTAACTGTTCAACCATTAGAAAATGCAGATTTTTATAAAACCTGGACAGTTGGTTTTTCCTTATTAAATGGAACTACACAAAGTGGACCACAACAACAAACCGTTATTCAATGCCAAACAGGTAAGTCAAAATGTAAAATTTATATTTTCATCTTGAATACTAGCAAAGTGGCAAAGGCGCTGCCTTAAGATCTCTTACTACTGAGGTCGTCGGGACTGGTTCAAATCAGTTTAAACATGTACTAAATAAGTAGGAATGTTTGCCTTGCTGGTTTCTAATGTACGCATCGTTTCTTTGCCATGCTTTATTTAAGATGAATGTAACATCATAATGTGTATTGATAGAATCGGCTTCAACACAAAACATGTTATATTGCTTAAACCCTATTCTAACAATACAAATAATGCTGTTCCATTTATCTAAAATAAAGCATGACTATGGTGGTTTGTCATAGTTTTTCACCAGTTTTCATTGAATCATTGTCAATAGATCCATCTGAAATTAATTATAACATCTTTCTAGACTGTGTACGTAGTATTTTATATGTAATAATTGCGTTTATATATATATAACTGTTATGTGCATGTCATCAATCGGTAAGTATATTCCTTTTCGAAACTCAAAATGCAAGAGTGTTATTAAATGATATTGATACATACCTAGATTATATAACTACCATTATATATGATGGAAATTCCCTTACAATAACAGAGCATAATCAAGAACATAACATGATGAGTATTAATAATTCATGCAATATCCTCGTTCTGCTCGCACCGGTTTAAGTGGTGTTTCATTCCCGCTTGACACTTGGTGATTGCAATGACAACACAAGTAATCCGAAATAATAACAACACCTAGTAAAAGTACACAATATCTATCCGATTGTCACACAGTACCACATGCCTATGTAAGTAATATTTGTTTATTGACTTTCATCATAACATTATCTCTATGGACCTTCGTGACCCATTTGTCTAGTGTATAGTCGTTTGATGAATACTTACTTTATCGATGGGGTCATTTGATCAAGCCGAGTTCGTCCTAAAATGCTAGAAATAATACTAAACATGGCATATATAATCTTGTATATGTTGAAAATGGCGTAAAAGCCCATTTCAAAATACATCGTATCAAACTCAATGATACAATAACTATTCTATAATATATTGAGCTTACTGTGTTCAACCTTAATTTTGAAAATGTGCGTTATATACGACATGAATCAATGGCTATCATACATCCCTCTTTAGTTATGAGCAGTGGGCTATGTCCTTTTTTTATAGTATCAATGTATGTAGATTTTGTTTAACATGTGTGTTTATAACAAATACACATATGCCGAATATGACAGAACATTTAGGCGTTGCTATTGTATTGAAACTGTATCGTTTTTTATGTGAAGACGCGAAAAAGAGTCGAGTTAATTGCAAATTTACCTCACCGACGGAATATCGATATATTATTTCCATTTAGTCCTCTATATTTTAACAAAACATGACTATAGTTATTTATCTAATGGATTGCTACCAACAGGTCTAGTTTAGCATTAGTTTGACGCAAGGTACATGGGGAAAATAGTCGTAAGACTTTGTCTAACAAAAATATTAAGATATCAAAATAGATAATTTGACGATTTATCAGCTTTATCACACATAAAAAATAAAATCAAACACCACAGCAATTTTAATTTTCAGATAAAGAAAATGACACTGGAACTCGTGATAAGCTATATATCATAGTAACCATTTTTGCGGTGCTACTTTTGACTAGTATTTCTGTAAATATAGGTAAGTATTTGTATTATATTACATTTAGCCATGGAGACCATATACAATTTGTAGCATTAATGCATATGTGTGATTACATAAGAATTCCTTGAATTTGTAAATAAATTCATTGTGTTGAATGATCTGTGTTTGAGAAGACATAACAATGTGATTACAAAGATAAGAATTAGTATCTTACTTCTAAAAAGACCAAAAACGTATTTACCTGGTAAAGTAATCGCAACTATAAGTGCATTAAAATTGAATAATGTTGTGAAAAGACAGCAGCAGTTGTAGAAAAGTGATCTGATTTAACGAGGCTAAAATGGAAGAAGAATAGTTGTCAAAAACGGTTCTTCAAAAGTAGATGTATACTTCACATTCATAGTTATACAAGGATAGTTTCGTTTTTCATTAAACAAATATGTAGAGCTCGAATTGTACAATAAGTCTGTGATATTGAAAGTACGCGTCATGTTTTATATGCATGTTTCGCATGTTTCAGCCAAAGGTATTTTATAACATAATTTCAAAGACATGTTATGATTAAGAACTTGGAGTTAGCAAACTTAAAACCACTGTAATATTTGAACCCATTATCGAACTATTTCTTTGCTGAATGTAATTCACCAGCATGCGATGTCATACGTTTATCCACCAACTGCCGTATTTTGTTAAAGGGAAAGTGCGATGACAAATACAAATTTGTTTTCACCTTTTAATCAAAAAGTGGTGAAAAGTTTAGTGTTTGATAAATATATTGCATGATTAGAAGCATATCATGTTAGCTGTGTTGTGGCTTTATGCGAAAAGAAAAAAAAATCGCTAAAGGCTAGAGTGGTGCCATTGAATACGACATAGGATGCACTTTTGGACTAGTGTGCGTATTGTTGTATAATTCTGGTAAAATTGTACTATATAGCAAATTGTAATTACAACAACAAATCTATAGCAAGTGTGAGATAAATTAAATGAAATTTGGTAGTTGCAATTTATATTTAATTGACAACTTAAACTAAAGGATGCAACATACTCTACATGCCATCGTATCCTTGTGCTGGATAAATATAAAACAGTACATAGTGTTGTTAATCGAGTACAAATAAGCCATATAATAATTCAAATAAAAAATAATAATATAATTTTGGTTGAATATTCATTAGATATGAACTTACATGCTACCAGCGAAATGTTCTCACTTTGCCCCTCTTACATGTATGTCTGTTTATATCTAGTGAACTTTTAACAAATAGAATTAAGGCGTGTAATGATACAATTTAAAAATAAATAGCTTGCCGTTTCTTTGATAATTTCTCTATTTATGCACATAATGTTTGTATTAAATATATTGTTTATTTACTCTTTGTTTTTAGTTTGACGTGTGAACTATGCTGAAGTCTCGACAACTTTTCTATTCTGCTGTCTGTTTTGTTTTCTGCTACCAATACACATTATCATGCTAATTAAAACTATTACCTATTACCTTGTCTATTATATGCAATACAACTATATTATTAGAATAGACGAAATTAGTTGTGTTACATTTTAAAGCATCATTTTTATTGTTATTAAATACCATTTCTTAACGGGAAAATTAACAATAATAATATTAGATTGTGTATGCCTTAGAGTAGAATTTCCAGCTGAATATATATCCAAAGTCGCTCATAACAACAGTTCAAGCTTTTGTGTTATATTGTATCTATTATTATTTTATTTTGCATACGATATGAATACAACGTATTGTTTAATATTTTATTTTGCATACGATATGAATACAAAGTATTAACACAAATATTGCGAGATAAAATAATTGATTATATATACTTACTTAGTTTTATTTGCGTTACTTCCATATATCACACTTTGTATAAATAAGCAGGGTTTGAGGTAAGGTTAGATAATTTAAGAATAAAAGAAGATATGAAGAGAGTTTTAAGAAAACCAGGATTTGTTCGTGTCTTATCTCGTCAGCCATGATTAATCTATACCATTACTCGATATTTTGTTCTACTCGGTGTTTTATTGACGAATATGATTCTTTATATCTGTTTCGTTTGATTAATTAATTCATAGTTCAAATACATTTGAAATAGATACATTAAATACAAATGTTTATTATGCAATGTGGTTTTGCAAAATTTAAATACATTTCAATTAACTGTTGTGCAAAAAATGTAAAAATCGTTAAAATAATGTGATTACAGTTTGATCGTTTAAATGTAAAAAAAATGTAATTTCATTTATTTCCACGATTATGTTTTCGTTATTGTAATATGTGTTTTCAGTTGAATACAAATTTATTGAATATTATCACTTGATAATGAATTCCTTGGTGTTGCAGTGATGATTCGGAGACAAAAACTTATTATACAAAGTGTCCGAGCAGGGAAAGAGCATTCCCCCCAAAGAGAACTCTAGGGTAAATATTTGTTATTCATGTTTTATATCCAATGTTTATTCTTTATTATTATTCAGTAATAGTACTTGTAACACAGTTAGTAGCATATCAACAAATATAATAATATCTTACTCGCAAACACAGGCGGGAAATAGGCTAGTCAATAGAGTGTCGCGTGGTCGATATCCCACACTGGACTCTGTAACCTCTCAAACTTAATGCTTAATCCTGCTTCTCTAATATATGCACTGATATTATGAATCACTTTGGTGGATACAATAGAGATACATTTAATTGAAAGAAGTGAATATAACTGAAATGATAAACAATATTATGCTAGATAACATGATTCCTATCTAGATATTGATAAATATTATTTTCCGTTTATATAATTAATGAAACTTGTCCCAGGGGATAAGATATCCCCTATTTTCACAGGAGATTAACCAAGTTTAGTTATTTTTGTGGTGTTTGTGTGGTAGTGGGGTAGGTTGGGGGTGGTGATGGGTTAATACAAATCAATAGAATTGTAATACTTTATATATGATATTTACGGAAGTAACAGGGAAATGAGTTGCTTTTTGTGCTATATCTCATGATTTCAGACAAAATCGTAACATAATAAATTTCTTTGATCTTTAACATATTAGCAGTAATATTTAATTACTGACAACGAATAAACACGCTTTGGTCCTGATCTGCAAGTTCCATGCAATCTGTTGTTCTGAAACCTCGCGTAAGACGTATCAGTGAACGTATGTTTTTGTTGTTAAAACATGCAGTTCAAGACATCGTTTAATATATGGTATGACAAAAGTATTTATATTTGAATTGACCTGAAAATAAATAGGTACTTGCATAGATAAGATGCTTTATGTGGCATTATAATGTTGGTCTTGGGTAAGGATTATATTGTCCTATCAGTTAAAATGTATGTATATCGAGATAATTTATTAAAGATGCTAAAGAGTATTAAATTTTGTCAGTTTTTTTCCCCATAAACAAGTCATATGTAGAATACAATTAACTATAGCTATACTTTTAGCTAACACACATCAACAGCTGTATACATGTCTGGAAACACAAAGCGAGTTAGTATATGAGTAAACATGTTTAATCGTGCTGAACGCAGCCCTGGTTACACTGATCGACTGTTTCATCTGACTAACACTGAGTAGATTTATCAGGATTATTGCAGATATGTTAATGGTGCTACCTGGGCTGCTTTCAGTGTCGTTATGTATTGCCTGGATCGCGTATGTAAATTAATTAGCACATACTTATTTAACGTTTCTGCAGTCTGTGTGTTGTGATAAGCATATTTGGTGTGAAATGCGTTCATGTAACGCACAGCCGGGGTGTATGATGAGTCGTGTACCTATCCAGAGCGTGGTTTTAGTTCAAATATGTATGCTGACATATGGTGCAATGCTGCATTAAAATTAGTTGGTATATGGTAAAAGTCCACATATAAAAGAGGTTTGTTGATATATGGTGATATATCGCATTAGTATTTTAGCTCGTGTACTATAAAAGCTTAGAAATTATATTAACCATGGTCTGCTCTCGGTATTGTTAAACAGACGACACATTTGCTGCCTTGTTCCCTAAATGTATCGTGTGATGCGGGCTAATTGGTGTGTGTTAAATAGCGTCGCAGCCTTGGTGGATTTCATATAAATCTCATATATCTGCTGCAGTCTATATTGTGTTAATGAATATTTTGTATGTACCCTGGTTTCCTTTGCACCTCGCAAGGTTGTTTGCTGTTTGTGAGATACGTATGCACACTGTCAAAGGGTCTGTTCAGTGCGTTGTTTCAGAAAAAATATATGCTTATAGTTGGTGTTGATTACCATATAAATGTTATTTGGTTAGGTACCAAGATAATTGTTTGAATACCATTTAAGAAGGGTATTTGGTTTAATACTACATACCAAACGATAGTTGGTGTTGAATACAACATCGTAAAAAATGTGTTTGGTTATATACCACATCAGAAAGGTATTGGTTTTGATAACCACATAAAATGCTGCTATGTGTTAAATACCGTCTAAAAAGCTACAAAAAAGAAAAAAAAATAGTATTTGGTTTAAATACAACAAAAAGAAAAACTGGTGTTTGGTTTAGATACCACACACAATTGGTATTTGGTTTAAATAACAACAAAAAACAACAATGGTCAGGTTTGAGGAAATGTAGGTAGCAAATACGCCTTGGCTTTGAGGTCATGCACCAGGAATTATGGCTGCGTGTCACCACACTGCATTCGGGTATAAACTGGTGCCAACATGGATTCTCTGTTTATCACACAACCACCATATTTGGTTTTGAGTACCATATAAAGGAACGTATCTGGTGTTAAATAGAAAGCATTTTAAAAAATGGTATTTGGTTTAAATACCACAAAAAAAGAAAAGAAAATTGGTTTAAATACCACATACAAATTGTATTTGATTTAAATAACAACAACACAAAGAAACGATGATCATGTTGGAGCAGGGTTATGGCCAAAATGCATTATTTTTTGATGACAGGAAATGTAGGGAGCAAATACAGCTTCACACCTTGACTTTGAGATCATGCACCAGAAATTGTGGCTGCGTGCCATTCTACTAAGTCCGGGTAGAAATTGGTGCCAACACAGAATCCCTTTTTTGCACACAACCGCCGTCATCTTGTAGCTTTCCGCATAAGCATCAGGAGTGGGGCGGTAGGCTTCCACGGTTTTTGTGTTCTATATTAAGGTCCTACTGCTACTAAACATGTTAATGATACACAGGTTACTGGTAATGCCATTCACGCTGTGCAAATGCAGCGAATACCATCGAGTATTGCAGGTGAGGGAAATCAAGGTACCGATTAGCCCTTTCGAATATTTATTTTTGAAAGGTTTCATGAACGATTTCGAATTCAATTTATAGCCAATGCATATAATTATCACTAAAGCAAAATGGGTTCATCTTAATTATGTGTGTTTGATTGTTTACATATCGGTATGATACTGTTTGATCTCGAATTAGGCTGGTTTATAGATATTAAATGTTGACCATTGCTTGTTATATTTCATATGGGACAAATTGTTTGAATGAGTGTTGACTAGTCCTTTCCTACGTGGTAGTAGTTTATTCAGGCACATAACTGTCTTCGCGCTTTGGCATATTTACACTGTGACACATTTATCTTTGCAGCTATCTAAAAATGTGTTTGTTTGACATTTTATATACTAAGATTACATTGTTTGATCTCGAATGTCAGCATCAGGATGGTTTCTAGAGACAAAGTTATATTTCACATAGGAATTTTTTTTTGAATGCTCGCTAATGTGTTTTTTTAACCTGTGTTTCTATATATCACATCGCAGTTTGATATCTGCCTTTGCATGATGTTAGTGAGTAGTCGTTTATTCATGTTTATTCATGAAATCATACAATAGTTTTTATACCAGATTAACTTCTCACTTGATGAAATCGGCGCTTCGTGTGTAGGTTTTGTCAATTTTACGAGAGATTGTGCAAATACGTTGGGCACAACCAGATTGCGCTGTTGCCTTCGTGCCAGCATATTGTCTATGAAGTCGTTCATTTTATCAGAAACTGCCGGGTTCATATTAATAAAGTCTACCGGTTATTAAATCAAATACCATTTTTGATGTTGATATTTTAACCATATATCATTATTTCTGTTTTCTGGTATTTATACCAAATACCCTTTTCTTCTTGTTTGTGGTATTTAAACCAAATATCATGTTTTCAATGTGGTTTTTAAACCAATTACCATTTATTCTTTCTTTTCTGTTATCTGGTATTTAAACAAAATACCCTTTTCTTCTTTTTTGTGTTCCGGATCCGATTAGCTCAGTCGGTAGCAAAGGGTCGTGGGATCGAATTCGTGGTACATAAAGTAGATAACGTTTTATAGGCACTGAGTCTGGGAATCTACTTCGGCGGAAACAATATAAATACATTTATTAGAAAGAAGTGAATAATTGAAAGTATAAACAACATTATGCAGATAACCAGTTCTGATTCCTTTGTAGATATCAATAATTATGATTTTTCGTTTTTATATTTACAGGAAATTGTAAAGCTGGTATTATTCCTCCGGAGTCACAGAAAACTGAACAAGACTACAATATTACGATTTAGGGGGGGGCAATTCTCCACGGGGTATTGGCGATAAAGTGTACATAAATAATATATATTGTGATGGTTTATTGCATGACAATATGTTTCAATTATGAACATTTGCTATGATATAATGCTTGATTTGTGTAAATCTAATTGTTTGCGTATCGCTTATGGCCGTTTTGGTAAAGATTACGCAAGATGTACATTTACTTATGCAAATAGTAACGGTTCTAACGTCATTGATTATTTGTTAGTGAGAAGGCGTGTTTTTAATTGTGTCAATACTTTTTAAGTTGAGCCATTTTGTGAATGGTCGGATCACACACCATTATTGTTTAATGTTTTATGTAACAGACATTTTTTAACCGATGATCAGTATAACACGTTCTCCCATGTCTAATGAAGAGATAATCTACGCGATGATTTTAGACGCGGTCTTATCGCAAAGCTTCCTATTTTGAATACATTACCCAATAATGTTGACTATGATCAGAGAGAAAATGTTAATGCACGTATAAATGATTTTAACAGTGTGGCGTATCTGTTATTTAGCAAAACTATACGTGTCTCGAATAAAACACGAGCAGATAATTCTTTGTGCAAAAAAAAAGCAGATTGGTTCGATGAAGAATGCAATCAGGCCAAGTATTTGTATGTTACTGCATTTAATAAATTTAAGTATTGTAAAATCAATTGTAATTGGACTAATATGTGCAATTATAAAACAATGTATAACAGTAATATTAAAAAGAAGAAAAGGCAATATAAAATTAACAAAATGAAATATATCGAAAGGCTGCGACACTGTAAACCTATGAATTTTTGAAAACACTTTTCTAGTAAACAGTCCGTTAAACATTCTATAAGTACCGAGGAGTTTTATAACTATTTTTCGAATCTCGGCTCAAATTTACCTACTGTGTTGAAAAGTGATGCGGAACACTTTTGTAATAATCATGATTTTAACTCAGCAGACTGTAAATTTGAAAAGCTAGACGAGCCAATTGCAAGAATTGCAAAATAGCCTTGATCTTTTAAAGAAATATTGTGATAAGTGGGGTTTCCAAGTAAACACTGATAAAACGAAAGTTATTGTGTTTAGGAAACGGGGACCTATCAAAAATGACGAAAATTTGACATACGATAATAATGCTTTAGAAATAGTAAATAATTTTAATTATCTCGGAACAGTTTTTTATTACACTGGTAATTCCACCCTTAACCGGGAAACTTTGACAGGTAAGGGTCTAAGGGCTTTAAACATTTTATTAGCAAAGACTTGCAAATATATTCTTAAAACAAAAACTATTTGCCAGCTATTTGATGCATTTGTAGGTTCAACTCTAAATTATGCATGTGAAATTTGGGGGTTCTCTAAATCCAAAGAAATTGAAATGGTGCATCTTAAATTTTGCAAACAATTGCTACATGTGAAAACATCAACTTGCAATATGGGAATATATGGCGAACTTAGTAGATATCCACTGTTTATAAATGATGACGTAACAAGATGGCGGAAACTATTTGTGTTTCAGAAATGGCTAAGAGAAAAATATATAAAATACACGTTTTTGGACTTCAAACTCAATATCAAGTAGGTTGGTGATTATTTTGTGTCATTTTATAAGCGACAGTTCTGTTTGTAATTGAAAAATGTGTACTATTGACGATTATATGCAAATTCATTATATATAAGGTATACAAATTTGGATTACTATAAACAAAATGGGGACCAATTTCTCACAGCTGGAGTTGGCTGAATGTAACGATTCAGGTGAGATGGAAATTAGTTTGAAACGGAAGAGACATAACACCAGTAGTACAAGTGGCAACATTACAATTCATTCCTCAGATTTTGATGATGCAAAAGTTGATACTAAGTTGTCAATGATTTTTGACGAGATATTAAACTTAAAGTCGAACAGGCCAGTACACAAGAACATGTTTCCGTATCAAATAAGTATATAGAATTAGCCTGCAGCAAAATCAATCAAATCGCAAGTGTAACAGTCCTTCTTAAAACACTGTCATACAAATCCATTGACATTGAAGCCCGCGGCAGAAGAAACAATTTGATATTTCGTGGTTTCAAAGAGTCTCGCTTTGAAAACTGTTCAGAAGTACTGTTAGATTTTCTCGCAAACATAATGCAACTCGACACCTCAAGAATCGTGATCACACGAGCGCACAGATTAGGTCCTTTCAAAATTGGCCAAACTTTCAAGTGGCCTATAATAGCCAACTTCATGAATTATAATGACGTGGAGCTGATAATGGCCAATGCAAAAAACATTGAAAAATATCATAGGTTACCCCATCGATCGAGATGTACCCCGTGAAATATCAGATGCCTGGAAGCGTTTATGGCCCCTATATAAGGATATAAAAAAAGCCAATCCAACGTCTTCCGTCCGAATCATTTACCCAGCCAAGCTTATGCATGGCAATCATTTAATTCAGGACGAATTCCTCGACTGGAATGCGACCATGCAAAATAGCAGGATAGTGCAGTTCCCAATAATTGACGAGCTTATCGATATTCTACATCAGGAACCAGCCCAAACACAAAATGGCATACGAGAACCAGTCACATTGAACACAGGTAACGCCGCACGTGTTTGCCAGACAGCTCCATCAAGTTTTGATCGCAACGGTTCCGCACCCATGACGGCCACCAATTACACAATTATGCACGAAGTAAATCACTCAACAAGTGCTTACTCAACCTGTGACAAGCCCCTGCTAAGTGACACTGCCTTAGATTTATCTAAACAAAACAGTCAACGTTCTGTGAACGATAACATCATTTCGCCGGCTAGGTTTCAAAGTAACGTAAATGTACAACTTAGCAGCCCTAATCAGAATCTGATTTTTGCAACACCAATAAATTTTGCACCGTCTAACATTAAGGACAAGGGTCTTTTTCCGACTAGTCCCGAATCCGGATCGCATCGACACAGATCGACTACCTGTAAGAATTCCAGTCGTCGTCAACGAAACGTTTCGTCGTCACCAGTCCATAGTCAATCCAGAGTTACCCACAGCCGTGATACGCGTTCCACTCAGATAAACAGGAATAGAAATGTTAATATGACATCACCTGTTTCTAACAGTAAACATACAGACACTGGTTAGCGTTTAAAGGAGAAAGTGCGTCTGAAAGTGGCATTATTAAATGTACAAAGTCTTATCTCTAAAAACTTAAATAAATTGCATTCTTCAGAAATTATGTCAATTTTTAATAAGAATGACATAATTATGTTTACAGAGACATGGTCGAACGAATTGCACGAGTTTGATGTCGAGAATTTTGAACATTTTGAACTACATAGAATAAAATCAAATAAATGCAAGCGAGATTCAGGTGGTATAATTATATATGTACGAAATACATTAGTGAGTGAAAATACTGTATTTTTTCAAAGTGATGATGACATTTTATGGTTGAAACTTGATGGCGGATTGTTTTCTTTGGAAAGTGATTTGTTTGTCGGTCTGTGTTATGTTATGCCTGAAGGCAGTAGTAGATTTAATTATATTGACCGAAATGTTTTTGATATATTAATTGAGTCTGTTGCTTTAATATATTGTTGGCCGGTGACTTTAATAGTCGTACTTCAGACAGGCCAGATTTTGTAACTTTTGATTCCTATGATTGTTTTGATTTCTTACCCGATGATTATACCGCAGATTCATTTACGCCTAGAACTTCTCAAGATAAAGGTCATATAAATAGCAATGGCATTGCCTTTTTGGATTTGTGCAAGCAGACTGGTTTGCGAATTTTGAATGGGCGTATTGGAAATGACGCTGGTGCTGGTAAATATACGTTTGTAGGTCACAGAGGATGCAGTGTTGTTGACTATGTTGTAGTATCAGAATCCCTTTATTCATATTGTAAAATGTTTACAGTACATGATCCTAATTCTTTATCAAACAACTGTGTAATTGAATGTGTTTTTGAGTTTAATGAAAATGTTGAAAATAAATATGCAAATACAAAGAATGCTGGCGAAAATGACTATATATCTTTAGATAGCAGATACAGCTGGAATAGTGAGCTTAAAGATGAGTATGTTAACGCTTTAAATAATGTTAATTTTACAGAAAATCTGAATATTTTGACAGAAAATACAGAATCATGTATTAATGGTAAGGACATTGAGGAAAGTTTAAAAACATTTTCGAGTCTCATGAATGAAATTACCAATCCATTGTTCAGAAAGAAAATATTAAAATATAACAAAAATAAAAATATTATTAAAAATACATGGTTTGATGATAAGTGTGAAGAAAAGAGAAATATATTTCGTACACATTTGAATTCTTTCCGATCATGTAAATCTGAAGAAAATAGAATTTTACTTGCAAAGTCCCGGTCTGAATACAAATCTGAGTTAAAAACTTGTAAAAGGAATTATACAGATAACCAAACTAAGAATTTGAAATTATATAGATATAAAAATGCTAAACTGTATTGGAACATGTTGAAACAAACTTCACATGTAAAATCTTCAAATATATCATTGTCTGACTTTGAACAATATTTTAAATGTATAAATAATCCGGTAGATCACTTTTTTAATCCGGATGAGGATGTTTTGTATTTCAATGAACGTTTTGTGAAAGGTGAGTTTCAGGTCATGTTCGATGAACTAGACGACACTATTAGTAATTATGAGATTATAAATGCAATTAAACAACTTAAAAATGGAAAGAGTGCAGGTAATGATTATTTTTTAAATGAATATTTTATACATGGCATGGATATATTATTACCATACTTATTTTCATTATTCCTTTACATAAAAAAGGAAGTGTTAATAGCACAGATAACTACAGGGGCATTACATTATTGAGCACAATGGGAAAATTATTTACTAGAATCCTTAACAATAGGCTAAATAACTGGGCTGAAAATTATCACGTATATATTGAAGCACAGGCAGGCTTTCGAAAGGGTATGGGTACAACTGATAACATTTTTGTTCTCCATGGTCTAATTTCGCATATGATTAATACAGGTAAGAAAATGTATTGTAGTTTTATAGATTTTAGCAAAGCTTTTGATTATGTAGAAAGGAACCGTTTATTTAGAAAAGCAGGGTTGCTACCTAGAAATTTAAGTTTTGTTTAGAATGGAGAGCAAGTAAAAATTGTAAAGTCCTTATTCTATCTTGGTGTAGTTTTCACTCAAGGAGGATCTTTAAGTGAAGCTCAAATGACTCTAGCTGAAAAAGCTCAAAAAGTAATTTTTAAACTGAATAAACATCTCATAATTTTTTCCGATATTTTCATTAGTCATAGATTAGAACTTTTTGATAAACTTATATTACCTATTCTGAATTATTCATGCGAAGTCTGGGGATTTCATAGTTCAAATAATATTGAACGAGTACATACAATGTATTGTAAATGTATTTTAAAGATAAAACGTACAACACAAAATGATTTTGTTTATGGTATATTAGGAAGAATGAGTCTTATTAATACAAGATATTACAGAATTATAAAATATTGGTTGAAAATTTTGCATAGCTGTGAAAATAAATATTGTAAAATTATATATAACATGTTGAAACATGATGCTGAAACTTACCCAAATAAAGTTTCCTGGGTAACATTAGTACGTGACCTCTTGTCATGTTTGGGATTTTATAATGTCTGGCTTGCACAAGGTGTTGGTAATATAAACATTTTCTTAAGTATATTTAGTCAAAGAATTAAAGATACTAGTCTACAGTCCTGGCATGAACGCTTGGAAAATTCCAAAAGGGCAAGATTTTTTAGAGAAATTATTATTTTTAACTATCAGTTCTTTCTGAAGTGTATAACTATACCCAAATTTAGGATAGCAATAACTAGATTAATCGTTTCATCGCACCACCTTAAAATAGAATCTGGTAGATGGCATAGACCGAGAAGTATCCCATTTGAAGATAGAAAATGCAACTGTTGTCAAACAACTGAAGACGAATATCATTTCATTATGGAGTGTTCATTATATATAGAATTACGTAGAACATTTATAAATAAATACTTTTGGTATAGACCAAGTATGTATAATCTAGTACAACTTTTCGGTAGTAAAGATGAAAATGTAGTTAGTAATTTAAGCATGTATATTTTTAAATCTTTTGAAAAGAGGAACATCATTGAAAATACATAACACTACTGTATTTACCGTGTCTCTGGCTTCAACTGTATTTGATATATATGTAAAATATATATACGTATGAATGTGTTCATGTATATGCATATGGTATGTGTATGTAAGTACTTGTGTTATGACATGTGTTACTAAATTATATGCATAAATGTTAAGCATGTTCATTTAAATCACATGAAATAAATTTATATTTTTCAATGATCAGACTAAAAAAAAAAAAAAAAAAAAAGTCTGCTTGTAAACATATTGATTGTGGCTTTAAAAAATAATAATTTGTATATTTTAATAATTATAAAGTATACTAACTTGTGTATTAACATCGTACATGTACTTTCTCCGTAACAAAATTACATGACAGTAATTCTCTATTTTCTGTGTTTGATTTTCCACAAATTTTTGATGTATGGATTTGATTAAAGGTAACCTCATTAAATAAAACCAATTGATTCTCATGTATCTGGTATAAATGTTTTATGTATGTATGTATGTATGTATGCACATTGCGTTATGCATACGTGATATTTTCTCTTGTTTCTTTACATTTTTATTTTTGTAATATAAGATACAGTATTTGTTACGTCATGTATGTAAATTTATGTCTGTTTTGTATATGTTCACACGGGCATATGGCCTATTGAATTGCAAATAAAAGTTTATTTCTTTCCTATAAATAGATATGTGCGTTTGGTTAAATATTGGTGTAAAATAGTGAAGTCGGGTAATATTATTTTAAAATATCTTTGCGAATCTTTACTTAGTGATTGTCAAAAAGGTGTAAACAATTGGGCTGCGAACATAAAAACACTATTGAATCTGTATGGGTTTTCTTATGTCTTGAGAAACCCTGCAAATACAAATTTACATAATTTTCATATGGTGTTTAGACAGAGAGTTGTAGATGTATTTTTGCAAACATGGCACACTAGCATATCCAATTCCAGATCGATATGTACATATAGTTACTTTAAACTTCATTTTGAATTTGAATTATATCTAGACTTGCCAAGCAAGTATAGAATTGCTACATTCAAAAATAATTTATTCACTGTTATTGTTAGAATATATAGTGGTCACTTTAACACAGTATAATATAGTGGGGACAGTGCTATTATTTCCCTTTATGCAAAGTATCTGCTGATTTATAATTATTTTTTTGTTATTTTTTTCATATATTGTCCTACACAAATATCAGCGGATCTTCTTTTACATATATACACACAAAAGTAAAATGTTATTATAATATAAATATAATAACCATGTGCCAAGTATAGAAACAAAACCATTATATACGCGAGTATCGGCCACATTATACTGATTATAAGCACTTGTATCCACATGTATATGACAACTACATATTAATTAAGTGTATGTAGCTGTGTTTTTGCTTCTGTTATTCTACATCTTTGTTCGGCTATATATATGATGATTGTTGAAATGAAGATATTTTGGCTCGTGGCCCTGTACACTTATCATGTTGTTTTTTTTATTTTAGACTATTATATACTCCTGCAATGATAGATTGATACCTAAGTCTATACTTTCTTGTTTTTTATTGTCACTCTCTTCTAATTTTCATCTCTTTACTTATACATACATGGAGGCTGATGCCTTTTAACATTAACTTACATTGTATGTTTCTAAGATTGCTATATATCAGTTTTATATTTTACATTTTTTTACATATCACCAATGAAAACAAATATATGTTCATTTAACGTAAAAAGGGCTAAGTGATGTCAAAAAACGTAAACATATTTTAGCTGGCTTAAAGATAGCCAATATGACATTTGCTTTTTTACAGGAGCTTCATTGCAGAAAAAGAGAATATGATATATGGGAAAAACAGTGGGGAAATAAATCATGTTTAAGCGGTGATTGTTCGAATAGTAAAGGTATTGGTATTTTATTAAATCATTCTTATGATATCATTGTGCACAAAGAAATAATTGAAGGTCGTTTGCAAACTTTAAAAATAAATGTCGATGAAACTGAAATTATGCTTATAAATGTTTATGTACCAAATACAGATGACGTAACTTTTTTTAACACCCTAGAGCAAATTATAGCAACCAGTAGTGAAAAAATAATAATTATATGGGGTGATTTCAATACTATTTTCAATTGGTAATATTGACAAGAAAAACGGGAGACAAGACACAAACAAAAATAGTAGCGCAAAACTAAATACATTCAAAGATAATTATGAACTTTGTGACATTTGGCGCATAAAACATACTGACAAAAAACAATTCACTTGGCATTCAAACCACCAACTTCCTATATTTTGTAGACTTGACTTCTTTCTTATATCTGCAAATTTGATAAACAATGTTACTAAATGCAACGTCTCATCAGGTATCCGGTCTGATCATTCCTTAGTACACATAGAAATTAATTTTTGCATGTCAACGTTATTGGCCGACATTTTTTAAATTGAATAATTCAATTATTTTAGACAAGGAATATCAACATAAATTAGAAAAAGTATTAAATATATTACTGACAGAAATGCAAGCACAAACCCTAATACATTATGGGAACTTATTAAAGGTACTATACGTAATGTAACTATCCATTATTGCTGTTTAAAAAATAGAAAAATAAAAAATAAATGAAACTAAAATTATCGGATAAATAGACAGATTAGAAATAAAATTAGTAAATGAGCCACTGAATGAAGATATTGAAAAGCAAATAAAAAAGTAAAAAAGAAGAGCTTGAAGACATCACCATTAAACGCGCTCAAGGATATTATATACGATCAAAAGCTAAATACATTGATGGGATAGATAAAAATACTAAATACTTCTCAAATCTAGAAAACAAAAATAGTGGAGAAAAAAACGTATATCTAGGTTATTAATCAATGATCGTGAAATTACCAAATCAGATGAAATTTTAAAAGAAACAAAACAATTTTATGAAAATGTATACACTAAGCAAACTTTAGAGGAATCAACCTTTAACTTTTTTCCTGAAAATAATATTTGTTTTAAATGATATTCAAAAGCTATCATGCGAAGGTATTTTAACAGAAACAGAATGTGTAAACGCTTTATTTAGAATGCAAAATGATAAAAGTCCTGGGTCAGATTGCTTAACAACAGATTTTTACAAGATTTTTTTGGTCAGACATAAAAAAGCTTTTATGTAAAATCTATCAACTATTCTTATGAAAAAGGTAAGCTCACTCAAATGAAAAAACAAGGCGTTATAAATTTAATTCAGAAATATATAAAGATTAAACAACTGGAGGCCTATCTCACTTTTGAATACAGATTATAAAATAGCTACAAAAGTGATTGCGAATAAAATAAAAAATGTACCACCAATTTTAATTGATCGGTGAAAATATAAGACTTATATAATAATGATGTACTAGATTATGTAAACGAAAACGACCATCCTAGTCTATTATTCTTGGCAGATTTTGAAAAACCATTTGACAGTGTAGATCACAGTTTCATTTATAAAACTTTCGATTATTTTAACTTTGGAGAATCAATTAAAACATGAATTAATGTTTTTTACAACGACATGCAAGGCTGTGTTTTTAAAAATGGTTACATATCTGATTTTTTTTCAAATAGGACGTGGTGTACGTCAAGGATGCCCTCTATCTCCATATTTATTTATTATATCGATAGAAATGTTATCATTATCTGTTAGTAACAATAAAGATATAAAAGGTATAAAACTTAATGAAAAAAGAAATTTAAAAAAAGCCTGTTTGTTGATGACGCAACATTTGTTACGGATGGTTCGAAAAAAATCTTTCAATACTCTTATTAAAACTATAGACGAATTTAGTAAAATATCCGGCCTTAAATTGAACCTAAATAAATCCACAGTAGTAAGAGCAGGATCCCTTAAAAATACAGACAAAATTTATTACTAAATAAAAAAAAATACATGGACATCTAATCAAGCAGCCACTTTAGGAATCATCTTCACAAATAATGGAGCCAACAAAGTAGAAATCAATCTTAATACTAAAATAAATCAAATGTATTCATGTCTTACAAAATGGAAGAAACATAATTTATCATTATTAGGAAAATTAAGTCATAAAAACATTTGCCCGGCCAAAAATAACATACCCGTTGACAGTATTAGAAAACCCACCGGATCACACAATAACTAAACTCACTAAACAACTTTATTCATTCTTATGGGACAATAAACCAGATAAAATAGCAAGAAACACAATTAGAAAAGACTATAAAGATGGGGGATTAAAAATGATAGATTTGAATGCATATATATACTCAATAAAAGCAAGTTGGATCCAAAAACTATTTTTACGAAGAAAATACGGGAATTTTGGAAGATAATTATATAAATGAAATTAACAAATTTGGTGGGCAATTATTATTACAATCAAAAATAACATATACAGATATAACCAATAAATTCAAAAATATTGTCTTAAGAGATGTTTTACAAAGTTGGGACAAGGTTAACTTTAATTCGGAAGTAACAAACATCACAGATGAAATGATATGGAATAACTCATTTATTCAAAATAACAATAAAACAACATTTATAGAGAACGGCTAGATAAAGGAATAAAATATATACAACAAATTTATGATAACTGAAATAGGAACTTTTATTATTTTAATACGATAAAACAACTTTACAATCTAGACAATTCAGATTTCTTAAAATACCACTCAATAATTACTTCCATACCGAACTCTTGGAAAGAAAAACTTAAACATGAAACATACAACAACAACAGAACTTTTTTTCATTTGCAGGATTTTAAAGGTATTGAG
This sequence comes from Panopea generosa, assembly GCA_029582155.1. Classification (NCBI taxonomy): domain Eukaryota; kingdom Metazoa; phylum Mollusca; class Bivalvia; order Adapedonta; family Hiatellidae; genus Panopea; species Panopea generosa. The sequence continues at coordinate 56,438,144 of CM055903.1, read as the reverse complement.
ACCAAATAAAATTATATATGAGACATATATTTCGAAAACAACTGCTAATGATACAAATAAAGCTCAACAAAAACGGAATGACTCCTATGAAAGTCTGAACTGGAATTTTTTTTTTATCACCGATTACATGTACATGTGCTATTTATTCGAGAGTGAGATTGTTTCAATATAAGTTTTTATATAGAATTATACCCACAGATAAGTTCTTACACAAATGCCATTTAATAAATTCAAGTTTATGTCAATTCTGCAATATGCATGTAGAAACAGTACAACATTTATTTTGGGACTGTGCTCATGTACAGCATTTCTGGACAAAAACAAATTATTTCTTATCACAAAACGGTATCAATGTAGCATTTAATTTTAAAAATATAGCATTGAGCATCCATGACGACAACACAAAACAAAAAACAATAATACATTTTGTTATTTTTTTAACAAAATATATCATTTTTAATGTAAAATGCAAAACGATACACCATACTTTGACAACTATCTTAGATATTTAAAAGAATGTAAAAATATAGAACAAATTTAAGCCCAAGCGAGATCCAAACTGGAAACGCATAATAGAAAACGGCACTCAATAAAATTGAATAATCAAATATTGCAACCTTATGCAATATGTATTGATCTTATAATGAACATGATTAATCATCTCTCTCTCTCTCTCTCTCTCTCTCTCTCTCTCTCTCTCTCTCTCTGCCTCTCTCATATCCTCTCTCATATTTTCACTACACTACTTATAGTACTCATGTTTATAAATGTGTATTGTTATGTAATAACTTGATAATGTGAAAATGAAAAATAAACGGGCTGCCATTTGGCAACTCAAAATAAATAAATAAAAAAATTGCTATGTCTAGACTAAGACTATCCGCTCATAAGCTTAGAATTGAAACTGGTCGTTATAAACAGAACACAATTGACCACAACCGAAGATATTGCACTTTATGTAATACACAAAATTTGGAAGACGAGTATCATTTCATCCTTATCTGTCCGTTGTACAATGATACTCGCCAATTGTATATAAAACCTTATTATTACAATATGGGCCCAGCGTTTGTGAATTTATTGAATTGATGAAATCTAAACAAATTACAGAACTTTAAAAATTTGGGAAACACATATACACAGCATTTAATTAACGTATGTCAAGTAAATCTTTTAACAAAGCATTGGTTTGAAGGCATTGTGTGTGTAAATATGAGTGTACATATATATTATCAAACATAGATGATTTATGGAGTAACTGCTTCTATTACTACTTTTACTACTACTACTTCTTCTTCTACTACTACTACTGCTGATATTAGAATTTATAACTGTACTACTAAAACTTCTCCTACTATTTCGACTCCAATTCGACTCTTACTATTACTACTTGAAATATTACTGCTACTACTCTTCCTCCTCCTCCTACTACTACTTATAATAATAATAATAATAATAATAATGATAATATTTTCATTAATATTAGTAGTAATGTTATCATTACTACTGCTACTACTTCTATGACTTGTAATAGTACTACATGTACTACTTCTGATTTTACTACTACAACTACTCCTACCTCTATTATTATTACTTCTACTACTACTTCACTCTTACTATGTCTCTTACTTCTTACTACCACTATCACAACTACTGATGCCATTACTTTTACTACCAACCTCTCCTTCTACTACTAATACCACTTATACTCCTTTTACTTTTACTCTTACTTCTACTCCAGCTCTAATACCACCATCACTACATATACTCTACTCCTACTACTGCTACATGCACTACCAGTATCACTACTATTACTACTTCTTCTACTATTACTACTATTACTTCTACTATTACTACTATTACTTCTACTATTACTATTCTTACTATTACTACCACTACTATTACTACTACTACTATTGTTACTATTACTTCTACTATTACTACTCTTACTATTACTACCACTACTATTACTACTACTACTATTGTTACTATTACTACTAATACTATTACAACTTCTATTGCCACACTACTGCGACTGCTACAACCACTACTTTTATTACTACCACTATCACTACTACTACTTCTAATACTACTTCTACTACTACTATCACTACCGGTACTATTACTACTATTACATGTACTACTAAAACTACTTCTACAGGCAGGCAGGTATGCAGGCAGACACGCACGCACGCACGCACGCATGCACGCATGCACGCACAGACAGACAGACAGGCAAAATAAATAAATAAATAAATGAATGTATTGGCCTATCAACCAATAAATAAATCAATTGCAAAATCAATAATCGATTAACACTTGAGTAATATAAGCTATCCATCCAACAATTGACCAATAATAAATCAATAAAACAGATCATTAACCATTCACAAAACAGTCAACCAACAACAGGTGAAGCAATTGCCTTACCAACCATAAACCGACAAAGTACTTTTAGCACACAAAATAACCCACCAACCGCTAAACTGTTGAACGTTCTCAATACAATGTATTGTACTATCTTTATAAAAAATCACATTAGTAACTTGAACAATCAACCTTACAATTTTATAATTTTATTGCAGCCAAAATTGTGTGTGCGGCATGATGCACAGCACAGCACAGCACAGCACAGCACTGCACTGCACAGCACAGCACAGCACAGCACAGCACAGCACAGCACAGCACAGCACAGCACAGCACAGCACAGCACAGCACAGCACAGCACAGTACAGTACAGTACAGTACAGTAAGTACAGTACAGTACAGTACAGGTACAATACAATGCAATAAATACAGATACAATACAATACAGATACAATACAATACAGATAGAGTACAGTACAGTACAGTACAGTACAGTACAGTACAGTACAGTACAGTACAGTACAGTACAGGGTGCCGTTTCACGAAACATCTTAAACTTACGCAAAAAATTATCGTAAGGTTTTAACTTACGAAAAAAGTTACGATATTCATTTTGCGTTCCACGAACATCAACGTAAGTTTTTGCGTACGCCTAAGAAAAAAAATGTTCGTAAGTTTTTCGTAGGACGCTCTTTAGTACAGGAGATAAGTAACTGGCCATAGAAACGTCAACATCCGGCACGAACGGCAGAGCACCTGTCATTATTTTCTCAATAAAAGTTTATGCGTTGAAACTGAACACAAATGACGTCAGTTTTTAATTTACTTCAAAATGACGTAAAAATAAAAAAAATACGTCATTTCAGTTTCATTTATTAACTGTTTCAGTGCCGATCAACTAATTAATCAGTCATGAGAATTGTAAGACAAATTTATATAATATTAATCTAAATAAATTTACAGTTAATATTGCATCTAGTGTATTACTTGTTTATACTCTGTCGTTTATACGAGTTATACAATGAATTTTAAGGCAGTTAGACGATTGATAGCTTTTGTTTTATTTGAATTTCCGATGTGCTTGGGAGACGCAAAATAAAAAAAAAGGACTCTTTGGAGAGACCTTCATTCAATATTAAATTAAATGATAATTTAAATTAATTCAAATAATAATGAAAATGATAATAAAATGATAATAATAAAAGTAAATGATAATCGAGATAAAATAATGAAAATGACACACTTATTTTCCTTTTTTGGCAGCTGTGCATTTCAAACATATTGGTATAAGTTACTACTACTACTACTACTACTACTACTACTACTACTACTTCTACTACTACTACTGCTGATGATGGTACTAATAACAATATATAGTCATTTAAATTAAAGTACGATGATAATAATGATAATAAAATGAATCTGATAATAATAGATAGTATCCTTATGTAAAATTCTAAGTCCCCTAACTATAGATATTAACTACTTAATACTTATCTTTAAGCCAAATATGAACAAATATGACACCGATTCTTCGGAAAACATTTTTGTAATTTCCAATTTTTACCTTTTTGAGGACCCTCTGGACTAAGTCACGGCTAAATTTCTTGAATCTGCCAACCAATAAATGAAGTTATTCTCAGTATAGTGTATAATATGTAACTATAGGCATTGTTTTACAGATCTCATGGCTAGATTTTTATATGTCAACCAACAAATGAAGTTATTATCAGTATAGTGTCTAATATGTAACAATAGACCCTGTCTTATAGATCTCACGGCTAGATTTCTATATATATGTCAATCAATAAATGAAGATATTCTCAGTATAGTGTCTAGTATTTAACTGTAGGCCCTGTCTAATACAGATCTCATGGCTAGATTTCTATATGTCAACCAATAAATGAAGATATTCTCAGTATAGTGTCTAATATTTTACTAAGATAAAAAATTAAGTTGACAGGAAAGATACATAAAAATAATGGAGATTAAGATCATTGAAAAAAAACTAGTACAATAATCACCCGTCCGGCTCGGTTGTATACAAAACGTATACATAGCTACTAGGCAAGCCCATACCCTCTCACGGCAACCAGTATAGCTTCAACGGTGTCCTTTTGGATATTTAACTGTTGCCGTTTTGTAGCTGTTGCTGCTGCTGCTATTTTCTATGTTGATGTTGTTGTTATTGTTGTAACTGATGATGTTGTTGTAGCTGTTACTGCTGCTGTTACTGTTGTTGCTGTTGTTGTAACTGTTGATGTTGTTGTAGATGTTACCGCTGTTGTTTTTGTTTGTTATTGTTGTAGTTGACGAATGAAATTAAATAAAAAATAAATTTTACTTTACGTCGGCACGACATATAAACAGTAAACAAGCCTTTGTTGTCGTTGTTGAATTGGATGTTTTATTGTCACATGTGATGCGCTTATATTGTATTCACAATAAATGTACATGTATTGCCAATTTGGCAATTTATTGTGTACTATTTTGTTACTTATAGGCATAGTGCCACCATTGCAAAAAGGAAGTGCTTCCGTGGGGTAGTCGCATAATGGCGGTTATAAATAGTCCTCAATTCTTCTTTAAAAATGCATTTTCCTTATTTTAATGCTCATTTTTTATTTGAATGGCATTATTGATGTATTTTGAACATTTTGATAGCATTGTCATGTTTGAATTGTGAATTTAGAAAAAAAAATGATGCTTGGAAATTGGGGTATGAATTCATGATTTCGGAAGTCTACTTTCACTTTGTCACCAGTGTACACACTGAGCAGAAAAAAAATCTCTTATATGAAACATGACCCCTACTTTTCTCATCATATTTTGATAGTGCAGAGGTTGACAAACAGTAAAATGTAGGTTTTACTTCTTTCATTTGGGACTCTCTGTGAATGACAAGCCTTCAAACTTTTATTATTTACTATAGAATAAAGAACAAAAATCAATGGTGGGGTCACACCTTATACAGTTAAATGGTAGAGCAAAAATGCCGCATGTATCCGACATGCCTAAACGCCATTTATAAACATACTCCAATAATAACAAGGTGTAAGTTACCTTGACGCTAACAATGGGTGTTGTTTTGTATCACCGATATTGTGTATGCAAGTCATTGCAAACATACCCCCACTGAGACTGGTTTCCCCTGGTAAACGTACCGTAAACATATTTGTGAATGCATTGTATTGTCTTTCAACACTGCGCCTCACTAAGAATGCATTGTTTTCTATCCTATGAATCCATAAATAGCGAATTGTTAATATGTTTGTCACCTGGTTAATCTTCCAAGTTGTTTTTATTTTTTGTCAAACGAATTGTGAATATCAATATGTGCGTACCGTTATCATGCGCTCCATGCTCGACAGCTGATCAATCTATCTCATAGCATTCATTGGGTTTAACCAAGGACTTGTATAGACTCTATATAATTCCTTGGGTTTAACGGCTACTAATTATTATCAAAATGCACTGGTACCCCGGGTAGCAACGACACACATGTGGCGGTGTGCACTCTTGTAAACAAACCACTGAATATGGCCATGGCTCATTATACAGAACTAAATTATTATGTGTACTACAATTTGGCGTGCCTGACAATGCCATACAAAACTATATGCACTTGAGTGGTTATATCAACCTGTGGTGTCGTTTATTATTTGGTGTTATTCACCAATGCATTGACATTGTCTTAATAATACATATAAAAACGCACAGAAACAGTGTTGTATTAGTATCGATGCGATTCGACTCCACTTATAATAATGTCCGGTGATCTTTCGCGTATATTAAAATTCAGTTGCATTTTAAATACCTAGCAATACTACCTTGGATAAATTTTTGTTTGTCCGGGCGTATATTAACCCCTGTACTACATGTCCCAAAGCTATGTGTGTAAATGATGTGAACATATGTGGCTCTTTTATTTGATTGAATTGTTGATTGATTGATTGATTGATTGATTGATTGATTGATTGATTGATTGATTGATTGATTGATTGGATATTTGGTGTCATTTAATGCCATCAATGGCTAACTGACGATCAGTTAACCTAACCACTCTTTCTTCGGATCCTTAAAGGTTAACCAGTACTCGAGCACATCCAACTCCACAAGTAAGTGTTAATTTCCACCACTTGAATCAGCGTTGATGGACGAATGGTAATGAGACTCAATGTCGTATACCAAACATAGCGGAGACTGTAGCCGTGCGGGGATCCGATAGTGAGACGCGCTATACCGACCGAGTTAATCGTACCCGGCTGTGTTGTGTTTGGGTGGCTTTATTGAACTATAAATACTCTCCGTAACACTATCCGACTGTTTACTACCTGGGGTATACTGGTTAATCGTTCTGATTGTATTGTGGCGTATATAATCGGCACTGACACATACCGGGAAGTCTTCCTGGATCTAGATTATAGCCATATATATGTGGGAATATAAAAAAAAACACGCTGTTTATTATATGGTATTTATTTGTATGGTGAAACTTTCCACACATATTTCTTCCTAGTTCCTTGTCTGATAATATCAATGTATTGTTATACCATCGTCAGCTGTAGTCATATTACTATATGTTTTAAATGTTTTTACATAGCTTGTTTATTTTTTCACGACTTTGCTGTTGTGTATATTTAACCCGTATGGTTAAGTTTAAAGTTTAAAGTTTAAAGTTTAAGTTTAGTTTGAATTTATTTATTTTACTTCGATTGTAACCCGTTTGGTTATCAACGACCTTGCCATGTTGCTTTATAAATAAGTCTAATATCGATCTAATTACAGATACTTTAAAACTTCCCTGTCTTTGTTAACAGCTACACATTGCTACCTGCAATTACTTTTTTTATATATATTTAAACTACGTTGAAGAATCGATAATCCGTGGGGCGTTTTCGCACACAGTAGCGGGAAATCCCCTAAAGTCCTCAATGTGATTCATATTATGATAGAAATTAAGGCCAAGCATAGACATTTCACGTACACGTGTATGTGCAATTTGAACAATCAGACCTTGAGTGTGCAGCATGATATGACAATAAATAAGTAATCAGTCGTTATGTATATACATGTTTAAAAGAGAAAGTAGGCTAAAATGAAAAAAATGAATGCAATTCTTGTGAAAACGTTATTTATTGGCCTACCGAAAAGTAACGCCAAACTTGGATTTTCCAAGAAAGCTAATTTTAGAAAATTGATTTGCGCTGTTGGTAGTTTTGTTGCGTATATTATCAGGGGTAAATGCAAAAACTTGAATTAAAGAATATATCTTTCAGACAAAGTTGTTTATTTTAGGTGCCTAAATAAAAAAAAACAGCTATGTCTAATATGCAATAGTAGGGCCTGCAAAAATAAATATATCTTCATTTATTGGTGGGCAGATTCAAGAAATCTAGCCGTGAGATCAGTAAGACAGGGCCTATAGTTAAATATTAGACACTACACTGAGAATATCTTCATTTATTGGTGGGCAAATTCAAGAAATCTAGCAACACCGCGTATATTGGTGGAAAAGACATGTGAATGCATACAACATTTAGTGTTGATACTAAAGTCTATACATGAATATCCAGATTTGTCTGCCATTTATAGTGGGTTGTGATCAAATACAATAATATTCAGCAGCTTTCATTATTTTAAATGATGTCCGTCTGAGCAACATTGGGTGACAAGCTACGACTGTTTGGGTATTTATTGTAAATTTTTCAACTAATTGATATCGTATGTATCGGTCACACAATTTTTAATGATTCTAACTACTTATTGGCAGTATATCAAATTGTTGTTGAAATGGGAATTGTCATAAGCTAACAGTAAAACAAGTTTCTTATATTGTGAATGCCTAATGATGATTTTAAATAATGAATAACGTATGTATCATTCAATTTCTAACCATAGAACCGTGCTTGAAGCATTGCATTACTCAACCCACAGATCCCTGCCGAAGCTATAGCAATATTTTTTTCAGTTGCAATATGGATTGATACCAATTTAGAGCTAATAAGTGTATTGTTGCCCATACTTCATTAGAACTATACAAGATTATTTTCAATAGTCACGTATGCATCAAGGAACTGGCGTCAATTCTTTGACATCGGCTTAATGTTGTACATAAGTTAATATGGTAAAAACAATATCATTGTGTACTATTGGCGCATGTAGTTATCATTTGAAAATTAAGTTTTACTCTTTTACTATACGTTCAACGGTTATGATAGAAGATTACCAGAGATTTATGAACACACGATTAACTTTCGGCATGGAAGTATATAAACCCGACATAGATATTATCATTAACTGATGAGCTCCTAAAAGTGTTTTAGGATATATTGGCAGGAGGACAACATTATGTCGATCTAATAATACACTTACAAAAGATCACTAATGAAAACGGTAGCAGACGTTTAAAAAAATATGAAAATAACAGATATTCCAAAGTCGAGGCAATGCGGAGAAAGACAATGTCATGTGTGTGGCTGCATTATTTGCCAACGGAAATGTTAGTGTACAGGCAGCATTTAGTTTAAACACTATTTTGTTATATTATCCGTTTTCTACTTATAAAGTACAAGCAACATTCCTGCTACAGACATAATATTTATTAAACTTTAATAGCGATGAATATTGTCATTTTTTGGTCAAAACACAAGTATTGGTTTGTCTAATTTGAATACACACTGTGACAGGTAATGTCACTTTCTCGAACATAATGCGTATTTGCCTACCCTGATAAGTATTGCCTTTCAATTTACCGCGTAGAGCTTCCATCCACAGTGTTTCTATTCAACTTGAAAGGTGCGCGTCACGTGATAACTGTCAAACACGATTTGAAAGTAGGATTGTATGTAAAAACTGAGTTATTTAAGTGTTAAATGTGCGGTTTTGTGGATTTTTTTACGGTATGGACATATATAAAGTTTTTTTTAACAACCGGTAAGAGTTTTTGCTAATGATATTACATATTTTAATCAATACGAGTGTTTTGGTCTCCGCACTGAAATCGGTGCGGAACATCCACCCATAAAAAAGCGGACGGAGTATGCACGTAGAGGACGATCAAATAAAAAAATATAAAAATCGTTCGAAGACGTGCTTTGATATGCACTAACGCTCCATTGTGCTGATACCTTATAACATCATAATTATGTCGACATTGTACAACCTGAGCAGCTGTGCCAATAGCGAGATAGACTATTTTAAAAGTTTATTTTAACAATATTTTTTGTTGTCTGACGATTATCACACCGGAAGTGCTAATGATGATGCGCATGCGCACTGACATTTTTCATGGGGCTGAAGGATCTCACGCTACACCGTATTATCGTGGAAAACTACAGTGGTAACGTTTGCTTTGACGTGTATGTTTTAATAGGAAAGAATTGCTTCTTCCATTATTTTTTTCCAGAATTATATAGATCCAGATGCATTCGAGATCAGGGCAAAGTGTATTCATTACTTTATCAAATTATAGACTATTATCATATGTTTGCAAAAATATAATTAACATCATCATAAAATCAGGTGAAGGAACTGACATGCACGTTGTTTGAAAGACGCAGCATGTGAATATTCTGAACAGCCTTATTCTCTTTACAACAACTAGCATACATGTGCGCAGTACTCCGGCAAAAGTTGTAAACGAGATCTAGACCTATGGGCATTCTTTTTTTTTCCCATTCTGAATAACACTATTCAAACACTGGAATTTCCTGAAAAACACTTTTTCAACACTGGCAAGAATGCATACACTGGCATAGGAGCTCCCCTCTCCCCTAATTGAAACGGCCCTACGCCCATGCATGGTCATGTTATGGCATAACAGCATAGTAGCAAGTCTGATGTGCAGTAATCTTCCCAAATGGGGGTGAATTCGATATTGTATTGGGACGATTATTCCAGATTTCATTAAATAGCACAAAGGTTGTAACTTCAGTAATTTTAATCAAAAGTGCATGTGATGTTTTTTAATGGGATAAGTGAAGATTAGTGCAATGCTAACGTCAAGGTGTCTATTCAAACCAGAAGTAGATATCTACTTATTTTAGAACCTGATGACCAAACACAACTACAATCATCCCAGCCTGCTGAATTATGGGGTGCCGTTTTACTATTTAACCTCAATATTTAACCTTATTCGAATAGGTGATATCACTCATTCGAATAAGTGATATCACTCATTTGAAACGAATGAGTGATATCAACTGTTCGAATGAGTGATATCACCTAATCGAATGAGTGATATAGGTGATATCACTTATTATAATAAGTGATATCACCTATTCGAATAAGTGATATCACCTATTCAAATTGAATGAGTGACATCACTTATTATAATAAGTGATATCACTTATTCGAATAGGTGATCACTTATTCGAAATGAATTAAGACAATGATTTCTCCCAATGATGTTAATATATTTAATGAAATATAGATGTAGATCTATAACGAGAATAAAATGGAAATATCAAATATATTCTGTAAAAATATTATGTTATAAAATAAATATTATTGTGAATTTAGATTATATATTGGCTTATTCTTTAATCATTTTTTAAGACCATTTATTTTGGCGGCTGAGGGTCATATATTCACTGCTGAATCATTTAAGCAGGGATCAGTCTGTTTTTTATTGCTTGATAAATCGATAAGTGATCTATTCGAATAAGTGATATCACTGATTCATTTCGAATAGGTGATATCACTCATTCGAATAGGTGATATCACTTATTCGAATGAGTGATATCACCTATTCGAATGAGTGATATCACTTATTCGTTTCAAATAGGTTACTTCACTCATTCAAATAGGATATATCACTCATTCGAATAAATGATATTACTTATTGAGGTTAAATAGTAAAATGGCTCCCCATACTGAATATGTGACGCAATTGTATTAATTTCCGATCTGGTCAGTTCAAGTATTTATTTGAGATATTAAGGTCATTTAACTACTATGTAAGTTGTAAGTTTGGCAACTATCAACTGAAAAATGCTGGTGCTAAAATGCATATATTGTCAAATAGTGCATTTTTGACATTGCAAGGATTGCAACTTCGACATAAATAATTCTAAAAATGCTGGTATCCGATTGAACAAAACCAAAAGTATCACACAGACGGACGATAAACACAGGGTGGTCTGAATAGCTCATCTTGAGCTTTGCTCAGGTTAGCTAAAAACAAAAGTTTCAACATGATCATATTAACACTCTCATCAACTTTGGTCAGTACAACAATAAAATTAAAGATGCTAAGTGTTTACAATAAAAAAAGTACAGACAAATAGATTACCTGACTGGCATAGCTAAAAACATTAATAATTAACCCCAGACACTTAAACATGCATTTGGGAACACATGGACAGACGGACGGATGGATGAAGCACAGTCATTCCGCAAGTAATTGGCAAACTTTCTCACATAAAGTTTTAGGATTAAGCATGTGAACATACAACCTTAGCGGTGAGAGGTAAGTGAGCTTGAGACGGCGCCTTAGACCCAACGGCCATGGAGGACTCTCATTGTAAGAACAGCTTGAAGGCAGTGCTAAATACACAGAACTATGAAGTTTATTCTTGCCCAACTTGAACTAATGATACATAATAATAAAATAACAATGTAAAATTCTGTAAAATCAATATATTTTATTACTAAATAATGTGTTTAACATTTTAAAGTCACAGTAATGGAAACATGTGCCAGTTCTTGAAGGACAGTGTCTTTCAGTGGTTGAGTCTGCAACCTGGAATATAAAAAAGCAACAGTATGATATAATGTTGCATACCATTCTCTATCTTTCTCTCTCACGTTAAGATACTTTTTTAAAAAATTGTGGCAGAATTATTTGAAAACAGCCACCATAATTTCCTACCTGTTTACAAGGTGGTTGATTTCTGTCATGTCATGTTGGCAGGGTGAAATCACGACACATTTTACACAAAAATTTGACATTCAGAGAGTGTAAAAACAATGTTTTTGTTGACCTGTTGTATTTGGGGGTATAAATATGTCATATTGGTTGGGGCATTTATTAGCAGTTTGGCCATCCTTAAAAAATATTTGTTTGTGTGCTCCGACCGAGTATTTCTTATGAAGGTAATTAGTAGTAAGTAGCTTTTTTTTTTTCTTTTGCCAAATTTTGATTTTGCATAGTCATTTTAAACAAAAGTGGACAGAAATCATGAAAAAAAACAAAACTCTTTGAAATAAAAAAATTGGAAAGCTGCAAATTTGAGGACCATGACAAACAATTTTCAATATCTTTGCCCCGCCAACACAAAAACCCAACAAATGAGTAGTTAAATGTCTGGTCTTGTTTTCGCCCTGCAAAAGAGACATGGCAAGCACCGGTCACCTGCTTTATGGTTTATGTCCCATATATGTTTACAATCAAGCAACATGCTTAGTATCGTCCAAAAGGCATTAGCAATACACATTATAATACACACGATCCTTTCAAGAAGAGACAAATCAGTAAAATTATATTCTCATCTCCATGTATTTAGAAAAACTAGGCAACACGCCATCTTTAATAGAGTGGTGTCGGATAATATTTTCACCTTTATGATATTTTCATCTGTAGGTGTGTGTGTGGACGTGGTGGTGGGGGAAGGGGGTATTATAGCCATCATATTCACCCCACCCCACCCCCAACAATAGACTTACTACCTAGTAGGCCCAAAGGACCGGGACTGCACACAATTTTCCTATTCATGTATAAATATACTAAGGTTAAAAATGTGTTTAACTGTCTGTATATATATATATCTTTTACTACACTCAATCCAGTTACAGTAATGGCAACTTGATGTAAAATATCTAATTGTCTATTGTAAATGTCTCAAATATACTGCAAAACGCACCAGAGCCATTCTACAAATAAAAATATTTCCGGACCCCAATAGTTTTTAGGCTAACTTTTAGGCTATTTCCGCCCCTGCCCACTTCATCTTGTCTATCCCAACTTCAATTCGTTATAATATTATAATAGATAACCTTCAAATGTACAACTAAATATGCTTCAACAGACAAAAATAATATGTTTGATTTATATACTTATTTATTTTACCCCCCTATAACATGAGATAGCTATCTGAAGTATATTATTTGTACTTGTTGAACGATAGTTTGAAAGTGAAGAGAATCAAATCATGCTATTCAATATATGAAATTTGGGGTGGGATGAAAATATATTGGCTATATTATAATAATTTCATCTGCCCCTTTTTTTACAAAATACATAAGGTAACTGTCTCAATTATATTACTTTTGTTTGTTCAAATATAGCTTGCCACTATAGTGAAGATAATCAAGTTATAATTTAAAATATGAAACTTGGGATAAACACACACACACACCATCACCACCACCCCCTCAAGTCTTTCCTTGCAAGAACAGATTATGGTTATCTAAAGTAGCTTATTTTTGGGTTATAGTTTGCCATTAAAGTGAAATTATTTTAAAACATGCGTTTGGGATAAAGGAGTTTGGAGGGGTGGAGGAAGGGAAAGATATACTCTCACACATTCTTTTTTTCTTTTAAGTTTCCTTTAGCATTCAAGTTTAATGTATTCTTAATGATAATAAGTAGTTTTGCTCAAGTTTGAGAATTGGGGAAAAGGGGATGTGGCGCAGGGATGGGGAAATATTATATTCACCTGTGAGTGAATTTTTAGGTGGGTGAAAATATAATGTGACACCTCTTAATATTATTAATTATGGTGGAGAAATTTATATTCACCTCACAGCAGCTGGTCTATTTCCTATGGATGTTAGTAGTCTAGAAGAGCCACTCAGGTATGCTCAGCCATAGCAGAAGAATAATCATGGTGTGTTGTGTCCATCAGACCATCTCATTTGGTATGAAAACATAACCTGAAAATAAACGATCACATAAAGGAAAGAAGAAATGAAGTGATAATACATGTAGAATAAAAGTATTAAAATATATTAAAGAACAAAAATCATGTTTAAAGCAATCTGTTTTTGAATTCTGTTCATAAATCTGTGTACATGTAAACATTGATAACGCAATGGGAATATACTCATGATAAGACTAGCAACTGTGTAGTGGGTGGGGTAATTTTAGCAAGGAATGATTCAATGTTGCAGTGTTTACTTCACTTTCTTGACATATGCGATCAGTTATGCAAATGAAAATAAACCATAGAATGTATATTACCTTCTGAAAACACTACTCCTCACTGCTTTCATCATAAAATGTGTTGTACCCAGCGATTTCAGTATTCCATTCACATTTGCACGCTGTCTTGGTCCTATATGTAGGTCATCAACGGTATCTGTCACGTGATGTTTCCATAGTTAATTATAGAAACAGAAAGTCGATCCGATTTTGAGATTCTGACAATGAAAACTGATTTTTTTCTTATTGAAATCAAGATTATAAACTTGTTTTCCTCTTATGCCGGTTCACATCCATATCTATTGGTCACGAAACTCCGATAACGCATACAGTGTCTTAATAACATGTCTCTGATTCATGTCAAATCATTTTGCTCGATGAAAAGTGGCGAAAATACAGTTTCTCTAACACACAAACGTCTGTAATTCCTAATATGTGTTTTTAATCGGGTAAAAAATAAATATTGCCGCCATTTTGTTTTCTTCGACTTACGTAAAAAAAAAAACTTACGCCAGCTAGAGAGGTACCGTAAAGTTACGTAAAAACTTACGATATTTTTTAAGAAAATTCGTAAGTTTTTTTCTTCGTGAAACGGTCTTTTTCACGTAAGTTCGACTTACGTAAAAACTTATGATAAAAATTTGCGTACGGTGTTTCGTGAAACGGCACCCAGTACAGTACAGTACAATATAATACAGATACGATACAATACAGATACAAAACAGTACAGTACAATGCAATGCAATGCAATGCAATGCAATACAATACAATACAATACAATACAATACAATACAGATACAAATACAAATACAAATACAAATACAAATACAATTACACTGCACTCATATTAGCAAACCTAATCTCTATACGCAACAATGTTACGGTTTTACCAGTATAACTACAACTTAAATGATTATTGGTTCAGTCGTTTGAAGTTTATGACTCATGTACTTAATGCTATCTTAATGAATAATAACCTGGCAAGTTGTTGATATGCACACTGAATTGTTTAAATAACAGTATGACCTTGCCGCCTATTTATAGCTAACAATGACATCGATATGTGCTCTACTTTAACATACATAAAATAATTCGAAACGCCGAACTGTTGCCTGCAATAATACACCTGTAATTCTAGGGATGTTGTAAAAGTTATTATGCGATTTAGCAACTGTCTAAATATATTATTTAGAGAAATAAAATTACGGTTAATTGTATTTTCATGAATGGCTGACTATGAATAACCAAATTGAATATAAGCAAAATAATGTGTTTGATGCGATTGTTAATGTTTTACAGAGTCATTTTGAAATGCCCCCCGAGTGTCGTCGGTGGGACATATGAAATTTGTGGAGCAGGTAGGGTATTTCCCAACTACGTTGCTGATACTTGATATCAACCTAACACACAATACGTTAAGGTAAAGGTCATCTATTTACTTCAGATCTGAAGAATGTTTTCTTTATAAATAAATACAACACGTCTACAATGGACACTAGCAAAAATAATGTAAATAAAGTAAATGATCATAGTATTACTTCAATTTAAACAACGCATTTAAACTATGAGATTTACCTAGGAGCGATGGTGAAATGGTTGTTTTAAATTTATTTAGCGATATCTGGCTTGGTAAGGCATGTACTAAGCATACCCAAAAAACATGTAATGCTTAAGGTCACAAAAGAGGATTGTAGTGGCGGGAAGAAGGCGTGATCCACATATCCTGGATCCGTTACATGTACTGTAGCAAACGCTTCACATGGGATGATGACCATTCAAACATAAACTTTATTAAAAATAATTAAATTAAATAGGTAATTGTATTAAATAATTGTACGAACTTACCTTTTAAACAGTATATCAGTTATTGAACGGATGTCAGTGTAGATTGTCACCGTTCCAGAGATCCACCAGGCGGGTAAAGTGTTGTAGAAATGCGATCTCTGCAAATCACTGAATTAATACCGGCATATCTAGAGATAGGGGACAAATGACCGTAGAGCAACGTTCATGACCAATCATCTCAAATATATTTATTGTACGGGATTCGAACTCACGACCACTAAATTGACAGCCAGACGTGTCACCGTCTGATCTACCCTGGCTTTGTTAGAAAACAGAGGGAAATGTGTGTTTCATTTTAGTGATCGTGAGTCGCCAAATTCAACACTGATATAATACTACTAACTACAGTTATTCATCCATTTACATGTACATAGTGGTACTTGGAATCATATTATGGTGGTATATTTCAGCCAGCCTGGCCGTCGAATAGCCACTTCAATATGTCGACATCAGGACCGCATGTTGTCGGTATTTCACTATTAATAAATCCGAAACATTCCGCATGACCTAATTTATATGATTAGCCCAGCAACACGAGGGCGCTTGGTGTTGACAGCAGGACGTTGATGTCAGCATCAGTAACTAAGAAATTGGTGACAGAACACGAAAAACATGCCACTCACAAGCTTTTCCAGCCAGTTAATCACTTACCGATGTTTCCATAACAATTTGAATAGGTGACTTATTCAAAAAGAGTGTCACCATAACGAGTGATATGTTGACATCATACTTTCCTAAAGTCGACTTAATGGAGTGGTTATGTGAAAATCAGACTGGCAGAACTATGTCACTGTGGCATATCTATACTGTTAAGATTAATGCTTTGTTTCTTGTAAGTGATAGAAGTATAATTATCTTGTATGGGTGTATAACGATTAGTTTAACTGAAGTTCTACTTTCTGTTGATTTCAAACCATAGCTAAAACATACACTGAAATCGCTATAACATAGTCGACTTGTTTACAGGCCTGATACAACCAGTATCACCAATATTAACCTTGTTTTATTGTAATATCGTCCGTGTCCTTCACAGCAGTCGAACTCACGACCCGTCGATCCTCTTCCACTGGATTACACGTTTCACTACTAGTATAGTGGTTACATGTTATATGTTGCATGATTTACTTATTTGCGATCAGATCCCTTTATATATTTCTAAAACATAGCGTTGTTCCTGAATTTATTTATATTTAGATAAACGTATACATCATTCGTATCATTTATATTTATTTACTGTTCCGAATTATTTTCATACTATTTAACCATATGTAGTTTCAAACCAAATCATCACTCTTTTAAAAATGCATTTGTTAAGACTGTCAACATTTAAAAAGTCAGAAATAGATTTGTTGATTTTAAGCTAATATTCGCCAAACGACAAATTCTCCCATTCAAGTCATTATTTATCAAGCGGAACGGTATTTTATTGATTTGGTAATTAGTAAACCTGTATAAGACACGTGTAGTATGATTGTAAGATATCACTACTGCGTTTTACATGTCTGTTGAATAACACCGTGTGTGTCTTATTCCTTGTGTCAACAACCGACAATTTAAGGAATAATTTACATTGTGCGTAAAACATTTTTGAGATTTGTAATATCTCTTAATATTAAGAGGTTATTAACTGGGAGTGTTGTTCCTCATGGTGACTTGGCCCATGGAAGCGATATGAAGCAAGAAGGCTTTAACGTATGATAGTTAATGCAGAATATATATTAGACATTTAGTAGAAAGATTGTCACAAATAAACAGGTATAACCGACGATAATGTACCGTAGGCATTTCAATATCACGCTAACCTACAGTGGTGTGGTTACTCCTGGGTGTGTATAAAAATACCTGGTGATCAAGAATATCGATTGTTACATATTTGTTGACAGACAGACAGACAGACAGACAGGCAGGCGGGTGGGGCTGGCATGCGGACATGCGGACTGACGGACGGACAGAACGGCCACAAACTAGAACGACCCCATATACCTTAATCAAAACGGTATTAGTATACGTTTTGAAATATGTTTTGTTTAATTAGAGATTACACAATATGTTGAATGTTAAAACATATTTTGTTTAGTTGATAATTTCTGTACTTGTTTGATTGTGTCAATGTTTGTGTGTTTATGTGCATATATAACAACTATTTAACCCTATATATATCCCTTGTTTACATCACAAAATCCCATATAGTGTGTTTTATAATAATTAATAATGTACATCAATTTATTTAAAACTAATATATACATAAATTATGGATTCTTACCTAGCTTACTGATTGAAATTGCCGTTGGTTTACCCATTCCAAAACAATTTTTAAAAATCCTAATTACCCCACCAACTTTGTCACAACATACCCGCTATTAATATAGTCAATATTAACATTATAACAACACAGCATATAGGTCAAACAAATCTAATTATTGCGAAACCTTGGTATTGATATAAAACAACCAGCAGTCATCGCTGACATTATAAAGAAGATGATTTTACAGTTAAATTCTAACAAAAGCTGAAATCATATAATTGTTTTATCCCGGAAGCCGCCATTTTGAAACAACCTGTTTGTTGTCAAAAAATTGGGGTTACCAATGAAAGTATAGTTGACAGTGTATTGGTATAAACATTTTTTGGCAATTTTCTCAAACTGTTTAGCATATTTCAAAACGTCAAATTGCTATATACTTATAATAATAAAACACGAATTCGTCATTACTCGACCACGAGACTATCTTTAGCATATTGCTTTTTTTAGTTTAAGGTAATCTTATAGATGTGTTGAAGATGTGTGCTATAGCCTGAGGGAGATATCACAGCTGGGTGCCGGTTAATCTGTTAATTGTCATGGTTGTTGATTGGGATGAGGGGACAGTTGAATGGATTAGCCGAGATACTTTTTTACAGTTAGAGCGGCTTGTTTTTGTATGGAAATTTGAAATACGAGATTCGATCACAGTTGATTTCCTTGTCGCAACCACTTTCGCAAAAGAGGAAGATTTTTTGCAAATTTAAATTTTCCTTCGCATTTGGCGACATTGACGAATCCCAGCGGAAGCCCTGCTCTATGCGGCCAAACTTCATTCGGTAACTTGTTGTAGCCAACTAGTTTACAACTGTATACTCTCTAAATTTATGTTTAGTTTTGCTTATTTAGACATTAAATATGTATAGTTATTACATGATTGTGTAAGAGTTTGAACATCTGATCGGTAAATGTTTCAATAAAAACTTTTTGATATGAAAAGTCTAGCATTCTGTTAAAAAGACAGTCAAAACCAGTATACTGCCATTTTTTTCAACTATTTCAAACTCTTTTAAATTTCAATTCATCATTATTTTTTAATTCTGTGAAAAATATTTAACAATCGTTATCTTAACTTGACAATACTTATATCAGCTTTACTTTGGTACCATAATTATTAAATTCAGACATCGTTTATTAAAACAATGACAGTGTTACAAATATAAAACGTATATTAATAGATAAATAACAATTGCTTTGAAATGCTAAGTGTGACCCTAAATTTCAAACGTGTGTATTGATTGTTGTTAGCCTCCTCCGATCTTTGTAATGATTTTGGAACGAGGCTTTTGATTGGCTTATCCCAAAGACACTAAAACAGCGGTGTGACGATAGCGGTGGACCGATATGTTTTATTTAACGGTGCACTGCTATTAAATTCCCGTGGACCAATAAATATGTATCGTTGCACAGTTAATAAATGATCGGTCCATCGTTAAACTATAGCAGTGACGGTGGACCGTCACTTTTAACGTTTCACCGATATATTTTAACGGTGCAACGGTCTATTTTATCGCTGCAAAGTTAAAACAAATATATCGGTGCACCGATATCACCGGTACCTGTGCTTTTGGCACTAAACGTTCACTATGATAAACAGTGCAATATACACGTCTTAGTCAGACTAATATTCAGTTAAAAGACACTTGAGAATGAAAAATGATTTACGGCTGCACTACTATTTATAGTCAGCGTTTTATATGAAACACTATATGGGATCTGCATATAACTTTATTTACTATTTATTCAACCGAATTGTTAAAGCCTGCCATTTTAGCAATGTTTCATATTTTTAACTGTAGATGTCACCAATAGACACACAGATACATAGATATTTCAAGGTAGGCAATTTAAGCGCTATTTCGAACAAAATTAGTATGTGTCACTGCTTACACACAGGAATAACGGTCCGAGAATGATACATTAAATCAAAAGCGACAGTATCGGTATTTCGACCACCAAAACCAATATGTATGTTGTGTTTTTTAATGCGACTGGTGTAATAAGGTTGTTTATTTCGATATATAGAAATGGTTACCAACTCGATACTGGGCCACGGTCATACAAACTCATTTCAATCAAATATTTTATTGATCAAATTTAGAGATTTATCCATAAACCTGGGCTCGTTAGCAATTCAAATGGTGGAAGTTTCCGAAACCAAATCACGGAACCCAATCCCTTTAACCATTTTTCGACAAGTCGAAATACATGAGCAAATCGAACATTTATCGTATGTAAGAAAGCCTTCGAAACATTCAAAATGTCAATATAACCGCGATTTGTCAACAGTTCTCCAAATATATCAGTATCTACTTATCTATTTTTTGTGGAATCATCAAACTCACTAGACTGCCTTCCATGAACATCTAATTTTGCAGCAAGTAAGGTAATTTTACCCGCTTTATTCTTCTACTTTCTGAAGATGAGTACTCTTTAAGTATTAAATATATAGCTTTAAAACGAATTCAAATTTTTTACTAATCGCATCTAAGTAAAAACTATGACGTTCTCATAAAATGAAACGTGACTTCCTATAAAGTAGATATCAAAGCTAGACAAAATTTAATCTGTGTGAAAATTCGTTTGGAGATTTAAAAGTCAATCGACAACATAAGGTAGGCTATGTAACAGTGTTTTATAAAAGCTTTTATACATTTTTTAACATATTTCTTACCTTGTACTGTATACCTATGTTAATATGTGTATTTAAATGTGATTAGTTTGCGACCCGTGTCCGCCACTGTGCTCATATAACTATATTAGGTAGCATGCATAATATCTGTTAAATAATCAACACATTTTGTGTTATTGGTTTTGTATGAAAATTTTAATATTGCGTTTGAATGATGGAGTATTTGTGGTGAATGGAGATTGTTTATTCACAATTTGGATGTTTGTTTGGATAGTTTAAACCACTATCAGAATAATAATGTTATTGCTTTCCAATATATTAAAGCTATTAGTAACGGACTTAAATGGCGCATGTTATACTAAAACCATAGTTTAAATCACTATATGTTAGGAGGGTATACCTCGATTATAATATTAAAATTCATTGGGTAAAAAAAGACTATGTTACTGTCTCATTTTTTCTTAAATTACAACAGGTGCAAACATACGTGTATAAGAATTTTTTATTACATACAGAAAATCTTAGTCTAAAGTGGTAGTAGTAGAAGCAACAGCAGCAAAAGTAGAAGTAATAACTGTCTCGAGAAAAAACTGACTTCGTACATGAGATTGTTCTAATACATGTTTAGATTAGTATCAGTATGCCAATCTTTGATGTGTTTATGTTGAATCATATACTTTATGACCGTTACAGGACCTGGTGTGAATTCATTTGTCGTGTTAAATTTGTGATTGAGTTAAATCGTGTTAAGATACAATATTAAACGTTGATGGCAGTGAAATACAAATGGCATTCTTAATGGGTTTTTTTCACCTTTTTTAACACATCAACACAAGTAACGAGTTTATGAAAAATAACCCTACACGTCTCATTACACAGTTACACCCCTTTTTTCCCACGGTAGATTCTTACGCTTAAAAAAATGCCTATGTACTTTTGTTATGCAATATTATCAAAACGGTTCATAGTGGTTATGATTTCTTGCTGCAGATGAGTAGAGCAAATATTGGCATAGCATATACTGCAATAAGTCATCACTGGTGTTAAAAAAGGGACTTTTATAGTATTTCAACATATGCATGTATTTATGAGCATTATAGGTCTTCTTTTTTCAACTGCACCCTCTTTAAAAAAACAACAAAATAACCTACCAGTTATTGTGCATTTTTATGTGGGTATACATTCCTGCTATGAAAAAAAATACTTTAAAACAAATTCTATGTGGAATTCTTTTTTCACCATTGAAATCCTAGAACAAAGAACAAAATTCAACTATGTAGTGAGACCTACACATATGCAAGGAATACACTTCTTCGTTGTAAACGTGTGGCATTGTAGAAGACGTCTCACTTAAGTGTATCGAACTTTTGTGTCGTGCCCTGTTTTTTTATTGTAGTACACTTTTTATAAGCATCATTATAATGCCATTAATTACCTTATTGGTATACAGATGGGAAACATAGACGCACATAGAGTAATGCCATCCAAACGTTTCTTTAGGTCAGTTTTGAGTGTGTTTTTAACATAAATAAACTATTTCCCAGTGAATGTGACACGATTTAACAATTCATCATTTGTTGTTTTATTATATCCGGGTAATATTTGCCAAACCTGTATCGTATCACGTCTTATTATGTTGTGTTCAATTAGGTAGATTATTATTTACACTTAGGAACGGAGTTCGTTGTTATAGATATAAGTTTATGATTTTAGTATATTCATATATATATGTATCTAGCACTATATTACGAAGAACGTTTCTTAGTCTAATGGATAGTGATATAAACGTTCACAACCTTAATTCCTTAACGTCTCTATCAATTTATAAATCTATTTTGTTTACTAAGGCAAGTTATGGCTGTGAACTACAGAACACATTTATGCAAAATAGTTTCTTTAGATGTAACGCGCTCACCGTTTATATATTGTATTCAAAAGTTGCCGTTCTGTGCCAATACTAATATGGTACTTATAATGCGACAATAGTGTTTTACAAACGGACTTGTGAGCTCTTACAATTTGTTCATCATACATTAGGTGGAATTCCTGATTTACACACACGTCTTACAAAATATGTCTTACAGTTTGGTATGGTTACTTTAACAGTTTCTGCAACTTCACCTTTTCATGATAGTATGCACCAGAATCTGTGTTCAGAAATAAAGTCCAATAATCCAATTAAAGGTTTCATAGGTTATATACATTTAACTACTGTTTTTCTAGTTACTAGTTACGGATAACCTCACAAAAATAACCATGTCATATCTAGAAACTGAGTAGAGAACGATCAGATATAGCAAAACAATGCATATTGTAATATACAATGAAAATGAGAACGTCTGCTCCTTGCAAAGTTGTAATTGTGTGATTTCCTTGAATGACGTTTCGATAATGAACACCCATGTAGTGTTGCTACTCTGCATTGGATCGTTCGGACATTAATTTTGATATGAGTAGTGTTATATACAACAAAAATGGGCAATTTTGTTCTCTGCAAATCTATACTTGACTAGTTTTCTTGTTTGCGTTTGTTTCGTTTCAACAAGGAACACTGCAGCTGGGCGAGCTTATCTGGTCTGTAGATGTGAGTCTGGTTGTTCACAAATTTATGTTTGTTTGAATGTTGTATTTTTGTGGATATTTATTTTCATTCTATATGGTGCTATATAATATCTCCTGTAATAGACGATTAAATGAGTATTATAAAGTTCCACCACAC
Organism: Panopea generosa; assembly: GCA_029582155.1. Lineage (NCBI taxonomy): Eukaryota > Metazoa > Mollusca > Bivalvia > Adapedonta > Hiatellidae > Panopea > Panopea generosa. The sequence continues at coordinate 56,414,134 of CM055903.1, read as the reverse complement.
TGCCCGCTTCCTGTCAAACTCCATGATAATATTGCACTGAATTTATTTTGTTTGCATGTATTTGGTAAAGTATATTATTAAACGAAAACTTACAGGAATATAGTGGTAGTGAGCTAATTAGATCATCTGACAACTCTGCAATGTTTTCTGTGTGATAACACACATTGTCGGTCATATTTTGGGCGATAACTATGCCTAACCGATTGTAATGGTACGCCACGTCTTGCAATGTAAATGAGGGCCTGTTTTATCCATGTGCAATTTTGTTATCCAAGGAAAACATTTGCATAACAGTCTGTGTAAAAATAAACACGTTTAACGATTTCATAAAATTCGGAATTGCATATGCCTAACGTACCAGTATACGACTTAAGAGCAATGCGTATACCAAACGTATCAATCTACAAATAAGAGCAAAGCATATACCTAATGGATCAGTCAACAACTAAAGATCAATGCGTATACCTAACGGACTAGTGTAATGGCAGTAGTTCATATAAACACAAAGAAGAAAAAAAAAGAGAATATAAATGTTGGTTTCAGTGAAATACTATTTTTGTTTTCATCGAGTGAGAACTTGTGACGGTCACAATGGGCTAAGCCATCGAGTGAGAGCTTGTGGTGGTCACAACAGGCTAAGCCATCGTGTGAGATCTTGTGGTGGTCACAACGGACTAAGCCATCCAGTGAGAGCTTGTGGTGGTCACAACAGGCTAAGTCATCGAGTGAGAACTTGTGGTAGTCACAACGGTCTAAGCCGCTGAGTGACATGTCAATTTCAGCATGTTATTGAAATTTCACTGAAATTAACAATCTTTATTTTATCAAAAAGAAAGGAGTGAAAATATGAATAAATATACATACACTTTTGACTATTTAAACAGTAGTACAATGGGCAGAAACAGCAGTAACAGTAGTATAATGGACAGAAACAGCAGTAACAATAGTATAATGGACAAAAACAGCAGTTACGGTAATATCATGGACAGACACAGTAATACCGACAGTAATACAGACAGAAATATCAGTTACGGTAGTATCATGGACAGAAACAGCAGTAACAGTAACATCATGGACAGAAACAATAGTAACGGTATTATCATGGAAGTACAACAGAAGTATTTGTATAGTTACCGGTAGTAACGAAGTAGTGACAGACAGAAACGGTAGTTACAGTGGTTGCACGGACAGAAACAGCAGTAACAGAAGTGTCACGGAGAGAAACAGAAGTTATGGTATTGTCACGGACAGACATAACAGTAATGGTATTGTCACAGACAGACACAACAGTACTAGTAGTGTCACGGACAGACACAACAGTAATGGTAGTGTCATGGATAGACACAGCAGCTATGGTAGTGTCATGGACGGACACAACAGTAGTCGTAGTGTCATGTACAGACACAGCAGTAATGGCAGTGTCATGGACAAACACAACAGTAATGATAATGTCATGGAAAGACACAGCAGTAACGGTAGTGTCAAGGAAGGAACCGTAGTAACGGTAGTGTTATGGACAGAAACAGCAGTAACTATAGTGTCAAAGACAGAAACAGCAGTAACGGTAGTGTCATGTACAGAAACAGCAGTTACGGTGGTGTCATTGACAGGAACAGCAGTAACGGTAGTATCAAGGACAGAAACAGCAGTAATGGTGTTGTCAAGGACAGAAACAGCAGTAATAATGATGTCATGGACAGATATAGCAATAATGGTGGTGTCATGGACAGAAACAGCAATAATAAGGGTGTTAAGGACAGAAACAGCAGTAATTGTGGTGTCAATGACAGAAACAGCAGTAATGGTAGTGTCATGGACAGAAACAGCAGTAATGGTAGTGTTACGGACAGAAACAGCAGTAATGGTAGTGTTACGGCCAGAAACAGCAGTAATGGTAATGTCATGGACAGATATAGCAGTTACGGTAATGTCATAAACAGATATAGCAGTAATGGTGGTGTCATGGACAGAAACAGCAATAATAAGGGTGTCAAGGACAGAAACAGCAGTAATGGTGGTGTCAATGACAGAAACAGCAGTAATGGTAGTGTCATTGACAGAAACAGCAGTAACGGTAGTGTCAAGGACAGAAATAGCAGTAATGGTAGTGTTACGGACAGAAACAGCAGTAATGGTAATGTCATGGACAGATATAGCAGTTACGGTAATGTCATAAACAGATATAGCAGTAATGGTGGTGTCATGGACAGAAACAGCAATAATAAGGGTGTCAAGGACAGAAACAGCAGTAATGGTGGTGTCAATGACAGAAACAGCAGTAATGGTAGTGTCATTGACAGAAACAGCAGTAACGGTAGTGTCAAGGACATAAACAGCAGTAATGGCAGTATCATTGACAGAAACAGCAGTAACGGTAGTGTCATTGACAGAATATAGCTGTATATGCCGGGTAGAGTTAGCATTAGTCGTTAGCGCCTCTGACTGTGGTCCAGTGGTCGTGAGATTTCTCTCGGCTACAGTCCCCTTAATGATTGATATATGACATTGAGTTTCTTATCATTTGCCTCTTCCTGCTGATTCAAGTGGGAAAATTACAAAATTGTGTGCACACTGAACAGGAAAAAATGCTCGAATGACACATGATCCCTACATTTTTCATCACATTTGGGTAGTGCAGACGTTGATAAACACTAAAATGGAAGTTTCACTTTTTTTTTTATTTGAGTTCCTTTGTGAATGACAAGCATGCCATTTTTGTAATTAACTATAGAATAAAGAACATAAATCAATTATTGGCTTACACCTAGATCTCGTTATATTTGATATGTATGACATTACTCTACCTAAAACATCAATTAATCAAGAAACATATATATCTATCATCTATTCTGTCAGGTCAGAAATGACGACAGGAAATGAAAGAAAAATGAACGCTGGTGATGCTTTTGAAGCATATTTTTTTCTGTGGTGATGCATATATTAGCGTGGAAGATAATAATTTTAGAAATTCTGAAAATATGCATTTATTCGCGAGGTAGACATGCTGACGGAATTTTTTATATTACATTCGGGTATACAATCCTTGACATGCTTTTCAATTTCCCAAAATCATATAACTAATGAATTTGCTCAAGTAGTAAGCCTTCCTTCAGGTCGTTCAAGCCTTTGTATAACCCTGACACCGGACAGATCCGGAGAATCATCAATATTTATATCAAATCATATTAACTTGTTGTGCAGCCTAATGGAATCATCAAATTCACAAGATTACCTCCCAGAAATAATTTAATATTGCAACTGTTACGTCATTTTACCATCTCTACGCTTGTTCTTTCTGAAGGGGCGACATATTTAAATCTGAAATGTGTAGCTTTAAATTACATTTTAGATATTTAAACCGATCTCATACACTGACACGTGACTTCGGATCTCCAATTTCCTATAATGCGGATATTTACAAGTTAGATAAAGTTTATCATGAGTGAAAATTCGTTTGCAGTTTTAACAGTTAGTCGTTGAAATAAGGTAGGCTATGTAACAGTGTGGTATCAAAACTTTAAATCAAAGTTCAGGACATTTGTTTGCTATACTTAAAATAAAAAACAATATTACTTTGTGTATTTAAATGTGTTTTACAACAAACTATTGTGATTCGTGGCCACCATTGTGCCGCGCCATAGCTATATTAAGTAACTCGTATAGAATCTGTTACATTGTCAAACACATTTTGTGTAATTGGCTTTGTATGAAAATTATATTTTGATATTTTATTTGAATTATGGAATATTTGTGTTTGTTTTATTCACAATTTGGATGTTTGTTTTGATAGTTTAAGTCACCATCAGAATAACACAAATGTGAACAGAATCAGAAATACAGTATAAGACTTGGAGGCAAATAACAAAACTTAAACGCAAAAGTTTGACCTCGGTGTCTACAGACAGCGCCGACGACGCCGACGACGTCGCCGGGGTCATGGCAATAGCTTTCCTTGGACATTCGTCCCGGCGAGCTTAAAATGTTATTGCTTATAAAAGTTTTATTAGCGGACTTAAATGGCACGTGTCAGACTTAACCTACAGTTTATATCACTTTATTTTAGGAATGTACACCCAATAATGATATTATAAGTTTCATCCGGTACACACATGATTAAGCTATTGTTGCATTTCTTCTTAATATACAGCACACGACGTAAAACACATAAAAAAGCAACCTATCATAGTTAATGCAGAATATATACTACACGTTTAATAGAAATATATCCACAACAAAACAGGTTTTACCGACGATAATATACTACTTGTAGTAATATAAGATTTAGTGCATGGTTCTCCTTCAGTCAGTTACTTATAGTGTAAGCTTTAGTGCCATCAGTGAGTAACCGTTTACTAAACATCTGGACGGTCATTGATGAATTGTAAGAAATAATAATAATGCTTGGCATCGTACCTTATCCTGCTGCACGCCACTATAGACGTTTATTTTGATTTTCTCTTTTCGAGTACCTGTGTCATGGTGCAATTCACATGAACAACTTACAAAATAACAAAAAACAAATTGCATTGATGCATCACCGTTGTCTTCTAACAATGCAAAAAAGTCACAGCAAGTCCTCGCTTTTTGTTCATACAATTGATTAAGTCACATATTGTCCATGTCAGTTCAACCAGTAGCGTGTCTGACTATCAATCCAGGGGTCGTGTGTCAAAACCTCCGCCCTTCATACTTATGTGATAAGCGATATACCACATTGTGCCGCATTACCATCCAATGAAGTTCAAGAAAGAAAGTTATTAGTTCGGTGCAGATATGAGTGTATGCTTGAGTACTGATTAATCTTCCAGGATAACATGAAAGAGTAAGTAGGTTAACTGACTGTTAGTCGTCAGTGGCATAAAACTGACGCTAAACATTCAAACGATCAAACTTAGTCAACTTATCAAATTAATGAGGATGCAATTTTATTACAAAATATGTTTACCACTTAAATGGCGTAATAACACACGTTTTATACGGCCCAGATGTTTCACTGTACAAAATTTCCTTGTACAGTCAGTAAGATCTTTTTTTCTGATTAAATATTCATCCAGGTAGTTTACGTCGCAGTTAAGTTGAAGTACCCAAAGGTATCGGATTTCGTTTTGTGAATTACGTTTTTACCTCTGTATTCATCGTGCAAATATAAAGTAAAACAAGTAGCTATTTAGAAACGTAATTGTTTCTATATTGCAAAGGGGCATACCTGCTGATAAATGCCTGAAAGGTGTCTCTTTTCAGATGTGTGTTTATTTGTGAGGAAAAGTGCTAAATATTTTACATATAACATGTTCGGTAGTGTGGCTGGAATGGTGGGTGTCCCTCATGCCAGAGGTTTCGGGTTCGATTCATATCGATTCATATCACCACCAGATGCCGCTAAAGAAATACTCAGTGTTGGCTATACAAAGGAAGCCGACTCGAGAGGAGTTTACCATATAAGCTTTGGAATTTCTTCGCAATCGGTACATTAATGTAAACTAAACATATTTAATTTCACCTGTCTTTGTTTGTCTGACAGAACAAAATATAAATTTGTTTTACATTTCGATTTGTACCGCTATTTCCAAAGTTAGCCTAGCTTTACTAGTTTCATGAACAATTGTTAATACTGTTTTAAATATGAATTTTCAGACAGAAATATTTTAACGGCACTATCCCCGTATAGAAATACGCTCATGCATGGATTTTATTCGTGAATTCTATTTTAACATTGCTATAACCGTTTAGTTTAGTTTTACACATTTTATTACTTGTGTTGCTGAGAACGGACCTCCAATGATACAACATATTTATATATAACGCAAATGGACTTAACTACAGGTTAAAATAACATTAGTTTTCTGCATATATATAAATGTATACTGGAATGAAAAAAATGTAATATCCCATCAAAACAAGACTTAAAGTACATTGAAGGACCTTGACAGTTGTCTTTGTTGCTAACATGTAATTTACGCGAATATATTTACACAATTCGGTCACATTAAAAATTTATTTCTAAAGAGTACATTTGAGAAAAATTAGATTTAGAAAGATTGTATGTATTACAAAGAAATCAAACTTTCTACAAGAAATTACCTTGTACATAATGTTTTGCTTGAAACACAATACCCAGGTTGCAGGGATTTTTAACAGGTATCTAGTTTTCCTTTGTTGACTGTTTATTTATGTACGGATTTGCACGTTGAATGCAGTGAGAGTCTAACGAACAGATGTCTTCTAACAGTGTTTCACTTTTGGTAGAGTGTCGAGTAAGAAAATCGAGTGTCGATTAATTATTGCTGGAAGCGGTACACACTATTTTCTTACTCGACACTAAACTTTTTTACTCAACTGTTCCTTCTCGACTTTTCTTATTCGATACTCGACTTCTTTACTCGACAATCGACTTTCTTACTCGACACAGGATTTCTTATTCGACTTTTCCTACTCGACTTTAGGTCAGCTGAATGCAGTAATGGATATTGTATTATGAAACTTAAAAATATAGCAATATACTTATTTATATGAACCACTGCTAGGAATATGAATAAATTATGTTAAATTAAAGTGATACGACAATGTAACACTATTAAATTTGAATGTTCTCTGAAATGCAAGCTTATTACACAAGCACATATTTCAGATTAGAGGTATCTCTTAAATAATCAAACTTACGTGAATTTTATGTCACATCCATATTAGACTTCAAATATCTTGGAATTGCCATATTTTGATGCATTTCTATCAAATAAAGTGGCAAAATTTGGCCATGTATGATACACTGAGGCAGTTCAAGTGAATACTTCTATAGTAAATCAATCAAGATATGGCAAGTTTAAGAAATCTGAATTATAAAATGGCTGTGACATAACATTCACCTTATGCACATTGCTATATAGCTGAATTCAGAAATAACCAATATTGCTATCTTATTTTTTTTTTCAAATGGTTAAAAAAATCTCATTACCGTTAATAAAACAAAATATATATGAATGATTTAGTATGAGAAATCCATCAAATCGTGAGAAAATCGATATTAAAATTGGATTTGCAAATATAAAAACAATCCCCATTTTAAAAATAGACAGCACTTTTATCGATGCATTACCGATACCGAATATAATGCATCACAATGAATTTTCCGAATTCCCGAGTCATTGCGTGACCATCATTGACTACCGGGAACAATTACACAGAAATCATTTGAGGGCTATCACAGATAGCCTATTGGTCTATTCTGCTTCAGTAATCTAAAAGTAAGTCTCAGATCTACGTATAATATCTACGACTGCATATGTTTGAACATTATACTCATATTGATCAATCATTTTAGGTAGAGAATCATACCTGGTGTATGGGCGGTCCTCTTCGTCATAGATAGACTCATCAAGATAAATTGTTTAAGGCAAAGAATCGTATTTTATGTATGTGTTGCATTCTACATAATCTTTATCTCTTAATAGTGACTTTATGTACTCGTACACATCCGGTTGAGATGCTCAGCAAAGAGTTTGTCCTTTATGGGTCGTCTTGTATCATTCATATTATCCATTTGTTAATTTTAAAATCCTGTTCGGCCATTCTTGTCTGGTATGTGGGTATTTGAATGAAGTAGTTGTTGCTTTTTTTGACTACACAAGTGTTATCTTTAAATTTTCGATACACACCAGGAGCTATATTTTCTAGATAATTATTTCGTCTAAGTAGACAGATCCCTATCGAGCATAACTCTAATGGTCGTAGCTTGTCAACCATACGCACATATCAGCAAACGCCTCTAGATAAATTTCCCAATTGTCCTCTCTTTCCGTTCTGATAAAGTCTAACATAATATCAACCATGTCAAGGTACGCAATCTAAAACACGGTCATGCAATTTATATTTTCACATCACCAAATCAGACTCCATGAACTGAGCAATTAAACTGCTAAAGCTTATGACCTGGTGTATCTGTTCAATTGGATTCTGTAGTGTCAAAGTCAATCAAAGTCTTCCAAGTATTTCCAGTTGACAAGTTCTGGTAATAGTATCCACAAAGTTTTCTCTGGCTGTTGATTATCTTTGTCAAAAGTCTGACCCGGAATCAGACGCACAGGCTTTAAAATGTAACGTTTGATATCTTTAGTAAGATAAAATTAGCTTTGCTTTCAGGTAACATCAGTAATGATGATTCTTTATCTAATGATCAAATAAAATGTGCTTTTGGGTCAGTTACGTTTTTGACGTCTATATGCTTTAACCATTTTTGTCGTCTTTGTAATTAACAATGTTTTACCATGTTAATGGTATATAACAATCATATAATAATTGTAAGAAATGAATATAAAATTAGCCAACTTCTGAGTATGGAAAACTTCTATTAAATAAAGGTTAAAGTGCTGAAGTGTATTCATGAGTAATACATGATTAACCAGACACCGTCGAGCCGTGATATATGTACACAGATTGATGGTGGGTACACTTTTTAGAATTTCACAGCACCAGTTTAAATTGGTATATGGTTTATCTGTTAAATTCAATAATTAATGTCAGATATATATTAGATACGAGTTACATATTGTCAATCTAAGTCTACCGAGGTATTACTAATAAAGGAATGAACTTAATTAAATGAATTAAAATAGCATAGGTCTATATCTCCGAGTGTCGAGAAGGAATATATATTTGTGTCAGCTTAAAAAATATTGAATATAATTGATCACTGAGCTACATCATTGAAGCTAGTTTTGATATTGGAATTAATTAATGCACAACTCCAGTATATGTGAATATGTCATTTTATTTCATTTTTATAAAATGACGCATTATAATATTATAAAACACCTTTTTATAATGTATCTTGTAATATGTGAATGTCATACTGAAAATGCAATAGACAACCCGGTGACATCTTATACCGGATCAATACAAAAGTCTGAGACCATTTAACAAATAGGTCACTAATATCTTTTGAACTATTCTATATACTATTCCCATTGAAAAAGGTAGGCAACTTTCTGCCACTCCATGGCCACCCAAGAATGATGTAGGAAAGAACCAGCTTCAATTATGCATTAAAATAAAGCATGCAACCTAGCCAACTGTATGCAATAAATAATATGTATACTATATATATAATCATATATATCTAAATCATAATATTGGAACTGAAATCAGTTCGGCTTTTATATGCTACGGAGAAGTACATCAATAAATGTGCATCAACGATCAATATAGCCTAAAAGCCAAGTAATAATAATTGCCAGTAGACACAAACCAGCATATTATGCTAACCTTAAAGAATAAAATAAAAAAATGTAGAATGTTTGCCAGCTGACACAAACTAGCACATGCTAACTCTGTGTACCCTAGACACATAAAACGTGTAGAAAATATGTACATTTAGACAATCGTATCAATGAAATTTCAATCATTCTAACTTAAACATGCTACAAAGAAGCACAGAAATAAATGTTCAATGAATCATACAACATGCATAATACCTGCTCGCAGGCACCAACTAGCCTACGCTAACATTGTGTACCACGGAAAGGTAAAACAACATGTTAAACATATGTAGACCAAGTCTTGTAAAAACAATCGTATAATTGAAAATTTGTAAACATTTTGCTTTAAACATGCTGCAGAGCATCACATAAGTGGACGGTCAAGAATCATAAAAATCAAAAATATATCATGCTCGCCAGCATACACAAACTAGCCTAATGCTAATATTGTATACCCTGGACACTTGAAAACATGTAGAAAATATGAGGGGCATTTGACTGACGTTTTGTTGATGACTGCTACAGTGCACGTATTGTCGGTGAGGAAAAGAATTTGTTGATTAACCGAGTGTCGACCCCATAATTCTATGGCGGTAACAATAGGAAAAAGCTCCATAACATTGATACTACAAGAAGCGAGCGCATTTGACCATTCACCGTAAAACCACTTTCTCCCCATAACACCAGCAAACCCTTTAGAAGTAGCAGCATCTGATTCTAACTTCAATGTCTCAGTTGAGAGCCATGTGTCATTCAAACACATATATTTACACTTGAAACTCGTCATAATTAAGTGTCAAGCTTCAAGGCTCTAGCTGCAGTATTTAACAAATTTTATGGGGTGGTTGTGAAACACCAATAGTGAGATCATAAAGTCGGCGCAGGAAAGTACGACCAGGAGCAACGACGTAAGTTGCAAAGTTTAACAAACCGATAAGATATTGCAGTTGACGTAAAGTAACCCTTCGTTTAATTTTAAACGACATCAAAAGACAATTGATCTTGTGCTTAAGAAGCTTATCCTGTGGTAAACGATAAATCAAGGCCACTGAATATACCTTAATACCATAAATTGTTATGATTGTTGTCAGTAGTACAGTTTTTTCTTCCTTGATGGGGACACCTATACTTTTGCACAGATCAATAAACTGCTCTGAGTCAAACACTGAATCGAACCCGCCCGACCTACAAAGAAGAAATCGTCAATAATGTGGCTCATGAAAGCATTATGTTTAAATTCCATATACCATTTTGAATGCAGTACTGAATCTTGCAAAAGTTTGACACGACGCACTCAAGCCCTTAGGAAACACTCTTTCGAAGAAAAAAATTGTTTGACCACAACCGTTTACGGAGAACCGAAGAAACCCATTATCATCTGGATGTATGGGGTTATACGGAAAGCATTCTGAATATCGGTATTGGCCATGAGAGCGCCTTTTCCAAATTGTTTAACCAAAAATATTATTGTGTCAATGGAGTCATACACGATTGACAAGATTTTCTTTGCAGGAGGTATGATTGTCGACAAGGCAAGATGACCTTGACCCTGTAAATGGAATCCGAAAACCATATTAAAAACTATATTTAAAACCATTGGAGAGATATATCCTTTCCTCAACATATTCAGTCAAAATTAGAGTTAACATGTCATGTTAATTTGGCGTTGGAAGGGGGGCCGTTAAGGTTGCCCACGAAAGGGCTGATTTGACTGCTTATTTACTACAGCGTCAGGTTGGACAAGATGTTCAGGCTGTACCTGAGGAAAGGAGTAGGCAGTATGTTCTGTTCATGATTGCGACACAAGAATCGAGGATGCACCCCACTGCACAACTGGCATCTGTGTGGATATTGACCTAACCTTGCCACCCGACCGCCTGTTATATGCAAAACAATTCCGTTTTTGAACAGGGGCTGATGAAGTAAGCCTGCCAGAGTTAAGTGCAGTGGCACACATCCGCAACTTCTGGTGCATAACACCCCAAGGCAAACCGTGCAACTGCCTTTGCTCTCGAAACTGTTGGTCATTGTACAGAAAAACCTGCTGACCCTAGGCCTGTACTAACTCTTTAACTAGAGCAACATAAGCAAGCAAGCCAGATATGACATCTGGGTGTTTCCTGACATAAACGTCAATAACAATATTGAAAGCTTTTTGCCACAAGGCAGTATCCAGCATTTCTGATTTAGTCTTTGGTTGTAGCTGTAAGGCACCACCCTCAGTGACATGGACCGTCATTGTCTCACTTGTCTGACCTGGCAGTAGTGCTGCTAAGTCAATGACCTGATCTGAACAAATAGCTGAACTCAGTTTTTCTGACACATGTTTAGACACGGAAGATAAGCACCTGAAGTGTTACAGGTACAGAAGTGTTCCAATGCAGTAGACGCCTAAACAACACTGGCGGAAGGACCTGCCGAGAATCCAGGAGTCGCAGCCGAAAGTGGACCCGAGACCGTGTCCACAGAAATCACCGTGGGAGATGACTGTGGAAATGTATCCGACGTAACCGAACTGCCTTCTGATGCAACGTCAACAGCATGACTGGGAGATATATCATTGGAGGCAGGCAATACTAGGCCCTGTTCCTGCATCTGCTGAAGGACCTCGTCTATGAATGAGTCAATACTGTCCTCCCCATTTTTTGGATTTTCTTCCTGAGGATATCGCTGACTGTCGTTTGGATATGTCGACCTGTGACAGAATATGGTCAATTAGACAAAGCCTTATCAGCAATGTATACAGGTGTCCGCCATCAGTACAGCGGCAACAACAAAACACTCGCATTAAAATCTGTTCAAATTATAACAGTATAAATCAATAAGCACCATCACCCTACATTGAAGTTGCAACAAAAACACCCACCTTGATATGTACCAAGGTGGTGATACATAATTAACTAGCATCATAACCTTGTGTTTTGCTAAAATGTCAGTACACACAATAACAGAAACAAATGAGACAGCTATTCATAGGGTAGTAAGCACACATATAACACAATGGAGTACACCATTGATATCCCATATAGGGCCTTTACCTACACTGTATGCAGCAACCACGTCTACCAATGTTGATATAATGATTTAAAAGTATTGCTACTCATATAACTATATCATGTAAATGACAGTCTATACTAAGGCTGTCACACCAATCACCTAGATACGAAAGTGGTGATAAATATTTAAGAGTGAGCTATTATGTAATTGAAAGTCTATATCGAGGCTGGCACACCACTCACCTATACCAAGGTGATGATAAATATTTAAAAGTGTTGCTACCCATGTAATGTACAGCCTTTACCGAGACTGCCACGCCAATCACCTATACCAAGGTGGTGAAACGTATGTTAACGTGTTGCTACATGTACCCATGTAATGGACAACCTTTACCGAGGCTGCCACACCACCCACCTATACCAAGGTGGTGATAAATATCTAAAAAGTGTTGTTTCATGTACCCATGTAATGGACAGCCTTTACCGATGCTTCCACACTACTCACCTATACCGATGTGGTGATAAATATCTAAAAGTGTTGCTACATGTACCAATGTAATGGACAGCCTTTACCGAGGCTGCCACACCACTCACCTATATCGATGTGGTGATAAATATCTAAAAGTGTTGCTACATGTACCCGTGTAATGGACAGCCTTTACCGAGGTTGCCACACCACTCACCTATACCGATGTGATGATCAATATCTAAATATGTTGCTACATGTACCCGTGTAATGGACAGCCTTTACCGAGGCTGCCACACCACTCACCTATACTGATGTGGTGATAAATATCTAAAAGTGTTGATACATGTACCCATGTAATGGACAGCCTTTACCGAGGCTGCCACACCACTCACCTATATCAAGGTGGTGATAAATATATAAACATGTTGCTACATGTACCCATGTAATTGACAACCTTTACCGAGGTTGCCACACCACTCACCCATACCAAGGTGGTGATAAATATCTAAACAAATTGCTACATGTACCCGTGTAATGGACAGCCTTTACCGAGGTTGCCACACCACTCACCCATACCAAGGTGGTGATAAATATATAAACATGTTGCTACATGTACCCATGTAATTGACAACCTTTACCGAGGTTGCCACACCACTCACCCATACCAAGATGGTGATAAATATCTAAACAAATTGCTACATGTACCCGTGTAATGTACAGCCTTTACCGAGGTTGCCACACCACTCACCCATACCAAGGTGGTGATAAATATATAAACATGTTGCTACATGTACCCATGTAATTGACAACCTTTACCGAGGTTGCCACACCACTCACCCATACCAAGGTGGTGATAAATATCTAAACAAATTGCTACATATACCCGTGTAATGGACAGCCTTTACCGAGGTTGCCACACCCATCACCCATACCAAGGTGGTGATAAATATATAAACATGTTGCTACATGTACCCATGTAATTGACAACCTTTACCGAGGTTGCCACACCACTCACCCATACCAAGGTGGTGATAAATATCTAAACAAATTGCTACATATACCCGTGTAATGGACAGCCTTTACCGAGGTTGCCACACCACTCACCCATACCAAGATGGTGATAAATATCTAAAAGTTTTGCTACATATACCCATGTAATGGACAACCTTTACCGAGGCTGCCACACCACTCACCTATACCAAGGTGGTGATAAATATCTAAAAGTGTTGCTACATGTACCCATGTGATGGACAACCTTTACCGAGGCTGCCACACCACCCACCTATACCAAGGTGATGATAAATATCTAAAAGTGTTGCTACATGTACCCATGTAATGGACAGCCTTTACCGAGGTTGCCACACCACTCACCTATACCAAGGTGGTGATAAATATGTAAACAAATTGCTACATGTACCCATGTAATGGACAGCCTTTACCGAGGTTGCCACACCACTCACCTATACCAAGGTGGTGATAAATATCTAAAAGTGTTGCTACATGTACCCATGTGATGGACAACCTTTACCGAGGCTGCCACACCACCCACCTATACCAAGGTGATGATAAATATCTAAAAGTGTTGCTACATGTACCCATGTAATGGACAGCCTTTACCGAGGTTGCCACACCACTCACCCATACCAAGGTGGTGATAAATATCTAAAAGTTTTGCTACATATACCCATGTAATGGACAACCTTTACCGAGGCTGCCACACCACCCACCTATATCAAGGTGGTGATAAATATCTAAACAAATTGCTACATGTACCCATGTAATGGACAGCCTTTACCGAGGTTGCCACACCACTCATCTATACCAAGGTGGTGATAAATATCTAAAAGTGTTGCTACATGTACCCATGTGATGGACAACCTTTACCGAGGCTGCCACACCACCCACCTATACCAAGGTGATGATAAATATCTAAAAGTGTTCCTACATGTACCCATGTAATGTACAACCTTTACCGAGGCTGCCACACCACCAACCTATACCAAGGTGGTGATAAATATCTAAAAAGTGTTGTTTCATGTACCCATGTAATGGACAGCCTTTACCGATGCTTGCACACCACTCACCTAAAACAAGGCGGTGATAAATATCTAAACAAATTGCTACATGTACCCATGTAATGGACAGCCTTTACCGAGGCTTCCACACCACTCACCTATAACAATGTGGTGATAAATATCTAAACAAATTGCTACATGTACCCATGTAATGGACAGTCTTTACCGAGGCTGCCACACCACTCACCTAAAACAAGGTGGTGATAGATATCTAAAAAAATAATGCTACATATACCAATGTAATGGACAGCCTTTACCGAGGCTGCCACACCACTCACCTATACCAAGGTGGTGATAAATATGTAAAAATGTTGCTACATGTACCCATGTAATGGACAGCCTTTACCGAGGCTGCCACACCACTCACCTATACCAAGGTGGTGATAAATATCTAAAAGTGTTGCTACATGTACCAATGTAATGGACAGCCTTTACCGAGGCTGCCACACCACTCACCTATACCAAGGTGGTGATAAATATGTAAAAATGTTGCTACATGTACCCATGTAATGGACAGCCTTTACCGAGGCTGCCACACCACTCACCTATACCAAGGTGGTGATAAATATCTAAAAGTGTTGCTACATGTACCCATGTAATGGACAGCCTTTACCGAGGCTGCCACACCACTCACCTATACCAAGGTGGTGAAAAATATCTAAATGTGTTGCTACATGTACCCATGTAATGGACAGCCTTTACCGAGGCTGCCACACCACTCACCTATACTGATGTGGTGATAAATATCTAAAAGTGTTGATACATGTACCCATGTAATGGACAGCCTTTACCGAGGCTGCCACACCACTCACCTATACCAAGGTGGTGATAAATATCTAAAAGTGTTGCTACATGTACCAATGTAATGGACAGCCTTTACCGAGGCTGCCACACCACTCACCTATACCAAGGTGGTGATAAATATCTAAAAGTTTTGCTACATGTACCATGTAATGGACAGCCTTTACCGAGGCTGCCACACCACTCACCTATACCGAGGTGGTGATAAATATCTAAAAGTGTTGCTACATGTACCCATGTAATGGACAGCCTTTACCGAGGCTGCCACACCACTCACCTATACCAAGGTGGTGAAAAATATCTAAATGTGTTGCTACATGTACCCATGTAATGGACAGCCTTTACCGAGGCTGCCACACCGCTCACCTATACCAAGGTGGTGATAAATATGTAAAAGTATTGCTACCAAGATCATTGTGTAACCACTCACCTATACCATACAGATATAATTTTTTCCGAAGAAATCTGCCAAGATAAATTGATGATGCAAATTTACGACAGCTTATACCAAGGCTGTCACACCAATCTTCTAAACCAAGGTGGAGCTAATTCTCCTTCATAGGCTACCATACTGCACGCACCTCTACCAAGGTGGAGATAGGGATGTTCTCACCAGGCATTACTAGGTACATATAAAATTATTGATGGATAATCTATTACATGCACAGCCCATAAATACAGTAAGTATTGAGAAAGTGTGGCTACCAAAGTAACATGGTAGAGATGAAAATGTAATGCATTATCACTCAAAGGTAATGCCATGCGTCGCATACAAAATTATGTATCAAATAAGAACATAAAGTGTCGAATAAAGAAAATGAAAGTCGAGTAAACGAATGTCCTTTGCATTGGGAATCTGTCATATTATTTTTCATACTCATCAGATCCGCCTGATGCAATATATATTATAATTATGTTTTGTTTTATACCAAGACAATATTTTATGCATATTTCTCAAAAGCAACTCTCCTTACATAACGGAAACTTCCCATGTGTATGTATTACCGCCAGACGTGTCCATAAAATAAATTAAATATTTAAATACATTTAACGACAAGAAACTTGAGGACAAAATAAAAACGTAACAAAGAAATTCAAAGAAATGATAAAGCATTTAATAATATTTAAACAGCATCTTGGTTGTAATTTATTAAAGAACGTTTCATAATATTTAAAGATATGAAATAAATGAACAAATTAGTGATATTTTTCTCAAACTATTTAGTAAACAATATGTTTACCATTTACAATACATATCAACTTCAGTATTTACTTAATATTTTCTACTTTCAATTAGCATTATTATTCTGATCAGTTTCCTCATTATTGTAAACAGTTACGATACGTACATGTATATACTGAAACACGCCACCTTTGTATTTACAATAACTGTATTTTATCTATCATGTGAATCTGACTACCCATTTCAATAACTACTGTAAAATTTCTCTCATAAACAGTAGTATTGATTCAACTCCAAAGGAAATTGACTTTATCTTTTTTTTAAAAAATACCTTAACGTCAGTTGGCGAGTTAGCTATTCCGTTTAGTATACATTATTGTATTTAGAACATTTTGATTTCAGTTATTAACCATGTATATCATTATGAAATCGTCGCAATTGTATCTTAAGTGCATACTCAGACTATTATATAGAGTGTATATACTATACATGTACATGAAATAAACATGCATACATAGTACCTTGTTATCATTAGTTATCATAACAATATTTGTCAGACTTTGTTCTGCGTCGCTCTTAACCAACCATATGGTTGTTAAGTTTATTTACTATGTCCTGTTAAGGTGTTGATGAAAAGTAAATACTGATTTCGACCTTGCGTGCTCAAGTTTACGCATAATGATAAATATCACTAACATACATTCGTGTATATTCTGAGCATTAAAGAGAATAATGCCTAAAATATCTAGATCTTATCATAAAAATGTCATCAAAATACACACTTATCTAGGTCAACTATAAGATTGTTCAATATTTCTATAAATGTATTCTAGTAAATTCAAATTAAACAAAATCAATAGTTTGTCATGCCAAGATTAATATTGAAGAATACGGCTCTCAATAAGTTCGGTCTCCATTCGTTATAAAAACGGTGTATATTTTTTAAAAGAAAGAGAACCATGTATAAAATTGTTAAATAGATTGTTAGCAATCTAGAAAAAGCAAAGGCCGCATCCTACACAGTTTCAATTGTAATAATACATTTGATACTTTGGGAACCAATATATACAAATTAATTACTTGTTTCGTTTGCATCGTATTACTTATGATATCATTCCGTAGACAGATGGTCGTAACTAGGTCCATTGTAGATACAAAAGGCATGTAAAAATAACATATTGCATCAACTGGAGTACATTGATAACGATATAGTAGAACTATTGATCTCAATGTTATGTTTGTGAAATTGGTTATAACAACATAAATCTGCATCAGTACAATTTTCAAAAATGTTGTCAATTATATAGTCATCTCCTTTGAAATGGCGTGATAGCTATATACATTTTGCAAATTTATATTTCATTCTCCTGTGATAGTTATCATAGCTGGCAACAATGCCTTATTCATTCATACGCGCAACCACCAAAAAAGAGAGTACATAAAAATATACCAACACATATCGTTTAACGAATCGTTGTTTTCGACTTGGCAAATATTGCAAGTATATATCTTGGAAATCACTTTCACTAAAGATGTGTTTCATGATGTTTCTGCAAGTTAACTGTATTACCTTATAAATGTGAACCCGACATCTTCACATGTTGTCGCTAAGAGGTTTAGATGTGTTAAATCTTTTTATATGAAATATTATACTTTTAAGTTAAAAAACAAAATAAATCGAACAAAAAAACTGTATCAAAACATAATTAAATCACTGCAAATACTATACAGTGTATAAGGGCAAGTACAAAAGTATTTTAATTATATTCGTATGGGGCGCAGATAGTCTATAAAGCATCTGATAGAGAAGATTTATTCATAGATTTAAGTGAAATTCGTTTGATGTATATAAACTAAATGAAGTTCCATTCGATATATTAATGTATGAACTCAACGAAGCCATCTTTATATCATTTATAACCTAAATGAAGCCAAATGTCTACATTTTTAAAATATGCTTTACATGACCTGCATTAAAGCATTAGGTGTATGCAACTGACTTCCAATAAGAAATTTTCGTTAACTAATTGTACTCCCCTACTGACCGCTCTTATGATAATTCTAAAAATAAATAACTGTTTATACTGTCAATATTTAAAATCACTGCACTTATAATGTCAGAGCACATTCCTTAATTCAGGTCTGAGTCTTACATAAGGTTTAGCACAAACGCATTTAAGCTGATTCTTACAAGGTTTGTTATATATTTTATAAAACAGAAGAAATAAGCAAATATAATTATATTTACTCGTCTTCTTGTAAATTAATTAATTAAAAAATATGTAACATCAAAGCGAAATAGATTAAGAAGATTACTAGCTATAATATAAACAGGAATAAAAACAAAAATCAAGTGTTTCATCTACGTTAATTGACAGTCATAAGGCAATTATTTAAAAAACAAAACTCGCCGATTAATAGAAATTAGCTAACTTGCAAAACGTAAATACTTGAACAACTAACAATCCATTACGTAACATATATATTCGATAGAAACAAGCAATAACAACAACTCAGGATAAATATATACATGTATAACCTGATTTTAGAATATAAAAACAAATACCAAACGATGTTACGTATAGAGAGTTATCTAAAACATGACAATATACATTATGGGTACATTGGTTCTAAACTTTTCACCTGTAACATAAGAAATCGAACAAATTAAGGCATATTTCGATTATTCAAGGGTTATCGATCAATACATACTCGTCTATTACATCTGATGCAGCACAAAACCGATAATTATATATCTACTATGTAATTATCAAAAATAAGAAATATTTGGTGTCATTATTAGTGCATTGTACAACAATGCATTTGTCATTATGTTCGTGATATGACTCAAACAACTACTACAAAGTTAGTCAGTTCTCAATATTGTCTTAACATTTAAAGTGATAAAATGGAGCGAAGGTTTGGTCAATATTCAATAAACCTATGAGTGCAAAACATCTAATTATCAATTTTATTTAGTCCGCATTATTACAACTAAATCTTTTACATCTTTGTACAATAAATCTAAGATAAAAAAAAAACGCATAAAAAATCCATTTCGATTAAACGGATGTACTTTATACGTGTTCTGCTTTGCATATTAACAAAGTCAATGAAGACGGTAAGATACGAGGGGTGTTCAAAATGTATTGTGTATTTATAAGTCGCACAAAGTTCACTTGGAATTATACATCAATATTTATAAACATGGATAGCTCATTTCGATACCTACAAAATGGGAACCGTTTTATTAACGAGTTTTAACGTTTCATCGCCGTTTCGACCACGTTTGTGATGCGTTAGTTCGTTGGTTTGTTGGCTCGTTTGGAAACTAACGGTTTAGGGTGCTTATGCACATGCGCACCGTTTAGATGTAACCCCACCATTGATTTTTGTTCTTTATTCTATAGTAAATAATAAAAGTTTGAAGGCTTGTCATTCATAGAGGGTCCCAAATGAAAGAAGTGAAACCTACATTTTACTGTTTGTCAACCTCTGCACTATCAAAATATGATGAGAAAAGTAGGGGTCATGTGTCATATAAGAGATTTTTTTCTGCTCAGTGTGTACACTGGTGACAAAGTGAAAGTAGACTTCCGAAATCATGAATTCATACCCCAATTTCCAAGCATCATTTTTTTTTCTAAATTCACAATTCAAACATGACAATGCTATCAAAATGTTCAAAATACATCAATAATGCCATTCAAATAAAAAAATGAGCATTAAAATAAGGAAAATGCATTTTTAAAGAAGAAGAATTGAGGATTATTTATAACCGCCATTATGCGACTACCCCACGGAAGCACTTCCTTTTTGCAATGGTGGCACTATGCCTATAAGGAAACTCTTTTTTTTTTAATTTCATAATTACCTCATTTTTACTAAGTACTACCAATTTGAAGTAATACTGCCAAGTTGCAGGCATTAAATACTGAAACTTTTGTCAAAATACCACTTTTTACATGATCATTATATACAGGCGCGAGATGTTGACCGACATGCAATTTTGATGTGTTTGACTAATTTTATCAAAAAAAATTTTTTTTTACCTAATTCCATTAAAATTTTTACACCAAAATAGCCTCATGATAAACTGAAGACATTATCTTACCAAAATACATTATTCAATACAATGTACATGCTAAAATTGCACATTTAAATCATCCAAAATAAAAAATCTTCAAAATTTTGTGATTTTTCATGAAATTTCAATGTAAATATGCACATATATGCTTTATTTGAGGCATACACTTGCCAAAATGTGTTTTTTATGAAGCAAATGTCTCCAATTTGTCATTTAATACTATGAGAGTGTAAAAAAGAGGTTATTTTACCTACAATTAACATTTTGGAAAATCACCCCCATTTCACTCAAGTCTCTCTTATAGGTGTAACCCCACCATTGATTTTTGTTCTTTATTCTATAGTAAATAATAAAAGTTTGAAGGCTTGTCATTCATAAAGGGTCCCAAATGAAAGAAGTGAAACCTACATTTTACTGTTTGTCAACCTCTGCACTATCAAAATATGATGAGAAAAGTAGGGGCCATGTGTCATATAAGAGATTTTTTTCTGCTCAGTGTGTACACTGGTGACAAAGTGAAAGTAGACTTCCGAAATCATGAATTCATACCCCAATTTCCAAGCATCATTTTTTTTTTCTAAATTCACAATTCAAACATGACAATGCTATCAAAATGTTCAAAATACATCAATAATGCCATTCAAATAAAAAAATGAGCATTAAAATAAGGAAAATGCATTTTTAAAGAAGAAGAATTGAGGATTATTTATAACCGCCATTATGCGACTACCCCACGGAAGCACTTCCTTTTTGCAATGGTGGCACTATGCCTTTATCCATCTCTATTCTGCGCATGCGCAACGTTTTACCGTATCAGTTTGTGTTATGCGCATGCGTAGCGTTTTTCAGTTTCACTTGATCAATATGTTAATATGTGTTTTGATTAACGCTTATTTATTATACAATTTTGTGTAATGAATACCAACTGAGTTTATGATTAGTAGTTTTCGGTTAAAATTCAATTGGTATTTTTTATTTTGAAATCGAGGTATATCGAAAACTTTACATTCTCCAGTTAATAGCAATTCCATCATGACAATGTTTGCTAATTTCAGAAACTTCTCTGTATGTGTATATTTACAATTCCATATAACGGTATAATTAACATACGTGTGTATATAAAAAAATATATATTAAAACAATAAGAATGTTTGGAAAGGTAAATAGTTGAATTGTTCATTGATATAATTAAATGGTTTACGTCTCTAAATTAGGTACCCAGCTAGTGTGTACAAATTTAAAGACCAAACATGAAACTTTGAAAGAACATGTGTTTTTATTGATGACATCAACTTGCAATCACGCGACTACCGATGCGTATCACAACATGGGGTAATTTCGGATAGATATGTCAAAATTAGTTTTGTGTTGCGAGTTTTCGTTACAATGCTGTGTAAACATCACAGGATTAGAGAGGTGTGTCGAAAGCATCGGGATGAAAGGTGTGAATACGGTGATATCGCAAATTCACTTGATTAAAATACAAATTATAAGTAGATATATATCTATTAGAAAACTGAAATATTGATTTTATAAGTGTATTTTTAATATACTTCCTGAAAAGAGCTGATAAAAATATGTCACGCTGGTGTGAAATATGGCGTTAACTCTAGAAATCGACATATAAGCGTCAAAGAAAATGGTTTAACTCTAGCACCATCTCACTGGAGAATATTTAATGCATGGCCTCGATAAATGACAGGCATATTTTATGTAATGAGACAGATCGAAGGTTAAACGCAGCAGCCGTATTCAAATTTAATAATAAATTAATTTCCTAATTCAAGTTAATTTGTATTGATAAATAGTAAATAAAAACACACGAGGTAAAAAACATTTTATCAACGTATAAATTATATAATAGATAATGAAATATAGGTCTAAGTTTCCTCAATTCACCATGTGTATTTGTCCGTTACGGCCAATACGTGCTCAACAAAATATATAACTATAAAACCAAAAATTCGCAATTAATTCACATATATTGTAAAAAAATAGATACAGATGTCTATAAACTACAGATTCCCATGATATTCGAATTGCACGCTACCTAATATCAATCTGGTTTACACGGATCGATAGATGAAAAAATATTGTAATTATATTCTGAGAACTGCTGTTCCTACTACCACCACTACTACTACTACTACTACTACTGCTACTGCTACTGCTACTACTACTACTACTACTACTACTATTACTATTACTACTACTACTACTACTACTTCTACAATTACTACTACTACTAAAACTACTACTAATACTAATACTAATACTAGTATTAATACTGCTGCTAATACTGTTGGTGCTCTTATTACTTCTACTACTACAACATCTACTAGTGCTGCTGCTGCTGCTTCTGATACTACTACTACTACTACCACTAACAATACTACTACTTCTACTTCTACTACTACTACTACTACTACTACTACTACTACTGTTGCTGTTGTTACTACTCTACTACTACTACTAATATTAATACTGATGCTAACAATGTTGCTGCTATCAATACTACTACTACTACTGCTACTGATGCTGCTACTGATACTATTACTACTACTACTATTACTATTACTACCACTACTACTACTACTACTACTACTACTACTACTACTACTACTACTACTACTACTTCTGTTACTACTTCTTCTACTTATACTACTTATACTACTTATACTAATTATGATATTAATACTGATGCTAATAATTTTCTATCAATACTACTAAAATTACTACTACTACTTCAACACCTTTTACTACTACTACTACTACTACTAATACTACTACTACTACTGCTACTGATGCTGATGATGATGCTTATGCTGGTGATGATACTACTAATAATAATAGTGTTGCTGCTATCAATACTACTACTACTACTACTACTACTACTACTACTACTACTACTACTACTACTACTACTACTACTACTACTACTACTGTTACTACTACTACTACTACTACCACCACAACTACTACTACTACAATTACTGATATTGATACGGCTGATGCTGCTGCTGCCACTGATACTTGTACTACTACTACTTCTATTACAACAACTACTACTACTACTACTACTACTATTTATTATGATAATATTTCTACTTTAGCTGATGATGCTGCTTCTACTTTATAACTAATACTGATACTAATAGTGTTCATTATTTTACTACTACTACTACTATTACTACTACTACTATTACTACTATTGCTACTATTACTACTGCTACTACAACAACAACTACTACTACAACAACAACTACTACTACTACTGCTACTACTACTACTACTGCTACTACTGCTGCTGCTTCTAATACTGCTACACATATTGCTGCAGCTACTACCAGTACTACTACTACAATTACTATTATTGATACTGCTGCTGCTTCTGAAACTTTTACTACTCCTACTACTATTACTGCTACATCATCATTATCATGACATTATTATCTCAACATCATCTTCATCATCAACCATCATTACCATTATCTGCATCATTATCATTATTATCATTATCATCATCATCATCATCATCATCATCATCATCATCATCATCATCATCATCATCATCATCATCATCATCATCATCATCAATCATCATCAATCGTTATTGTATGCAGCAACAACAGCATAATCTGTTTAATCAATATCAGTAGCAACAGATGTAGCAGCACTATAATTATCACAGTCAACTGTATAAACAGAATCATCTCATAGTCAAATCACTAACAACACAACTGTCATTATAAATATCATCTCAATATCATCATATTATAACCACCCCTCCGGGCTAAGACGGAAGCGCGATTGACTATCAATCCAATGGTCATGCGTTCGAATCCCCTCCCGGTATCTATAGACGAATCCCAATGAGACGCAATGTCGTATAACAATTAACACGGAAAGAGTGGCCGGGCGGGGATTCGAACGCACGGGCCCTGATTTGAAGATCAAACCGACTAAGCTTAGCGGGTCCGTCTAGACGGTACTGTAATCACCATAATACATATTCAATGCTGATTGACTGCAAGGCATTTAACGAAATACAGGCATTTCTTTACTCTGATACGGTTAAAAAGATTCCAGATAAATGTTTTTGTCAATTTTTCCGTATGTATAAAATTATACTTAATATAGAAGATGCCCACACAAAGTCGGTATTTGTCATTCTATTGTTAATAGGCGGAAACTCTAATTGGTGACAGTGTTGTTGTCCCTGTTAATTTAGTCTAGCAGTCTAACTATCCATTATTATAGAATGCAGTACGGGGTCTGACTAATCCCCCACCCCCACCCAAACTCCCTTAATTGCAGCGGCGTCATGTCGGTCTTTCTTTGTGATCTACACAATGCATATTTTACACGCGTTGTTTTAGCAATATAAGAAACATAAGCAATATTTTAATGACTGCAAAACGTACATCAACTGTTTAAAATAATCAACATTATTTTGTTTTATGATTTAAGTATGTTTGAAAACATTTTCCCTGAAAAGAAATTCATAATATATATTTTAAAATATTGATTTCGTTAACGCTAAACTGCATAATATGTACATGCGATAATAATATTTTTAGAACGACAACTAGAAAGTAAGTCGTTTTAGTTTAAATATCTGTTGATAATAAATGCATACATACATCAATGAATAAACGAGTGAGTGAGTGAGTGAGTGAGTGAGTGAGTGAGTGAGTGAGTGAGTGAGTGAGTGAGTAAGTGAGTGAGTGAGTGAGTGAGTGAGTGAGTGAGTGAGTGAGTGAGTGAGTGAGTGAGTGAGTGAGTGAGTCAGTGAGTGAGTGAGTGAGTGAGTCAGTGAGTGAGTGAGTGAGTGAGTGAGTAAGGCGGGGCGAGGCGAGGCGAGGCGAGTC
Organism: Panopea generosa; assembly: GCA_029582155.1. Classification (NCBI taxonomy): domain Eukaryota; kingdom Metazoa; phylum Mollusca; class Bivalvia; order Adapedonta; family Hiatellidae; genus Panopea; species Panopea generosa. Next base: position 56,388,401 of record CM055903.1, on the reverse strand, counting down.
TCCTCACATTTATCACGTTAATAAATAACTCTAATACTAATCCGAAAGCTAAAATTTTACCTAAATTCATTTAGGACTCACACCACTATTATCTCCCTTGAGTACTCCGGACCTACAGGTGAAGGAGGCAGAAATAAAACTTTAGTTCTCTTTTTCTTCTTGTTTCAGGGCTTTGTACTGCAATGTCTTGTTTTTTGCTGGCATGAGTTAAATGGTCAGTATATTAGAAATCACCACCGAAAATTTGATGCTGATACCAGCTTTCTGGACAGTTCTGTGTCATTTCAGAATTGTTGGTTCGAACGGCATCTAGGGCGAATAGTTGACATATTATTACTCTGGAAATTGATAGGTCTCACAAAAGCATTGAATTTAAAAAAAAAAACCTGGTCAAGGTATACTTTTTTTCCTTTATAATTGTATATCTTGAACCAGTAAAGAATTTGAGCCCAGACACATGCTGCAGAATTTCATTTTTCAGTTGATTTGGACATAAATGTTACAATGGAGCCCTATGGGAAATGTAATAGTGGTGTGAGACGTTAACAGAAACTGACAGATCTGCATGTTGCAGTGTTGAGGGATGCTGATTTCTTTAAATATAAGGTATTAAACTATAATTTGGACATGTTATGAATAGTTGAACACAATCTGAGTTTTTAACATTTCAATATAACTAATGGTGCAGATTTGCATTTTTTTTCATGCATTTATGATAGAGATTGCACACATTGACCAAACTTTGTATATGTCAATTTCTTGATATTCATATTATCCATGTATGATTTAGTATGCTGTTAAATGTGGAAACAAAAAGAGAGATACATCATGTTTAATGCATGGCAGAATGCTGGTTTACTCTGTAGATGGTCATTTTGGTGTTTCCTTGCCCTAAGTTTAGGTTTATGAACAGTGTCCAGTCTCATATTTCATGAACACCTGTCCTCAGACAGATCCCATTTGTGACACTCTCTCCATCATGTGTGGTTTTGTCATATTTCTGTAGAGCTACCAACCCTTAATTCAGGTTGAAGTATCTGCAAGATCACACTGAATTCCAATGGCAGGCTTATTGCTCAGATTGTGAATTTTAAGCTGATTTTTACATTAATTTATTACCCCACCCACTTATTTCTGCATACAAAAATAGAATAGTTTGCAAAATGAAATAAATTGCATATTTACAATGGACTTGGAGTTTGTACTAATTTTTATTGTTTAATTATGAAAAGGCAGTAGTTGCAATCTTGCCAAGAGGCCAGTTTACAGTTAACTTCGGTTGTTTTCGGTTGTCACTGCATTAAATTCTGCGTCGAATCATTGAATTTGGCGAAGTTTTTGCTTGTACTCCATTTTTATAGAAAATGCTATAGATATGCCGAATTTTACATTGAATGTCATGTATGCATTATCTATTGGGCCTGTGTTGCCCTTCTTATATTGGAATTGATGTGTAGACAGGTTAATGGAGTACTTTTAGCATGAAAATAGCTTGAATTGTTTGCTTGTGTTGCTGCCATATCATTCTGATATTGAAATTTTATCTAAAATATGTTATGTTTAATAAGTTTTGTTCCACAATATCATTTTTTTGTAATCAAATTGTCTGTTTTTCTTCCCATTTTCAGACACCTTTTCATTTTACCATGTTGTTGTGAAAGTTTCAGACCTTTTTAGACACAATTGGTCAAGTTATCATGAAAGTTAGACTGTAGGATTGTGAATAATTGCTTTTTTACAAGAAATAGCAGCATTTTGACTGAAACCATGTGTCACTAAAACTTATTTTATTTCAGAACAAGTTCAGATATGGGGATACATTTAGCTTTATTGAACTTGTATTGAGTATTGTTACATAATATGTAAATTTAGAATCTAAAATTAAAAATAAAAGTCCTCTTTAGGACTCACACCACTATTATCTCCCTTGAGTACTCCGGACCTACAGGTGAAGGAGGTAGAAATAAAACTTTAGTTCTCTTTTTCTTCTTTTTTCAGGGCTTTGTACTGCAATGTTTTGTTTTTGCTGGCATGAGTTAAATGGTCAGTATTTTAGAAATCACCACTGAAAATTTGATGCTGATACCAGCTTTCTGGACAGTTCTGTGTCATTTCAGAATTGTTGGTTCGAACGGCATCTAGGGCGAATAGTTGACATATTATTACTCTGGAAATTGATAGGTCTCAAAAGCATTGAATTTAAAAAAAAAACAACCTGGTCAAGGTATACTTTTTTTCCTTTATAATTGTATATCTTGAACCAGTGAAGAATTTGAGCCCAGACACATGCTGCAGAATTTCATTTTTCACTCTGTTTTGGACATAAATGTTACAATGGAGCCCTATGGGAAATGTAATAGTGGTGTGAGACGTTAAAAAGCAATTTAATGACGATAAA
>CM055903.1:56338503-56381003 GCA_029582155.1 Panopea generosa | reverse complement strand
ATGTTTTTTTTTTGTAATACTAAGAAAATTAGTTTATTATCGTTGAACACGACTGGTGTAACTTATAATCGTGATTGTCATTGTATTCAATTGAATATTTGCTTGGCATACATAGGATGTTCTTCGAACTCGGACTGCTTATGTGGCTATAACTTACCTTTGTTTGATACAATATGCAGCAGCTATAAACGGAATTATGTAATATTTACTCAAGCGTCTTTAGTTTATAATATGCTATTATATATTTTTTTAATCTGCAATCATGATAAATCTTAAGAAACTTAACCTATTATCGTGGAATGTAACAGGTTTAATGTCTAGTAGCACTTACCTATGCAATTCTTTGAACGGACTATCGATAGATATTTGTGGTGTTTCAGAACATTGGTTATCAGATAATAATATACATTTTATAAGTTCTCTAGACAATAATTATAAAGCACATGTTGTTACTGACTCTAGTTTAAATGTTAAAGGTAGCAGACGATTCGGTAAAGGTGGCGTAGCTTTGCTATGGCATATTAAATATGATAGGTTTGTGACACCGATAACTATTGATGATGATAGAATAGTTGGTATACAAATTCAATATACACACAGTCATTTTTTGTTTATATTTCAAGTGTATTTACCATGCAGTAACCATCCCATTGAAAGCTGTAGGAATTATATTGATAAGCTTTTCAATTTATGGAGTTTATATTCAGAAAATGGTTTTGTTATATTTATGGGCGACTTCAATGCAACCTGTTCAAAATTCCCAAGTAATAGCAGAGATCAATCATTCACACAGTTCTTGAATGATACTAATATGATCTCTGCTAATACATTGGATATGTGCACCGGTGCTTCATCATCCTTTGTATCCTACGATGGAAAGTGTGAATCGCTTATTGATTTCATCATTTTGCCAGTTGAGAAAACAGATTGTATTACTCATTGTGTAATAGTAGATGACGATTGTCTAAATGTTTCAAGACATAGACCTATTAAATGTAGTCTGAATATGCTTTCGACTGGTTATAATGACGATGTGTCGAATGTAAATATTTCGCAATTATATGATATTAACTGGAAAAAAGTAAGACAAGTTGATATTACATCCTATCAAAACATGCTCAATGCATCAGAAGATTTGATAAAAGCACAAAATTGTCCGCTAAAATGTCCTGCTGAAATTGATAATATGTATAAAATTTTAAGCGAGACTGTTGTTTTTTACTCAGATAAGTGTTTTCGCAAGACGAGATTTAAGCACTTTTTAAAACCGTATTGGAATTCAGAGTTATCTAATTTACATAAAGTCATGTTAGAAAAACGGAAAATCTGGATTCAAAATGATAGACCAAGAGATCAATCACATTATTCTTATAAAAGTTATAAAACAGCAAAATGTTATTTCAGAAAAAAACACAGGTATTTTGCCAATGAGTATTTAAAAAATCTTGATGAAGAAATTGACACAGCCGCTGAACTTGATAAAGAACAATTTTGGAAATTAGTGAATTTGCGAAGAAAACGGTCATCAAGTAGAGCAGGCGCTGAAATAAAATTCAATGGCGTAATGTATAGGGATAACGACAGTATTACAGAGCAATGGAAACAATATTTTGAATCGTTATATACCCCGTCAATTGATAGTAATTATGATAATATTTGGAAAGCTTCTGTTGACGAAAAAATAAATCCTGTTATATCGCAGTCTAGATTTTGTATTGATGACGTCATTAATGTGTCACAGGAAGAAGTAAGAACCTCAATTGCATCGTGTAAACGCGGCAAAGCCAGTGGGATCGATACTGTTTCTTACGAACATTACATTTTTGGCGGAAATATAGTTATTAATACACTAGCAAAACTGTATACAGATATGCTGTCCCAAAGTTACATTCCACCAAACATGAACAAAGGCGTCATTATAACATTACATAAAGGCGGAGGTAAACGTAAGGATGATCCCAATAATTATAGAGCAATCACATTAACTCCTACTGCTCTTAAACTATATGAAAATATACTTCTTTCACGTTCCAAACAAAAACTTCTTTCTAATTTAAGTAACCAACAAGGGGGGTTTCAGGAAGGACTCGGTTGTTTGATGACTTCCTTCGCACTAAAAGAATGTATTTTATATGGCAGAGAGCATAAGAGCAAGGTTTTTGTTTGCTTTTTAGATGCTCGTCAAGCTTTTGATAGGGTGTGGCATAATGGACTTATGCTCAAATTGTTTGATAGCGGCGTTACAAACTATATATTTATGTCATTCTTTAATATGTATCGTAATATGCAAAGCTGCGTACGAAACCAAGGGTCGATTTCTGAGTGGTTCAATGTTCTTCAAGGAACAAGACAAGGGGGTAAAAGTTCACCAATATTATATCTTCTTTTCATTGATGGTCTGATAAAAGACATAGAAAGTAGCAGTCTTGGGTTGTGTATTTTTAACTTGAAGGTTGGTACCCCTACCGTCGCGGATGATATGGTTCTTGTATCGTATTCAAAGTCAGGTTTAGACAAAATGCTAGATATTTGCTACAAATATTCCATAAAATGGAGATATGATTATAATCCATTAGAAAGTGCTATTGTTGTTTTTAATGAATCCAAACATAACTTTGATAAAAACTGCAGATCATGGAAACTAGGATCTAGTAACATTATTCATGAAACAGAAAATTATACACATCTAGGAATTATATGTGACAAATATATATGTATTAGTGATCATATTCGACAGTCAAATAATAAGTTACGTGGACTTTTTTTAAGTCTTATTAATAGTGGCTTACATTCGCATGGTCTTAATCCCTTGACAACATTAACAATATATAAGTCAATCGTAATACCAAAATCCCTATATGGTTGTGAATTATGGAATTCATTAACCAAATCAAATATTATACAACTAGAACGAGGACATAGATTCTGTATAAAATTTATCCAAAATATCCCACAATATGTAAATACGGATTTTGCTTTAAGCTCTATTGGTGTAACTTCACTTGAAACGGAAATCGACTACAGGAAGCTACAATTCTTTGGTCAATTATGCAGACTCCCGAATAAGTATATTGCTAAGCAATTATTTGTTAATCGTCTGTTAAGATATCTTAGTGATGATAAACAAACATTAGGTTTTATTCCTGATATCTATAGAATATTAACGAAGTATGATCTATATAATTATTTGGTTAATTATTCTAAAACAGCAATATTTCCATCCAAGTATGCATGGAAATATATTCTTAGACAAAAAGTGCTAATACATTACTCAAATACAATGTTAATGAGGTTAGGTGACAAGATGGGTCCATCATATGTCATGAATATGTTTAGCATAAATAGGCCTTGCTTCCTATGGCAATTAGGTAGGAAAAATCAGTATGTAAAAGCACAATGTTTTACAGCAGTGTCACTACTAAGTAAACTGCAATCGTTTACAGCTGTACAGCTATGTAACAAATGTAATACGCTTGTAGATAATTTAGTACTACATATTGTTCATTTTTGTATTGCAAACACTGTCGAAAGAAATAAGCTTTGGGACGCAGTTATAACGACTTGTGGTCTTCAGGTCTTTAATTCATTTATTAAAAAGACGCCTAAAGATCAGATTTATGCACTGCTTTCCGGGCTTAATGAATATTTATCTGACATTGAACAGATTGAAGATATATTATTGTTCAATATTGGGATACTTCACAGTATGTTAAAGTAACTTTTATCGATACTGCTAATGTTTACTGTTTGTTACTCAGTGTATGATAAATTTCTTACATTTCGTTTCGGTAAGATACAAAAGGTTCATCGTTGTCATTAGTCTGTCACTGGGTCTTGCATTTTATTTCGGTAAGATTCATTATAGATGGACAATGTTATTATTTCACTTATATTAGTGTAAGGTAAACTATATGACAGTTAAAAAGCTATACTGATTTTTATAAAATCATAATTTATTTAGTTATTTTAACAAATCCATCATGTTATGAATACTCTTACAATATGACATCATATTAGGCGTATCGTATGTTCATTCTTCAATTGTAACTCACTGTATATTGTTCATTTATATGTAATTATTTACTGCAATTTTTATATATGTTATTATATGCTCTCCAATTATGGAGGAAATAAAGATTCTATCTATCTTCTATAGCGCAAATTCATTTGCTAATATTATTTATAAGTGAAGTTTCAATCGGTATGTAAGCCTTAATAGAATATAATTACATTCATTTGTGTATGGTTACGATAATATATCATTATTACCGTAATGCTATCATATGTAATGTTATAAACAGCGTATCGACTATAATGGTCATTATGCACTATTAACAAACTAACTGATGCCATGAATCCCCAACAACATTTAAATATTGTTGGTAGTAGTTATAATTCAATGTTTTTTATCAGCAATATGTGTAATTATATCGATGACCAATCAAGTTCTTATTTACCGTCGCGCTTTAAACTGGTCATTTTGGCGAGCATATATCGATAACCAGATCACACCGCTCTTAATTATGAAATGTGAATTCAAGTGCAACTGCTAAACGTTCTGGTTGCTGATTGGATAAACGCTTAGATCCAATCAGCAACCGGAATGTTAAGATTAAGCTAAGCGTTTTGGGTGCTGATTGGATCATCTAAGCGTTTATCAAATCAGCAACCGGAACGTTTGTTTAATCGTAAGCGTTTGGCGTTCGTTTACTAGGCGTTTCCGATGCGTTTCGGCCCGGTACTGTATATACATGTCGTTGACCATTGTTGTAAAAATGGTTGGAGACCAGACTTATATAAAAATTCGTACTAAACTCGGGTTGTTCGCTAAATTATATTTTTGATGAAATCATACGGGTTTATATACAGGGTGTTTCAAAATATATGTTACAGTTTCGTGGTTTATAATTTGCATTTTTTTATATAATATGTAAAAACAGAAAACACAATTTTAAAGAGGACATTTCAAAATTTTATTACATATGCAATATGTCAGTTTTGCTTGAAAAATGAGATGTTGGTCAGAAATTTCATAAAATTTAATTTTCGGATGATGTGTTCCAAGTGACGTCCGTTTTGACGAATAACGACGTCAATTAGTTTTCCAGAGTTTGTATTGTATTAATTATATACAGAACAGTTAATGTTACAAAATTTATCATGTTTGTCAAGGACTTATTTAGTTTGATTCAGTAACTATAGTTGAAAACTAAATACGAACAAGCATATAAACCTACAAATTTCTGGATGATTTGTCTCCTTCTGGCTTTGATGAATCTGATCGACTCTGCTATAGCAACTTCTCGTTCGCACTTCAACCGTTCTAGAACTGACCACATGACGCAGAATACCACTTCTAGACGCTCCGTCCCTTCATAATGAAAAACTACATAGTTAATAGCTTTTAATGTGAAAGAAACACTTAAACTTCAATTTGTAACCTTGTGACAAACGAGTTTTATCAATTTCGGCGGTTTTATTGTTAAAAGAGTTTCGAATGTCCAGTTAGTTCTCATGGTAGAACAGAACGATAGTGTTATATAGCTGTATAATATGTACCCTACCCTAAACAGAAAGTCAGTTCTTTGACTACAATATGTGTTTTAGATCGTGTTTAAGAAGGCCATGGCTGTTTAAAGAGAAATACATTCGATGAACAAATGTACATACTGTTTATTTATACTTTCTTTTTGTAAAATATATAACGTAACGTGACAATAATGTGATAGCTTAATAAGTTTGATATATCTGACTTCCGATGTTATACCAAATCTGATATCTACAAATACAATTACATTGCTAATGTATATCTTCCTAAAGCTAGAAATTTAAGGAATGTTGTTTCTAGAATCTAATAATTTATTATTGTATTAATGTGGTCAGCATTGCGCCGTTGCGTCGTTTAAGACATAAAATAAATAGTTTTAAATATAATAGTGTAGTAAGTGGTATGTGCATTTGACTTATATAACGTTGTACCGTAGTATGTATAAGTTGTACCGTAGTATACGTTGTACCGTAATATAAGTTGTACCGTAGTATAAGTTGTACCGTAGTATCAGTTGTATCCTGTTTATCTTTATTTTCTAGTACGTGGTACAATCGAGTTATTAACTCTTCAATTAAATCTTGAAATGAACGACTTAGATAACTATATATGTCACAAATTTGTTACAGTTACATGCACATTGAAAGTAACCAAAATCGAACTACATGTTAAAGATAAATGTTGTTAAAAAGCATTCCATATAAAGCACCTTACTAAAAAATGCATTATTAACCAATATCATATGATTTATTATATATAATTATATCATGTATTATCATACAACATATTTTTTTTAGTTAGTACATTACCAGATTTGAGTAACATATACGTTACTTACATACACTGCACGACGATTGGCCTTCGATCAGAAGTGTTTGTATCTGATTTTTCAGCATGTGTCCTTTGATTTGTGAAATATCACCATACCATGATGTGAAGTGGAACTGTTTTACATCTCTGGATTGTAACTATGATTTAGTTTTGAAAGGAGTAATAAGTAATATTAATTTTTATCTTATCGCAAAATAAACCAGTCAATCTTGCTTCTATTTATTTGCTCTGTGAACAGATTAGAACATATGAAATAAGTTTTATTTTGAATCGGCGGCAAAAGATGAGAAAACCTAACATAAGTTTAATAACGCTGCCATTTTTGAACCCTTTAAACTATTATATGACCCTTAAAAGGACTCGAACAACTCATTTATATTTTGTGATTAAATATCCTTTCTGTTCAATTTATAACTTACCCTCTCCTAATACGTTTTTAATAAAATATAATAATTAGTTAATGAAGTGTATATATTTCCCGGGCTCAAACTTAAACTTTACATTTCATATCATACATATTATGTGCGTGTTGTGCTGCATATAACTTTGTCATACAAACTTTACCCGTCCATTAGCCCCTTGGAATGAATATCTAATCGTCCTCAATGTATGACTGTTGAGCACATCTTCCCGTATGAGTTCGACGGAAAACTGACCTTCTGACAAAGTTGCATCTTGAGACGAAGGCCAATACATGCAGTCCTGAAATAATGTTTTAAAGGTCTCACTACACAGTTGAAATAATGTTTTAAAGGTCTCACTACACAGTTGAATTTTGTTCTTTGTTCTATATGAAATAAAGTCTAGGATTTCAATGCTAAAATAAGAATACCACATAGAATTTTTTTAAAGTATTTTTTTTCATAGCAGGAAGTATACACGCATAAAAATGCACAATAACTGGTAGGTTGTCCACGTTGTTTTTTTTTTAAAAAGTTGCAGTGACACCCTCAGAATTATTGAAAAAAGAAGTCCTCAAATGCTCATAAATGCATGCATATGTTGAAATCCTATAAAAGTCACTTTTTTAACACAAGTGATGTCATATTGCAGTATATGGTATGCCAACTATTTTTCTACTCATCCGTAGCAAGAAATCACAACCACTATGAACCATTTTGAAAATAATTCATAACCAAAGTACGTGGCCTTTTTTTACCGTAAGAATCTTGCTACCGTGGGAAAAAAGAGGCGTAACTGTGTAGTGAGACGTTAAGGGAGAGAGAGTACGCCACTTTGTCGACAAAATTTGACTCGCGACAACTTACGATAATTATCTGAACAAAAAGTGCATTTTAAAGTTGATATTTGTAGATTTTAAGGACTGATGGCTTCAGACAAACTTCATATTTTTAGCAAAAATGGCCACTTTTCACCACAAAAAGGTAAAATTTGGTCCTATTACATTTCCAAAGCTCATGAATTGTAAGATTTCAGTTGCTGAACGGTTTTCTTTTAAAATGCCCCTCTATTATGTATTATGCTTTTTTTCATAATAAATTCAGTGTTTTAAACATGTCCTTATATGGAAATTGCTATTTAAACATTAAAATTAAATCAATTGCCAGTTTCAATATAGGCTAGGTGTACTCTAAATATTTTGAAATAAGAAGAGACTCATGTGCAGTTATTCGCTTAATAATCCAGAAGCATTTGGTGATATCGCATATAATCATTTGCTAAAAATGGTGGAGTTACTGTAAAAATTTCAAGGCAATTACTTGTACATGAGACTGAAATAAGATACCAAAACATACAAAAACATACAATTCTCCAATAAATTTGACACAATTCCAAAATAAAATGACACGCGACATGCCGCAACAAGTCGCGAAGCATTATTTCTCAACCGAGATTATGTTGACGCTATAGAAATGAAGTGGGTGGGGTACATTTCTAACATGGTCAATATAAAAACATATGATTGAAGTGGTGTAAATCAATGTCTGTAATATGAAATCTGAACACTTTACATGGTGTAAACATGCCCACAAGGTTTGCTCAGACAATTGTGTTCTTTCCATGAAGACAGAAAGTGATTCTATGCTTGAAAGTTACAATTGTAAATAGAAACAATGACTGTTTTTTGGCCTTCCTGGAAACATCTGACAATTTGTCAATACCTTAAACATTGCTAAGTTGGTAGACACAATAAAATGAGTGTCTAGTGCCTAATGTCACACACTTATGTGCACTTCTAATTACAGCATCACTGCTTGAGAAGTAAAATAACTGATTGATACATATCCAATTGATTTTACTTACATTTTTATCAATACATGGCCATGATATTGTAAACTATTTGACAAAGTCTACTGATTTCTAATGAAATGGCACCGTTAAGCACTCAAATTCACTAAATTTACTGCGTCTAAGAATATTCTGACAGAAAAAAATGATCTGCGTCATTGTGGCGTTTATTTCAAGCGTTTGGTCATATTTTTCTTAAGGTCTCACTACACAGTTGAATTATGGTCTTTGTTCTATATAAAAAAAATGTCTAGGATTCCAATGGTAAAAAAAGAATTCCACATAGAATTTTTCATGTAGATTTAATGTATTTTTTATTGAAAAAGAAGTCCTCAAATACTCATAAATACATGCATATGTTGAAATCCTATAAAAGTCATTTTTTTAACACCAGTGATGTCTTATTGCATTATATGCTATGCCAACTTTCGCTCTATTCATCTGCAGCAAGAAATCACAACCACTATGAACCTTTTTGAAAATATTTCATAACCAAAGTACATAGACCTTTTTTTTAAGCGTAAGAATCTTGCTACCATGGGGAAAAGGGGCGTAACTGTGTAGTGAGACGTAAAACAGTTTTAAATATTTTATGATTTACATAAACTGATTTTGTTTCAGTTACTTTAATGACATTCCAGGTACAGAAAGTTTTGACATAGACTTGAATGGCGATAAATGTAAAAAATAAAATAAAATTAACTCATGTATCTAAATGCGCAATAAAAATCAAATCAAAGTAATACGAAAGAATTAATGTTAGACCTTGCAACTCAATATGAGAAAGTCATGTGTCGAATGAAAAAAAAAGGTTTTCTATTTTTTATATCAACTAAAGAAATAACTAATATTAATTTGGATCTTATCTATGTTTGTTAGATGCTTTTTTAATAGTTTACTTTCACGTTTTCCTCAGATCAGTACATTTATTGAAAGTGTTTGTGCTTCTGTGATACTTGTGTATTTTGAATGCGACGTATTCTGTGTGATATACTGTATACTGTCGCCTATTTATCGGCACATATACGTCAACAAAGTGAGAATTGTATATTGTTAATGAACATAGTGTTTGTTTGAGTCCTTTACTATGGGAATATCGGAAATTGAACCGGATGAAACGTTGTAATTTAATTACATTTAACTGTAGGTTATGAAATATGAAGATATGCAAATGCTATAATGTATATGTATCGAATTCTCCAATTAAAAGTATTTACCTGTGGTATGTCATCGTCCATTAGCACAATTGTAGATACTTCATAACCCCGTACCATTCTTACAAAGTCAACGATTGTATCTTTCAATGGAACTTGTGTTATGATCAGCGAGTCCGGCTTCTTGTATGTCTGTAATTAGTTTGGTGCATGAACTATTACACAATAGAACGATTATGTAATCACAGTATCATTTTAGTAAATCGTTATTAAATATATGGAACATGAGGATATTAAATGTATTGTATTTCGATGAATTTATAATTCTTACCGAAAGTACGGCTGCATTGATATAATCGTCAGTACCATCAGTTAAAAGCATTGGTGTGTATTCATCCGCTAAAACGTAAAGCAGTCGTGATGTTAAGGTAATAAAACATAAACAAAGATAATACAGAAACATGTATATACGATTGTAAGGAATGGTATCATCAGTTTGAAAACTATATGATCAACGTTACAATCACGATAAATTAAGATGGGTGCTATTGTCTTAACAGTGGTTTGAACGAGATTTTTGTTAATTTTGGATATAAATTCTAGACTTAAAATATACATATTATTTCATGTACGTGGTAGTATATTCTCATTCCTTGTCTTTGGTCGGTTTTCTGGCAATTTCGAATAACTGAACTTGTCCCGTGTCGCACTTGTTGCAAATCCAGCGACATCTTCACAGTCATTCTCCACAGCATATTTGTCGTCTTTTGTTATTTCCTGAATTGAAATCATATTAAAAAATACAATTAATGTACTTTTGTACCAGATTTATAAGGCAGTAACTTAAACCAACACACTATGTTCCGGAAAGTGAACAACAACGACAGCAGTTAAACTTTGCCATCTTTTGATATGACATATACCTGAGAATATTTCTGTTGTTTCAATAATGTCATAACATATAAAACATTAGCACATTTATTAAACATCATAGTAGGTAGGTAAATAGTATACAACTATCCACCTTATAGCGGTCAATTGTTAAAATTATGTATCAAAGGAAAAGGACTATTGACCCAAAGCAGGAAACTATTAGTTCACTACTTTGGGTCAATAGTCATTTTCCGACGAAAAATAATTTTAACCATTGACCGCTAAAAAGGTAGAAAGTTGTTTTATTATATTGAATAACATTAAAAAAGGTGAGTCAAGAAGCAAAAGTTTTTCACCTCACTTCATTCATACTTTCACTGCATTTTTTAACAGAGGTGTGCAGAGCATTTTTTTCGTAGCCTTTGTATGTCTGTTCTCCACTAACCAATTCAACTGTTACAGTTACATTCCTAACCTTCATAATTACATTCTCTGACTTAAAATATTTACAGCTATTAAAATTACAATGTCACCAGTATTTAGCTACATGCTTGATCCGTTCTTGATCAAAATAACGTCATCAACGCCAATACGTATACAACCTGACGTCATTATATAAACATATCAGTTGTGGCAAATGGTTTAAGTGTATTTAAGCGTTAAAGAGTGGAAACTTTAGTGTCAGTTTTAATTTACGGAATATATTAAACAGTTCAGTTTAACTGTTGTTTTGTCGAGTAGAGCAAATGGAGTTTGAATGGACTATCATCATGAGAACGGAAGAACATTTCGATTGAACTATTGAATCGCTAACCGGGTGAAACCGGTTCCGACAGAACAAGTGGTCAATAGTTATTTTTTTGAAAGAATAAAATGTCAATAGTTCATTTTATTTGATCTGATTTGTTCGAATTTCAACCAATCAGTTTTTAGATAAAGAATTCCACAAAGAATATGTTTGTCTATTACCGTCAACATTTTATTACCTTTTACATAGAATAGACAACAATATCGCAAATCGTTTTGATTGAACATTATAGCACACTAGTATTTAATAAAATGTCAATACAAGCACAATGCATTTTAATTAAATCAATAGGTGATATTGTTGAATATTATTTATTGCAATATTAATTGATTGTTCTTAAAAGGTTCTAGCATGCCCGTACGCTGTTGGCTTACTGCTATTGGTCAAAGTCAGGGCGTCAAATAGATTGCGTACGAACTAATCAAATCTAAAAAAGAACGTTTGTAAAAACACCTTGTATTCAGTTTGAAGTTTTGTTTCATTACATCCTGGTGTTTTATTTTGAAGATTCCTCCACATGTCTCTGTACTCCTTTGATTTACACACAGTAGCGATCGGGTTGAGTACCTCCAAGGCTGCTTGGTGAAGGAAAACATACTGTGCCTGACAGGATGAAAGGGGAAATGTTTGCGGTTTATGTAAACATTAGTTTAAAATATTTATTAGTTGATTTATATTAAGGACCATCTATATAAAGTAATCATTTACTACTCTTTTAAGTATGGTATCCTTAACAGATTGTCAATATCAATATTTCAAATACCAAATATTTATTATAATTTTATAACCAAACTCAATATACACACAGCTGAACGTGAGATTTGTATACAGGTGAAAGGATTCGGTATTATGAAATTATCATTTCATTACAATTTAAGGAAGTAATTAAATAAATCCATGAGCAGCCGTCAATATATTATACTGAGCAAATATCTGACATTGTTACAGGTCGATATTGAAACGTCATATGTATCATATCTCCCATCTATCAATTGGTATATCAATTACATTATTAAACAGTGTATGTGATTTACTTTCGGCAACTGCATTGCCTTCAGTTATATTTACTCATTATCAAAATCTGAACAGAAAAACAATTGTGCCCCTCCAATATATAGTTACACTTGTTTGGACCATGTGCAGTCGTTGATCTCTCAGCTCAGACACACACGCATGTACGTTGATGGAACCCTCGCTCTTTCCTTGATAATACAGATAATATAGGGCTATGAATGTCACGGTTCTTCCAACACCAGCGCTGTGAATACAATTAAGTGACTTCATATGCCAACATAAAAGTTATATTTCACGTACGTGTGGGAGTAAACAAAACATGTAGCTTGGTTTGACCAACCTGTAACTGTTTTCTGAAATAATTCGAAAATAAAGTTCTGGCCTCAATAGATACAGTTTAAAGTATTTTTTTCATAATTGTGATAACATGTTAATGATATTGTATACCGAGTTTATAGTGATATTATACCTGCAATGCACAATCCATGGAGTGACACGTGCATGCTTGCTGTGTTTCACCTTCTTCCACAACTGTACGAGAGATAAGCATGTATTCGGCACGTCTTTATCTGGCCATGCAGTGAAGTGGTATTGAGTGACCTCAATCTGAGAGCCAGAGCCCGAGTGAATTAATGAGAACATCGTTAGGAAATAAAACAAGCCACAAATACGTGTATCAAAAAAAAAATAAAACTATTGTCATTCATATGTCGATCAGAATAGTTCCTGTTTCTTTAAGTATTGGATGGCGGTATTACTGTTGTGTGACAAACGAAACATTTTATTAACATAGCCATTATAACTGATACAGTATATACATTGAAAATTACTGTTTCATGATATTTAACGTACATACCATTTTACAAGTAAACGTTCGAATAGTAAACTCAGAATACACGTCCTCGGACACAGCTTTTATACGAAAGTTACCGTATTTCTCTTCTCCCATTGCAGGCCAGTACTGGATACACTTCACCTGAATCACATATATGGATAGGCCGTATGTTTTATTATACATGGTTCATTTCATAGGCTTATAACATATTTTCTTATTAATCATGCATTTTACAAATATAGATTATTTCATAGCATAATTTATACAGGGTGACAAAATAATTACAAGTGTTTAAACTAAAAAATATGACTGAAAATCTTCGGTTAAAAGGTTCTCATATTAGTATAAACTATAATCCCTTTGCATGGAGCACATACATACACATAGGAATGTTGAGACCTGTCACCTGTTTACCAACTATTAATCTATTGAATGGTCAGTTTTCTTTGATGGAGGATTGGGAAAATAAAATATTGTTAATCATCATTTTCGACTATTAAAAGAACTATTATTTCATTTATTCAAGTCCTATTTAAAAATGGGAACAATAAAATAGTTATCCGCTTTACTTCGTGCAAGTTCCAATATGTAACGAAATGATGCCATTCTCTAGTGCAAATTTTATCTTGTTTCTATTGACATGTTATTTTTTTTTTCAGAAATTGATACTTAGAAAAGTCATGCGAAAACTAGATATTGTGATTTTTAAAATCCACATCCACACAAAACTGCAGTATTGCCGCCCGTTTTAAATTAAAGAAGATTGCTCTAGTTTTTTTTCTATGGATAGAATTTGATTAAACTTTCTAGTATTTAAGTTAAATGTATGTTCGTGCAATATCAGAAATAAAAAAACAACACATGTTACCGTACAGATTGTTTGGTATTACCTCCTCATAAACACACCCGTTCTTGACATTTGGCGAACAAATGTATATTTAACAAGCAATGCAAAAACAATATTTAACATTATTTACATCTAGTATTTATTCAAAACTAATACACTGAGGCATGCATAAAATAATGATTGTTATAGAAATGGTAATTATACGCTTGAATTTAACTGTTAAGGACTTTTAAAAACAAAATTATTTCGACAGAATGTCAATTGTTTTTCAATTTTGCAATAAAAATATATCGTTTTGTTTAATATTTTGATATAGTGTATGGATAAACTTTCCTTAAAACCTCACAATATACTCTTTGATACCTATTCTAATGACAATCGAAATAGAAAATACATGTTACCGCGTAATTTGTGAAAAAATAACTCTTAAAGTATGCCCTCGTTGAATAAATTGCATTTGCAAAATTAACGCTTTTATATTAAATGAGCATACGTGTGTAACAATTAAGATTTCTATTATATTTTATATTTAGGTTAAATTGCTATAAACAATTATTTTATACAAGTGTGCATATTTAATTGATTGAACATAATATAAGAGACCACTTTCAGGCGTATCCGTGATACGCGTACCATTCGAAATAGGGTGAATTGTAGTATAGCTGATCTCGACAAAGTTGCTTTCCTTTACACGCGGAACTGGTGCCCATGAAAAACTATAGCAACTGTTCTTAAAGGCCATCAGCAATGGAAGTATGTATAGTTTTAATTTTCATTTTATAATTCATTAATATCATTTTTGAACATAAGCATATATCTTCAATATTACATTTACTCCGAATATTATTACATTGCCGCTGCGAAATGGAAATGGTTATCTCCCTTGATTTGTGACGCATTACACGAACCATGCGCTATATTTCGATGTGTCTTTGAATAAAAAAAACGTGCTACGCTGTGTTGGTTTGGGATGAAATATGAAATGTTTGTTGAATAGGGATGTGACCGCTTTTTTTAAACCATAACATCCAAAATGGATGGATGGATGAAATGGAATTGATGTATTGATGAATGGATGCGTGGATGGATGGATGGATGGATGGTTGAATGGATGGATGGATGGACTTCCGGGAAATCTATTACATATGTGGACGGACGCACAGACGGATGTTGTTTTGGGTTGACTGGTTGGTGGGCGGACGTACGGACGGACGGATATATATATATATATATATATACTGTCAGAAATGACAATATCAAGCTCATGTTAGAAATAGCATTAGAAATTTCATTTCAAAAGTATTACATGTATTATAGGTGTATTATCGTTTCAATAACTGGAGGTGGGCAACCTTGGGAGCGGGAGGTTGTGAGGGACACCTATCCTCCGGTTGGTTGTAATACAAAGGGTTCCCTAAGAATATTTCGATATCTTAAACATTAAAAGCTGTGTTTTAGTGAGCATTTAGTGAGTGTTAGGGATAAATTATATTTGGTATTTACTGCCCAATAGTTTATATAGTGAATTTTAAACGTTTTATGAAGTCAAAACGATAATATGTATAAAAAAAATAATCTTTAACTGGACTTAAACAACGGTACCTCAAGCACTGGAGCCACAAAATGGTAAAATATCAAAATAGTTTTAAAACCGTTACCGTATATACTGAAAACCATGCCGTGGGGAAAAATTGATATTGACAATACCTCCCGCTGTAGGAGGTATGAGATGTCACATTTGGATTTGTTTTTATAAAACCAATTGCTACATTCCTTTTTCAAGGTAAAATAATGGTTGTTCATTCAATACGTTTTAACATTTATTTATTAAACACACTGTCACACATAAAGTGAAAAACTTGGTAGAAAAACTATCAGATATATGAATAGAAAGAAAAAACCGTGAACCTCCACCCGATTTCAAACTTATGACGTAGGAAGACTGTGGAAGATTTTGTCATCGATAGTGGGGGTACAGGAATAAACTACATGCATTTATTTGCATTGCTTATGACCTTTAAAGCAAATGTCTTTCAATATAATGAAACAATGAAAATATTATGTTATCCAGAGAAACAAAGATATGTCTATGCTAAATAAATAGCATAAACACATACTGGATAAATATAGTACTTAATGATTGAAAGGTAAAACAGCCACTTCAAAATTGCCAATGATGACATGCTCGCCAACAACGTACGGTCACGATAAATATAAAAGTAAATGCTACATACAGAACAATATACTCTTAATTAGGCCCGATATACCACTTTTATTGAAACAGTTGTCAATGAAATAAATCAGTTATTTTGTTATATGTGGGGTCAGTTATAGATTTATTTGGATAACTCGACTCATTAAAGAATTTAAAAGATTCCTTTAATTTTGTTTCAAAACTCTTCCAAAGAAATCATTGCTTCACCATACACAGTAATAATAAGGGATGTCCTTGTGTTCAGTAATTATATTAATTGATATGTCTATATAACTATTTTTAATGAAAATCAGACAGCTTTTGTAAGTGATTGTTTTATCTTCAGTATATCATTATTGTGATTAACAAATACAACTGAGCCACTTATCTGATAATGTTTTTTATATCATTCCTGCAACATACCCGATTGTCCTCTTTACAGTTGGTCAACATTACGATAGTCGCTATCCTGTGTTTCCATACAATTCTCCAAACATCCTCCACAGTGTTTTTCATTGCACCTATATGTAGCAGTGACAGAAGAAATGTGTTTTCACACAATAAGTTGATATCAATACGGTTACAAGACAAATGAAAAGAAAATGTCAGGAATCCAGCGAGGCATCGATTGAATAGTTCAATTCTCTTCCATCAATCCACTCAAGTACCTATATAATTCTTTGATCCATTGCATTCTCTGACAGAACAAAACTATAAAGCTGCTATCTTCTGTGAGATCTAAATCCTCACTAGAATCATAAACCAATCAAATCGTGCTTAGTATGCGCCCGAAAGTGTAAGTAAAGTAACAGTGTCTTGGTTCTAAAATAAGTGAATAAAATTATGTTATTTAAAGTGTGTGAAATGTCGTGTTATTCGTATAGCGTGCGGGAAATACACCACACTAGTAAAATCGCTGTGGCGACGAATGATAAATATTTCTTCCGTGTCCAAGTGATCAACTTCAATCCACAAACTTAACGCGTAAACGTGTGCGAGTGACGACTTGATGAATGAATGTGCATTCTGCGTGTGATGAGCTGAAAATGGATTGAATCCAATATCTTTGAGCCATAGAAACGTATGATTAATTATCTAATTAGATATATACTTACACATGTGTAATTATTCACAATAACACAAAACATGTTATTTACCTTGTGATGCAATATACATGTTGTCTTTATTGTAACCCTGGAAATATAAGATAGAACGCAATCGTTACGGTCTAAAAGTCTTAAAGATAAAGTCAAAAAAAAAAAATACTCATTATACAACGTAATACAAACTTCATGGAATAAAGCATAATGTGTTCATTATAATAATTTTCATATAGCAAAGTGGTTAATAACAGATAAATCTAAAATATGATTCTGGTTGTTAGTTTCAGGCAAAAACCTATTTAAAAATGTAATAATGTTCAAGACTATTATGTTTTCACAATATTTTATATTTTCTTATTAAATGAGATTAAACGACGATGACGTTGTTAGGCATATACTACCTACTCGTATGTAACTAGCATTGACGAAGTCTGACGAATAGTTCCCAGGTTGCAACGGTAGTGTGACACGATTGTTATCATCTGCAAATATTGAACATACCAGTTGAAAATATCAGTTGAAGTAATCCAGAAGTTTTGAATTTACTTTGGATATTATATACTATACAACTATATAAACCATTTGTTTAAACCTGTTTCGATACATACATGCATACATTCCCTATATCTGATTTTGGTCCTGTTTCTTAGTTTTGCTGCCTCATGGGTATCCAATTGAAACTTTGCCGGTATTTCCTACAATACAAAACATAATTACTGGTAAACAAGATATTGACGCATGTGCTTTTATGGTGGCAAAGGGAAAAATCGTATGAAAATATATATACAATATTATATATAAACTGTATTTTAATGACAACATGATTTTAATATGAAGGGTCCACTAAATATTTTCATTCCAATGTAAATATGTAAACTAGAAATATGTTGATTGAGCCGGCACTCAATCGTACAAGATCTATGCGTCGACAATGTGCATCTTTCAGCAATTTCAGTGTTATAATATACTACTTTTGTTATAACTAACTAATCAATTACAAACATTTTTATTGACTTGAATTATTTTTTCCAACCGAAATTATTGCATTTCATGTCCGTTTTCAATCAGTTGAAATATTCAAGACTTTTGTTATTTATTTATATAAACTAGTTGAAAACGGTAAAACCTGCAACTGAAAACTGCTATAGGTATAGAAGTAAAGTTCATCTTAAGCATCTATACAACTTGATAACTATTCTAAGGCACCATACACATTTATTAAATGTTCTCATTTTTTATCTGTGCAAGAAATATGTCAATTGTATTATCACGTAACTTAAATATTATTCAGGGCATGTGTAATAATTATTTAAAAAATCAGAAGGATTCAAAATAACATTGTCAATGAAATAAAAATGCATCAATTGAATTATACACACGTTGTTGCTATTGTTTCAACAATAACATATTCCACATTGATTATGTTAATTGATTTATCTCAAGAAAAGTAAAAATTACAGTCTACTATAATGTTAGTACATTGAAATTACTGTTACAAATATTTATGTTGCAATAGGGGTATTACTTCCACATTTGTTTTGTGGCGCGTGAGTGAGTTCTATACCAGTTTTTGAACACTATTTCATGCATATTTAATGTCTACGTGGTAGACGATACAATCATCAGTCGATTGAATAATAAAGTAGTGAAACAACCATGATTGTGAAATATCAAAAAGAGCTTCTATATACTTTAAATTCACCGTCCAGTAATACCAATACAATAACACCAATACAACTATTATGACGATAATAATGAAACTTATATCTTTATAATTGATTATATGCATATTAAAGTTAATGATGAAAATACATTGCATATTCAATACGTCTGAAGTTTGTATGATTTTATCCTTCGAATGTTATGCCTTCTCGTGGTAAACGACTATCGCTCTGGCCACTGGTCTAGTGACATTGCTTGCCCAATTAAATACAATGCAGTGTTTACTTAGACATCGTTTGTTTATTTGAGAAAGAGGCTACGTAACAAACAGATATGTCAATTTAAGACATGTAAGAAGTACCGTAGATTTCATTAATAGCAAAATCGTACCAACCTTGAATTCTCTATACAAAGAAGAAGGATCGTTTGTCGCATTTCTACACACGCTTCTCAGTTGTTTTACAGAGATTGGGTTTAATGGCGTATTACCATATACAGGATCGACAATCAACTGTTCAATGTTTTCAGGATCATCATCATCTTTGACTTTAATTGTGTAATAAACAGATGAGATATATTGAAATAAAAAAGTTCAATCTCTACTCTTAATAGTGTCCTTGAGCAAGATTGTTATTAGCACTTATAGCCACGGCTATCATTAGTGTCTTTCAGCAAAAATGTTATACGCACTTTTAGCCACGGCTACCTGTAATGTCCTTGAGCAAGACTGTTATTCGCACTTATAGCCTCGGATATCTGAAGTGTCCTTGAGCAAGTCTGTTATTCTCACTTATAGCCACGGCTATCTGTAGTGTCCTTGAGCAATAACTATGCCCTTGAGAAAGATTTTTATTCGCAATGATAGACACGGCTTTCTGTAGTGTTCTTGAGCAAGAATGACATTCGCACTTATATCCAAAGCTTTATGTAGTATCCTTGAGCTAGACTGTTATTCGCACTGATAGACACGGCTTTCTGTAGTGTCCTTGAGCAAGAATGATATCCGCACTTATATCCACGGCTATTGGTTGCGTCCTTGAGCAAGATTTGTATTCGAACTTATTGCCACGGCTATCTGTAGCGTCCTCAAGCAAGAATGATATTCGCTCTTATATCCACGGCTATCTGTAGTGTTCTTAAACAAGACTGTTATTCACACTTATAGCCACGGCTATCTGTAGCGTTATTGAACAAGAACGATATTCACACTTATATCCACGGCTATCTTTAGTGTCCTTGAGCAAGACTGTTATTCGCACTGATAGCCACGGCTATCTGTAGTGTCCTTGAGTAAGACTGTTATTCGCATTGATATCAGGGGATATCGGTAGCGTCCTTGACCAAGACTGTTATTTGCACTTATATCCACGGCTATCTGTAGTGTGCTTGAGCAAGGCTTTATTCGCACTGATAGCCACGGCTATCTGTAGTGCCCTTGAGTAAGACTGTTCTTCGCACTTATATCAGGGGCTATCTGTAGCGTCATTAAGCAAGATTGTAATTCGCACTGATATCCACGGCTATCTGTAGTGTTCTTGAGCAATACTTTATTCGCACTTATAGCCACGGCTATCTGTAGTGTTCTTGAGCAAGACTGTTATTCGCACTTATAGTCACGGCTTTCTGTAGTGTCCTTGAGCAAGACTGATCGCACTTATAGCGGGGCTATCTGTAGTGTCCTTGAGCAAGACTGTTATTCGCTCTTATAGTCAATGCTATCTGTAGTGTCCTTAAGCAAGACTGTTATTCGCACTTATAGCAGGGGCTATCTGTAGCGTCCTTGAGCAAGACTGTTATTCGCACTTATATCCACGGCTATCTGTAGTGTCCTTGAACAAGACTGTTATTCGCACTTATATCCACGGCTATCTGTAGTGTCATTGAACAAGACTGTTATTTGCACTTATATCCACGGCTATCTGTAGCGTCCTTGACCAAGACACGCATCTTTATTTATAGTTACGGTTATGGGTAGTGATCTGGAGCAAGACACGTATCCGCATTTATAGCTGCGACCAATTGTAGTATCTTTGAGAAAGACACATATCAGCACTTATAACCCAGGTTATGTGAAGTTTTCTGGACCAATACACTCATCCGCATTTATAGCCACGGCTATGTGTACTATCCTCGAGAAAGACACCTATCCACAACTATAACCACGGTTAAACAAGACACTTTATGAACATTTTCAATTTTTGACTGATATTCTTTTCTTTTCAGAAATCAAGGCGAAGAAAACAAAATGTATTATCTCATATACGGTATACTACTGTTAGCGCCCACATGTATATGTAAGTAAACACTCACATATTGATAACCTTTTGTTTATGTTGCAAAATACTATAATATCATGTTAGGAATGAATATATTAATGGTGTTTGGATATTATCCAACAGGTTTATAAATATGTCCTTTATACAGCATTTGAGTAGTCATGAATCCTTAACTGGATCCTACTCATATAAAGCTATCATTTCATGTATGTAAATTTTTCGTCCAGTCCAGATGTGTTGCATGTAAATCCATAGAATATAAGTCATGGTCGACACCAAATTTATTGGTTTGCCTGTTGCTTTGATATTGTGTCTATGGTTTGCATTGAAGCTAGGCGCGCTCGCCGTAGTCTGGTCTGTATATTTATATCTTGGTTATTCACAAATAATTTTCTCCCTATATATATAATGCATTGTGAATGAGCATATGAAAAGATCCCAAAAATCGTAAATTCCGTTGTTTGGAATTTAATTACCTCCCTTTATGCAATTATATATATAAATTGAAATTCACGGTATCTCTCCGATCCAACGGGTTTATAAATATCTCCTTTATGTAGCATGTGAGTAGTTATGAATCCTTAACTGGATCCTACTCATATATAGCTATCACTTCATGTATGTAAATTGTCCGTCCAGTCCAGATGTGTTGCATGTTAATCCATAGTATATAAGTTATGGTCGACACCACATTTATTGGTTTGGCAGAGGCCTTGATATTGTGTCTATGGTTTGCATTGTAGCTAGCCGCGCTCGCCGTATTCTAGTCTGTACATTTATGTCTTGGTTATTCACAAATAGTCATGAATCCTTAACTGGATCATACTCATATAAAGCTATCAGTTCATGAAAAATAGACATAATTGTACAAATCAGACTACGGCAAGTACGCCTAGCTACAATGCAAACTATATATATATAGTTATACAGGGTGTATGATATAAGTCAAGATATTAGACTGCATTAATCATGATCCATATTGAACTGACAAGCAACGCAAAGATCGTGAAACTTATTGGATTAGACGAATCAATACCCTTTATCCATTAGGTATAAACAAAAGCGATGGTTCTGCATAATTTGGTATGTTTGAATATACTGTATTTTATATACATACGTTCCAATAAAACTGTTCTTCATTTTTCTTATTGGTGTATGCGACGCCTTTTTTTAAAAAAATAGCAATTGTATATTTGACGTTTAAAATAAATGTCGCCGTGCAAATACTTACGACGTCATAGCGCTAAAGAGTTCACGACGTTGTGTGACGTCATGTCAGAGTGACGTTAACTTTAATAACGATTTTGCGTTTCACACCGACGTATATGTGGGCCTCAAAGTGCACTTCATAATATATGAACGTTTTCACAATTCTATTATTTTTTATTGTAATTTGTTCATACTTCCATGTTTTTATCATCGTAATCGTTTGACATCTTAATATTACCATCATTGATATTTTAATTTTCATCCCCTGAAGAAGGAATAATATATAATATGAACTAAGTCATCGCCTCTCTTGGGGTCGAACTTCAATTTTATAAGTATAGTAAACAAACAAATTCTAAAACTTTATAGAACTTTACAGTATATGTATTTTATGTTAATGATAACATTGCAGATGTTTACATTATATATTTAATATGTATTATGATTATCACAAATAAATCACTCATTATATGATTGAAACTTTATTCAAGGAATTATATCTCTAATTCCTTGGTTTGCAAAACGAAAGCAAATTACTAGCATCATAAATGGTCATACGATATATTGCACATCTCTAGGAGCCTTTTAAAGTTTATTTTATTTGCGTCTCCCGAGTTATGGACAGCAGAAAGGATATCCAAATTATACAAAAGCTCTCCATTCACGCCTTATTTAATCAAGCTACACATAAATGGATGCTGGTCACAAAATACCTTTTGACGTGGGTCTTTCTTCGGTTATAAATGTTTCTTGCATAATATAAATGCCAAAGTGTGTACCTAAACTGTTAGGAGAGAAACATATGTCAATGTTCTGGTTAGTTCAGTCGGTAGAGCACTTGTCCTGTAAGTGAAAGGTCCCGAGTTCGAGTCTGCAATGGCTGCATATTTGTCTTGCCTTATTACAAAAACATTATACATGTCTAAACTATAGTTTACACTGTGCAGATAGTCAGTATGTATTTTTACTGGGGTTTCAAAACAATTTCAAATCAGACCTAGAAGACAAAGGAACCAATCTCAGTACAGCCACCGTACTTCTGTAAGTAACCTTAAATTTCTCACAAAATGTTTTTAGACTACCGGAGCGAGGATTGATCCGATAACTTCGGCAGTGAGAAGTAAATGGTTATTTGACAACAGCATTATGGACAACTCTGCCATAGAAGGAACTATTTGTATAATACTAAACACCAGACATTCATACTGTATTCAAGCATAAATAGAGTTATAGCAGTTTAAATGTTAAAATATGAACAAATGTTGGAAACGTCTAGGACACAGTACTAGACTAAAATTTAAGAGAAGTCTCTGGACATGGCAGTAATTAGAACCTCCATCTCCCATGTACCAAGAAAAAACAACAGTGTGCATGACTGCATACATAAACCAACACATTTACTTAAGTTCCCAAATTAGTAACTGAGGCATCCAAATATATATGAAATATACAATCTGGACATAGGTTCCCTTCAGTTTTTGTCCAGACACTTCTACAATCTGGTTGTAAAACTAAACAAGACAAACAAAATAGACAAAAAATATAGACCATGTATGATTATAAACTGCAGTCCACGGAAAATATACTTTTCGAATGTAAGGCAGTCAGAAAGAGTAAGCATAAGTTAGTAGCATTTTGTCCATGCAGCAGCAAACATTATAAAAAATATACATTTTTAAAAGAGAATAATTTCATTAAAAAATAAAACAGACATTTCTTTTTTCACCATATATAAGCCATATTTTGTCATGTTTGTTCGCAACTGCTGGGATTCGAACCAAGAATTTCTACAAAAGTGTAGATGTGTTTGCCAGTTACACTACAGAAGATATCATGTTGTACTAAGATAATGGACGTAAATATTTACCAAATCAAATTATGTAATAAAAAGAAATTAATATTTAAAATAGCCCAAATTTCTATTAATAAAATGCACTATTGTAACACAGCACTACATGTTTGTTTTCTAATACTATATACATGTAGTATAATATCAAAATTTGTGAAATTAAAAAATCAGGTTGAAACATCTAAAGCATCAGCTGTATATTTTATGGTATTTTTCACATAAATATATGTACTTTATAAAATGGTTCAATTTGGATATCTCGGTCCCAAATAAATGCCCGCCTTTGTAAAATGAATCACACCTTGGAGTTTATTCATGTTATACGTTAATTCTAAAATGTGTCTGACTATCAATTCATGGGTTGTGAGTTCCAATTGATGGTAATTGCGCGTAAAATTTTAATATGTCAAATAAGGGCAATAATTTGCATTTAATTCATGCAAGAGTTATCTAACTTAATAATTGTAGTATGTTTTATGACTGGGAAGTCTTGCGTTAAGTTTAAATTAAATCAAATACATTGAGTTGTTGATACAATATGGACAAGATGGTATATTCAAACCAGAATTTCTAAGTCAAACAAGGGCAATAATTTGCATTATATTAATCCAAGAGTTATCTGACTTAGTTATCATATTATGTTTGATGACTGGAAAGTGTTGTGTTAAGTTTCAAGTCAATACATGCAATTGTTATTGAGATTGGGACTTGCACACAAAACTTCAACCAAGGTGGGACGCTGACATTCGGATGAGCAGAATAGCTCTCTTTATTCTTCGAAAAGTCGAGCTAAAAAACAATTTGAAAATTGTTTACAGTAACAAAGACAACTCCGTCAGAATTTACAAAGTATTTACCAAAAATCTAATGAAAACAAAGCAAAAGGCCAACTAACAATAAATGTATGTTATAAGTACTGATCTCTGATTGAAATAATTACATCATGACATGAATAAGGAGGTAACCGACTTATATTTATATAATTATATGAATACATACATCGTTGGAAACCGTAATTTATAATGTATTTATAAACAAGAGGCCCATGGGCCTTAACAGTCATCTGATTATCAAAAAAAAAACATTCACATAAATCTATTCAGTCGTAAGAAATAACTGTTTGTCAATTTCTCTTATATAGATTTAGTAAAGTAGGCCTCACTGCAAGGGCAAAACTGCGGGACCCAGGAACATGCAATTCACAATTTGTATAAATGACCCATATATGTCTATAATCATGCTCACTTTTTAATTCCCAGTGCTTCTCCTATATCCAGAAAAAGATTGTCAAAGTTTACCTTACTATGATTGTTTTCACAATTTTGATTCACCCGTGTGTACCAAAGCTGCATACAATATATCATTACAATTACGGTTACAGTTTTGAGAAGAACTCAAAAAAGTCAATTGTTTATGGACGCATGATGATGGACAAAAAGTTCATTGAGACAAAGTCTCAGGTGACCTAAAAAGACCAACTGATATTAAAGTTGAGGGCATAATTGTAGACTGAATGTATTTAAAAGGTCCTCTGTGGCCGAGTGGTATAAGGCGACATCTCAAGATCACTTACTTCTCACCACTAAGTTCGTAGGTTTGAATCCTGCTCCAAAAAACTGTGTGTGAGAAAGATTCCAGTTACTTGCGAAAGGACAGTAGTTGTACTCAGCCTGAGGTCTTCTCCACCAGCAAAACTGGATAAGCCATATATAACCGTAAATGTGTTGAAAATGGCGTTAAACCTGATTAAAAAAGAAGAATGCATTTAAATTACTGTTCTCATTAATTAAAGTTGTATAACTATATATTATATCAACTACT
Source organism: Panopea generosa (assembly GCA_029582155.1). Classification (NCBI taxonomy): domain Eukaryota; kingdom Metazoa; phylum Mollusca; class Bivalvia; order Adapedonta; family Hiatellidae; genus Panopea; species Panopea generosa. The sequence continues at coordinate 56,354,729 of CM055903.1, read as the reverse complement.
ATAATATACTGCTGCACCATGTGTATCAATACAATTGTTTGTAATCATCAAGATTGACCAAGCTATTTTGCCATATTTGGCCAGGTCATGCTAAAAGAATGTTTGATTGATGTGTCTCGACTCAGTATTTTAAAGAAAAATGGACAGATATGATGAACAAATAAAAAGTTAACGCTTTGAAAGGCAATAAAAAGTTTAAGTAGCTGCAATTTTTAGCGAGTAGATAGGAGCACAGCAAATACATGCCTCACCTGTTTTAATTATGATGCCAGAGTGCAACCCTTCATTACTGAGAGCACTTTTGTGCTAAAAAAGATCACGTACTTGTCACATGTGAAGTTGTTGGTTCTAGTCAAGCTATATACATACAATTTATTAGAATTAACCAATTTCCCCTGAAATGTTCTACTCAGACTTACGTTACTTTTTGGAATATACAGGAGACCTTCCGATACCTTTTTATGTTTTTGTTCATTATTGTACCTAGAGTACAGCTTGCATTGTCACTACAAGGAAATGTTCACCCATTATCAACTTACACATGCACACTTTTTCCCCAACGCCATTAACCCTTGCCCGGGACTGTTATCAAAATAAGGATTCTGGGTAGTGATAATGCCCTGCCTAAATGAATTCTGAGTAGTGATAACGGTTACGCCCTGCTCATCGGAATTATGCAAGGAATGTGAATATATGCCCAATGTAACAGTGATAATAGACAACATTTAGTATATATATTATGCCGTAAAATATGATAAAATTGCATAACAAATATTTGTAAGATTTATTTTTATTGTTGATTTAAAATAAAATGACATTATGATTTTTCAAACAAAACAAACTCTGTATTTTGACATGTGTCTCTAACTTTATAATCCAGTTGATTATAATAATGTTAACATTTTTGTCATTTAGCGCAATTTCTTTGTTATTAAGAAGGCTATATTTATTTTCATTTAAAACTATTTAAACCCTAATTTATCTGGCATATTTCTCATGTCTCAACTTCCTTTTATCCATAAATAGGTGCAAAGCCATGTTTGCATAATTGTGATTAGGTGTGAACCATTTTAATTAATACTTTGATATGTTTTAAACTAAGCCAGTGTTATGGTAATCACTTGTCTCAATAAGTTATTGTGTTATTTCCTGTGAAATCCATTACTTAAAATATGTGCTCCATATGTCAGATCTTGGACACAGGTATATAAAGACATGCATCCTTAACATAATAAGGAAAAAATATATATAAACATGATATAGAAAAATAGAGTTTTAAATTACTGTGTGAAATTTACTGCGTGAAATATTTGCTTTAAATTATAAGACACTATTGGAAACGTTGTGCATAAAATATATGTGCATTGTAATTGTAATTGGACTAATTGTTATAATTTTGAACCTGTGTGAATAAAAATGAAGAAAACAACATCCGCCTTGCGTGCTGTTTGCCGTGATACTAGATTTGTGTCACCCGCTATCGACCAAGAAACCCGACCCTCCGGACGCTTCGTAAAATATATATACTATATTTAAACTTTTAGAACCATGCCTAATAATGTTGTTTAAATACCTTCCCCTGACAGTGCTGTACAATCCTATAGCCAGATGTTCTGAACAAGTAGAATATTGTACAAGTCACTGGCCAAGTAGAAATTTGTACAAGTCACCGTTTACAAAAGTCTAGTCTCTTTAATAACTTAAATTGGTGCACATACACAATTAACACAATTAATTACCACTGACCAGTTAATCACTACTCTGGATCAATTATCATTCAATTATCTCAAGGCGGTATTCGATAAGATATCTAAAAATACATAGCTGTTTTGATGGCAGCATAACCAGTATAAGCTGGTTAGCCCAAATAGCTCAGTCGGTAAATCACAAAATTTCTGGCATCGAGGTTGTGGGTTAGATCCCCGGAGCTGGCCAATTAAAAACAGTCGTTCCGATGGGTATTTAAATCGAAGATCCATGTGGCGATGTTTTACACTGAGCACACTGAAGAACCAGAAGAAACATGCAGTTGGTTTCAATCTGTAACCTGCACTATCCCCCTGGAACCTAAAAAGATCAACATTCTTCTCGGGTAATCGCCAATATGGGATGTTTATGTCCATAAAAGTAGGTAAGCTACTTTCGTGCCATACACAATGACAACTACAGATATCAAAAAAAGTGTTGATGTTTACAAGGACTTGCATAGAAGAATAGGAACTTGCATCTCCTGACTAAATGTTGATAAAATAGCACACGAAGGATGACTTATTTGGCATGAGCATTCACAAAATCTCAACTAGTTGCCTTTCCATCTCTATATAATTCCTTGATGTTTATGTCCATAAAGTTTAGGTTAGCAACTTTCGCAGCACACACTGTGACAATAACAGATATTTAAACATATGGTAGCTGTTTATGTCTGTAAAATGTTGGGTTAGTGACTTTTGTGCCACACACCATGACAACTACAGATACAAAAACAATTGGTTGCAGTTTATGTTCTCTCAACACACTGTGAGTTTGGGTCCGACTGTAGCTTCAATTTCACATTCTGTGGCCCACGGGTGATAGTGGTTTCATCAACCTACCAGTTCATCTACTTTAGTGTTGTGTTAAAAATAGGTAGTGGTTTCATCAAACTTAATTTAGTATAGTGTTATGTGGCAGGAACACTGACAATTGTGGATAGGTGAGAACCAGTTATGGTCTGTCGAACTAACTAGGGCTATAATTATGTAATTGAAAAGTATTCATGAGTTATCAATTATTTAGCATTAGTTTATTTTAATTTAATTAAAACAATTTCAGGCAAAACACTAATCAATATCATATATATCACCAACATTGCCGATGAAACAATCAACCACGTGTAAACTATTTATAAATAGTGCAAATTATGCAGGAAATTGAATACCATACCCGATGAAGTGAATGTACATTGGTCACTTACAACAGTGTTGCTGTAAAGCTAGCTTTTACAGCGATGTAGTTAAAGTGCACTGACTGTATTAGAAGTTGAGCAACAATGTACAGTGTTAGGGGAGTGTTAGTACTTGGATGGGTGACCGATGTTACTTTAATGGCAACGAGGATAAACTTTCTAACCTGTGCCTGCACTAATCTCTCTTTCTTTGGAATGGGATGGGATATGGCCATGAACTGCTGAAAGCCAAAGAATGTGCTGTTGGGTATAGGGCCTAAAGGTAAAGAGGGGAAGAGTGTAGTTAGTGTACATATAGGTCACTAACAACATTATTTTCTGTTAAGCTAGCATTTACGGCGACATTGTTAAGCAACGTTGTGCAAGGTAAGTACTTGGAAGGTTGACTGAAGTCACTTTAGCGATACTCATAATTCTTGGAAGTGATCGAATTCAAGTCATGATCGAAAATACATTACGGCGTCATACAATTGTAAACATCAAACAATTGTTCATTTATTTTCTACTCTCCCAAGATGGACATGGTTATTTTGAGAGCCGTTTCCAGGACAAAAAAATGATACGATACTACGCAACAATTATCTATAAACGTATATTTATCTTTGATAACACCAGCGAACTGATGAAAACGAAAAAATCATATCCTATAAACAGCAATCGGAATACTTTTCATTTTACCCGCAATTACTTTGACCGAAACTTTGCGAAACATATTTACTGCAGAGCAATGACTTTGTCGTCTGGTTTGGTATTTTAATGATCAACTAAAGCTAAGAATTTTATTTATCAAAGAAGTTTAATTAATTTAATATTATTATTACAGTAATTCTTTTGAAACAAGATTTTGTTAGTTTTATTTTATTTGGAATAATAGTCACGAGGCAACGAATGTGTTAAAGGTCGTCGTGATTTTTTTAAAATGCACCACTTCTCACTGAGTTCTAGATGTCGCTCGAGTGATACCGTAACGGGTTTGTAAACGAACTCGGTTTCGACCCCTATTAATATTTATATCTTTTGAGTATTGTACGACCATAGTTTGACGCGTACGTCTATTACTACGGAACAGTTAGCAAATTGCGTTAACCTGAAAAAAAGTATTTCGTTTCAAGATGCTACTATTTTTTATGCCTTTTTCTGGTTTCTGGCATATGTAATTTTGGACGCAATTCAAGCTGTATAATGAATGGTGGATCATCTTAAATTCCAGGAAGACAATAGCTTGCAATGTATTTTCTATTCGATGAAATAATTTTCATTTAACTTTACATTTTCAGAATATCCTATCGAAAACAATTTCATAGTGGTGTAGTATAAAACAAACATTCAGTAACGGAAACAATGTACAATAAAGGGTTTTAATCGAAATTTGATTTTTTAAGACAGGTCCGCTCGTTTAATTTGTTTATTTACAAATCCTTTCGACAAAACATGTTTCTTTATCGTGGGCCATGGTTAAAAGTACAACAATCTTGTTATAGTCTAAAGATATGCCGATTCGTCGACGAATGTAATGAAAGCTGTGAAAAACATAAGCTTGACCATTATTGCGCCCATCAAAGCCTCATAACCGTTTTTATTAAACTATTGTGTTTGACATCAGTAGAAAATAAAGGTATTTTAACAAAACAATAAGTACCATTTGATCAATTTCAGAAGACAGACCGTGAATATCTATATGACCAAATTAACATTAAGTTTCATCCCAAATTTTATAATACTAGATTCATCAGTACTTTTTCTTCGTCGTGGTTTAAACTATTGTTTACATGCTAGTCAGTCGTTGTGTCTGTAGATAATATTCCATGACATTTTACCACACGAAACTTTTGTTTAAGTTGTTTTATTACCTGAATAGATATGAAACATATAAACATTCTATTTCTAGTCATTTATGTTAAAATAATGTAAAGCATATTGATAAACGCAATCGGTATTTAATCAATTAGAACTAAAATTATCTAATAGAGTTTTCCTGTTGCACATTTGTAAAAAGTGTATTTTTGTTGATTACTAGGCAATGGGCAAGATGTTGTTCTTACAGCTACGAGTGATTGTTATAATGTCAATGATAACATGACGTTAGAGGCAGAATACAAAGGCTCAACAATTATAAGGGCGGTTATCTGGACTGTTACCGGGGGTTCATCCAGATTGATTACAATTGTTCGCACCTGTTCCCCGTTTTCCACACCTTCTGGTTTTCCATCTGGCAGAATGTCACACGATTGTTCAGCTGCACCTAAATACCGTCTAACTATTCAAACATTAGAAAGTGCAGATTTTAATAAAATCTGGGGAGTTGACTTTTCCTTATTAAATGGATCTACAGCAAGTGGAAGACAACTACAAACTGTTACTCAATGCGAAACTGGTAAGTATACATCTTTACACCGATTCGATGTCTTGTCTTTCAGTTTATCTGGATTGACATGTTGACTTACTGATGTTATTGTATCTTCCCAAAAATAATAATACTTTAGATCTTCACATGTGATTGACCGATTGAAATATTATATTGCAAATAGTGATTATACTATCTTCAACCATGGCTATTTGTGTTGATTTTAAAAGGTGTATATTCAAAATAGCCGGGACATGTCAGTTTCTGATGCTTATTAAAAGTAAATCAGCTTCAAACTGTATGGATTGTATATATATAAATAGAGAGAGAGAGAGAGAGAGAGAGAGAGAGAGAAAGAGAGAGAGAGAAAGAGAAAGAGAGAGAATGCTAACACTAGTGACAATATTCTATTTGTATGTATTACTTAAATATCAGAATACGCTACGTTATCCATCGCTTGTTTGCTTGGATGCTAAAGTTTCTGTTGCTTAGTAAAATTCATTCAACTTCAAAACATATGGAATGTTTTGACCTTTGACGTAACGCGGTGATGGCGTCGCATTATATATATATTCATATACATAATTTTATATATATATATATATATATGGAGATAATTGTTTGTGATGTAAGATATATATATGGAGATGATTATATTTATAGTTATATATTTGTATGTATGTATATATATAGAAAGATAGAGAGGGAGGGAGGGAGAGAGAGAGAGAGAGAGAGAGCTGCTAACACTAGTGACAATATTCCATTAGTATGTATTACTTAAATATCAGCATACGCTAGGTTATCCATCGCTTGTTTGCTTGGATGCTACAGTGACTGATGTTTAAGTGTAGCGTTAAGCTGTGTATCCCTAATTTGATTATGTTGTTTACACAATGTACATCGTGATATACAATGTAACTTAATGTCAAATCTATATTTGTCAAACATACATTCATTTAACATTGTTATCCCAATGTTGTCATTTTAAAATATCCAGTAGAAAAATATAATGTTTAATGTTTTATTTCGTAAACTAAGGCCTTCGGTCCAAAATACATTATTTACATCAAATTGTATGTTGTTATGTATGCATGTCATATTTTGTAATTCATTTCTGGCTTGGATATTTTTTGTTTGCTACAATTCTTTAAATAAACAATCTGTACAATGATCACAGTTATATTAAAAATATTTATTCAAATATTAAAGTTATTGAAATATTTTTAAAAAAATATTCTATCTTGGGGTGATTATTTTCCCAGTGCAAGAGTTTTCTAACTCGAGTGAGATTAGTCTTGCAATCCTTTTAAAGTTTAAAAGTAAAATGTTTTAATATAAAGCTATTCTAACACAAATAAGAGTAGTTTTGCACACTAACTACATTTGAAAATTCTATATTTAAAGAACGGGCTATTCTAATTTGAATTAATGACATTATTATTTCATTTTGCGATCTCATTGTCATTATTTATGACACTTGGAGTTTGGAAGTTATTTCAGATCATGACTGCTTAGAAATAAGAATAAGAATTCATTGAACGGTTATAAAGTAAAATAATCATATACATTCAGTTTAGTATATAACTATCATCGATCATCTGATGACTGACTACGAGTTTTGTTTCGGAGCATTGAATCCAGCACCTCTGAATATGTAGGGAAGTAATCAGTGGCTTCATGAAATTGAATGTTGGATATCATATTGCATTTGTTGTTTAACATTATTCCACAAGACAATTCATCCAACTGTCTTTTTCATGAAAACACATTAATATTTGTTCACATTATTTATTTTTATTTATTTTTGTAGAAAATTGTAATTTGTATCTACATATATCTGAATTATTATTTCATAGTAATAGCCCTATAACACATATCACAGACCGGGTTATCCCATTTAATGATTCTTATATGAGACTGATATAGTAATATACATGTACATAATGTTGCTACAGGTTACAGAGATGATCAAATCCCGAGAAATCCATTTTGGCTTCTGAAAACAATATATGTGAGAGTCTAAGTTAAAGGCTCATCAAACTCACGAAACGGTTATTTTTAGTTATAATTTTAGTCAGTTTTACTCTTCCATATAATAGAGTACATGTTTATTTGATCACTGAAGGGGATGCGTTTACAATCTAAACAGTCATATGCAGTAATATAGATTTTGAGAACATCTCTTACATTCTCCTCGGTGTTTTAATGAACTGGAACCAACGAACTAATTTATAACACGGAAGCGACAAATCGTTCATATAAAATTAGAATGACATTTTTGTAATAACTGTTAACAAAAAGCCTTTGGTATACTCTCAATATTGTCAGCAAAAACGTGTTTCGTTACGTAATAGCTCGTGCGGGAGCATCAAGTGTATATGCGAGGGCGGATCCTAGTCCTGAGCAAGAGTTACCAGACCAAAGTTATATTCGATTTACATTGTTTATCATTGCGTATAAATAAAACTGAGGCATCTAAATATATATGAAATATACAATCTGGACATTGGTTCCATTCAGTTTTTGTCCAGACACTTCTACAATCTGGTTGTAAAACTAAACAAGACAAACAAAATAGACAAAAAATATAGACCATGTATGATTATAAACTGCAGTTCACGGAAAATATACTTTTCGAATGTAAGGCAGTCAGAAAGAGTAAGCATAAGTTAGTAGCATTTTGTCCATGCAGCAGCAAACATTATAAAAAATATACATTTTTAAAAGAGAATAATTTCATTAAAAAATAAAACAGACAAAATATTTGTAAGATTTATTTTTATTGTTGATTTAAAATAAAATGACATTATAATTTTTCAAACAAAACAAACTCTGTATTTTGACATGTGTCTCTAACTTTATAATCCAGTTGATTTTAATAATGTTAACATTTTTGTCATTTTAGCGCAATTTCTTTGTTTTTAAGAAGGCTATATTTATTTTCATTTAAAACTATTAAAACCCTAATTTATCTGGCATATTTCTCATGTCTCAACTTCCTTTTATCCATAAATAGGTGCAAAGCCATGTTTGCATAATTGTGATTAGGTGAGAACCATTTTAATTAATACTTTGATATGTTTTAAACTAAGCCAGTGTTATGGTAATCACTTGTCTCAATAAGTTATTGTGTTATTTCCTGTGAAATCCATTACTTAAAATATGTGCTCCATATGTCAGATCTTGGACACAGGTATATAAAGACATGCATCCTTAACATAATAAGGAAAAAATATATATAAACATGATATAGAAAAATAGAGTTTTAAATTACTGTGTGAAATTTACTGCGTGAAATATTTGCTTTAAATTATAAGACACTATTGGAAACGTTGTGCATAAAATATATGTGCATTGTAATTGTAATTGGACTAATTGTTATAATTTTGAACCTGTGTGAATAAAAATGAAGAAAACAACATCCGCCTTGCGTGCTGTTTGCCGTGATACTAGATTTGTGTCACCCGCTATCGACCAAGAAACCCGACCCTCCGGACGCTTCGTAAAATATATATACTATATTTAAACTTTTAGAACCATGCCTAATAATGTTGTTTAAATACCTTCCCCTGACAGTGCTGTACAATCCTATAGCCAGATGTTCTGAACAAGTAGAATATTGTACAAGTCACTGGCCAAGTAGAAATTTGTACAAGTCACCGTTTACAAAAGTCTAGTCTCTTTAATAACTTAAATTGGTGCACATACACAATTAACACAATTAATTACCACTGACCAGTTAATCACTACTCTGGATCAATTATCATTCAATTATCTCAAGGCGGTATTCGATAAGATATCTAAAAATACATAGCTGTTTTGATGGCAGCATAACCAGTATAAGCTGGTTAGCCCAAATAGCTCAGTCGGTAAATCACAAAATTTCTGGCATCGAGGTTGTGGGTTAGATCCCCGGAGCTGGCCAATTAAAAACAGTCGTTCCGATGGGTATTTAAATCGAAGATCCATGTGGCGATGTTTTACACTGAGCACACTGAAGAACTAGAAGAAACAAGCAATTGGTTTCAATCTGTAACCTGCACTATCCCCCTGGAACCTAAAAAGATCAACATTCTTCTCGGGTAATCGCCAATATGGGATGTTTATGTCCATAAAAGTAGGTAAGCTACTTTCGTGCCATACACCATGACAACTACAGATATCAAAAAAAGTGTTGATGTTTACAAGGACTTGCATAGAAGAATAGGAACTTGCATCTCCTGACTAAATGTTGATAAAACAGCACACGAAGGATTACTTATTTGGCATGAGCATTCACAAAATCTCAACTAGTTGCCTTTCCATCTCTATATAATTCCTTGATGTTTATGTCCATAAAGTTTAGGTTAGCAACTTTCGCAGCACACACTGTGACAATTACAGATATTTAAACATATGGTAGCTGTTTATGTCTGTAAAATGTTGGGTTAGTGACTTTTGTGCCACACACCATGACAACTACAGATACAAAAACAATTGGTTGCAGTTTATGTTCTCTCAACACACTGTGAGTTTGGGTCCGACTGTAGCTTCAATTTCACATTCTGTGGCCCACGGGTGATAGTGGTTTCATCAACCTACCAGTTCATCTACTTTAGTGTTGTGTTAAAAATAGGTAGTGGTTTCATCAAACTTAATTTAGTATAGTGTTATGTGGCAGGAACACTGACAATTGTGGATAGGTGAGAACCAGTTATGGTCTGTCGAACTAACTAGGGCTATGATTATGTAATTGAAAAGTATTCATGAGTTATCAAATATTTAGCATTAGTTTATTTTAATTTAATTAAAACAATTTCAGGCAAAACACTAATCAATATCATATATATCACCAACATTGCCGATGAAACAATCAACCACGTGTAAACTATTTATAAATAGTGCAAATTATGCAGGAAATTGAATACCATACCCGATGAAGTGAATGTACATTGGTCACTTACAACAGTGTTGCTGTAAAGCTAGCTTTTACAGCGATGTAGTTAAAGTGCACTGACTGTATTAGAAGTTGAGCAACAATGTACAGTGTTAGGGGAGTGTTAGTACTTGGATGGGTGACCGATGTTACTTTAATGGCAACGAGGATAAACTTTCTAACCTGTGCCTGCACTAATCTCTCTTTCTTTGGAATGGGATGGGATATGGCCATGAACTGCTGAAAGCCAAAGAATGTGCTGTTGGGTATAGGGCCTAAAGGTAAAGAGGGGAAGAGTGTAGTTAGTGTACATATAGGTCACTAACAACATTATTTTCTGTTAAGCTAGCATTTACGGCGACATTGTTAAGCAACGTTGTGCAAGGTAAGTACTTGGAAGGTTGACTGAAGTCACTTTAGCGATACTCATAATTCTTGGAAGTGATCGAATTCAAGTCATGATCGAAAATACATTACGGCGTCATACAATTGTAAACATCAAACAATTGTTCATTTATTTTCTACTCTCCCAAGATGGACATGGTTATTTTGAGAGCCGTTTCCAGGACAAAAAAATGATACGATACTACGCAACAATTATCTATAAACGTATATTTATCTTTGATAACACCAGCGAACTGATGAAAACGAAAAAATCATATCCTATAAACAGCAATCGGAATACTTTTCATTTTACCCGCAATTACTTTGACCGAAACTTTGCGAAACATATTTACTGCAGAGCAATGACTTTGTCGTCTGGTTTGGTATTTTAATGATCAACTAAAGCTAAGAATTTTATTTATCAAAGAAGTTTAATTAATTTAATATTATTATTACAGTAATTCTTTTGAAACAAGATTTTGTTAGTTTTATTTTATTTGGAATAATAGTCACGAGGCAATGAATGTGTTAAAGGTCGTCGTGATTTTTTTAAAATGCACCACTTCTCACTGAGTTCTAGATGTCGCTCGAGTGATACCGTAACGGGTTTGTAAACGAACTCGGTTTCGACCCCTATTAATATTTATACCTTTTGAGTATTGTACGACCATAGTTTGACGCGTACGTCTATTACTACGGAACAGTTAGCAAATTGCGTTAACCTGAAAAAAAGTATTTCGTTTCAAGATGCTACTATTTTTTATGCCTTTTTCTGGTTTCTGGCATATGTAATTTTGGACGCAATTCAAGCTGTATAATGAATGGTGGATCATCTTAAATTCCAGGAAGACAATAGCTTGCAATGTATTTTCTATTCGATGAAATAATTTTCATTTAACTTTACATTTTCAGAATATCCTATCGAAAACAATTTCATAGTGGTGTAGTATAAAACAAACATTCAGTAACGGAAACAATGTACAATAAAGGGTTTTAATCGAAATTTGATTTTTTAAGACAGGTCCGCTCGTTTAATCTGTTTATTTACAATATCCTTTCGAAAAAACATGTTTCTTTATCGTGGGCCATGGTTAAAAGTACAACAATCTTGTTATAGTCTAAAGATATGCCGATTCGTCGACGAATGTAATGAAAGCTGTGAAAAACATAAGCTTGACCAATATTGCGCCCATCAAAGCCTCATAACCGTTTTTATTAAACTATTGTGTTTGACATCAGTAGAAAATAAAGGTATTTTAACAAAACAATAAGTACCATTTGATCAATTTCAGAAGACAGACCTTGAATATCTATATGACCAAATTAACATTCAAGTTTCATCCCAAATTTTATAATACTAGATTCATCAGTACTTTTTCTTCGTCGTGGTTTAAACTATTGTTTACATGCTAGTCAGTCGCTGTGTCTGTAGATAATATTCCATGACATTTTACCACACGAAACTTTTGTTTAAGTTGTTTTATTACCTGAATAGATATGAAACATATAAACATTCTATTTCTAGTCATTTATGTTAAAATAATGTAAAGCATATTGATAAACGCAATCGGTATTTAATCAATTAGAACTAAAATTATCTAATAGAGTTTTCCTGTTGCACATTTGTAAAAAGTGTATTTTTGTTGATTACTAGGCAATGGGCAAGATGTTGTTCTTACAGCTACGAGTGATTGTTATAATGTCAATGATAACATGACGTTAGAGGCAGAATACAGAGGCTCAACAATTATAAGGGCGGTTATCTGGACTGTTACCGGGGGTTCATCCAGATTGATTACAATTGTTCGCACCTGTTCCCCGTTTTCCACACCTTCTGGTTTTCCATCTGGCAGAATGTCACACGATTGTTCAGCTGCACCTAAATACCGTCTAACTATTCAAACATTAGAAAGTGCAGATTTTAATAAAATCTGGGGAGTTGACTTTTCCTTATTAAATGGATCTACAGCAAGTGGAAGACAACAACAAACTGTTACTCAATGCGAAACTGGTAAGTATACATCTATACACCGATTCGATGTCTTGTCTTTCAGTTTATCTGGATTGACATGTTGACTTACTGATGTTATTGTATCTTCCCAAAAATAATAATACTTTAGATCTTCACATGTGATTGACCGATTGAAATATTATATTGCAAATAGTGATTATACTATCTTCAACCATGGCTATTTGTGTTGATTTTAAAAGGTGTATATTCAAAATAGCCGGGACATGTCAGTTTCTGATGCCTATTAAAAGTAAATCAACTTCAAACTGTATGGATTGTATATATATAAATAGAGAGAGAGAGAGAGAGAGAGAGAGAAAGAGAGAGAAAGAGAAAGAGAGAGAATGCTAACACTAGTGACAATATTCTATTTGTATGTATTACTTAAATATCAGCATACGCTACGTTATCCATCGCTTGTTTGCTTGGATGCTAAAGTTTCTGTTGCTTAGTAAAATTCATTCAACTTCAAAACATATGGAATGTTTTGACCTTTGACGTAACGCGGTGATGGTGTCGCATTATATATATATTCATATACATAATTTTATATATATATATATATATATATATATATATATATATATATATATATATATATATGGAGATAATTATTTGTGATGTAAGATATATATATGGAGATGATTATATTTATAGTTATATATTTGTATGTATGTATATATATAGAAAGAGAGAGAGAGAGAGAGAGAGAGAGAGAGCTGCTAACACTTGTGACAATATTCCATTAGTATGTATTACTTAAATATCAGCATACGCTAGGTTATCCATCGCTTGTTTGCTTGGATGCTACAGTGACTGATGTTTAAGTGTAGCGTTAAGCTGTGTATCCCTAATTTGATTATGTTGTTTACACAATGTACATCGTGATATACAATGTAACTTAATGTCAAATCTATATTTGTCAAACATACATTCATTTAACATTGTTATCCCAATGTTGTCATTTTAAAATATCCAGTAGAAAAATATAATGTTTAATGTTTTATTTCGTAAACTAAGGCTTTCGGTCCAAACTACATTATTTACATCTAATTGTATGTTGTTATGTATGCATGTCATATTTTGTAATTCATTTCTGGCTTGGATATTTTTTGTTTGCTACAATTCTTTAAATAAACAATCTGTACAATGATCACAGTTATATTAAAAATATTTATTCAAATATTAAAGTTATTGAAATATTTTTAAAAAAAATATTCTATCTTGGGATGATTATTTTCCCAGTGCAAGAGTTTTCTAACTCGAGTGAGATTAGTCTTGCAATCCTTTTAAAGTTTAAAAGTAATATGTTTTAATATAAAGCTATTCTAACACAAATAAGAGTAGTTTTGCACACTAATTACATTTGAAAATTCTATATTTAAAGAACGGGCTATTCTAATTTGAATTAATGACATTATTATTTCATTTTGCGATCTCATTGTCATTATTAATGACACTTGGAGTTTGGAAGTTATTTCAGATCATGACTGCTTAGAAATAAGAATAAGAATTCATTGAACGGTTATAAAGCAAAATAATCATATACATTCAGTTTAGTATATAACTATCATCGATCATCTGATGACTGACTACGAGTTTTGTTTCGGAGCAGTGAATCCAACACCTCTGAATATGTAGGGAAGTAATCAGTGGCTTCATGAAATTGAATGTTGGATATCATATTGCATTTGTTGTTTAACATTATTCCACAAGACAATTCATCCAACTGTCTTTTTCATGAAAACACATTAATATTTGTTCACATTATTTATTTTTATTTATTTTTGTAGAAAATTGTAATTTGTATCTACATATATCTGAATTATTATTTCATAGTAATAGCCCTATAACACATATCACAGACCGGGTTATCCCATTTAATGATTCTTATATGAGACTGATATAGTAATATACATGTACATAATGTTGCTACAGGTTACAGAGATGATCAAATCCCGAGAAATCCATTTTGGCTTCTGAAAACAATATATGTGAGAGTCCAAGTTAAAGGCTCATCAAACTCACGAAACGGTTATTTTTAGTTATAATTTTAGTCAGTTTTACTCTTCCATATAATAGAGTACATGTTTATTTGATCACTGAAGGGGATGCGTTTACAATCCAAACAGTCATATGCAGTAATATAGATTTTGAGAACATCTCTTACATTCTCCTCGGTGTTTTAATGAACTGGAACCAACGAACTAATTTATAACACGGAAGCGACAAATCGTTCATATAAAATTAGAATGACATTTTTGTAATAACTGTTAACAAAAAGCCTTTGGTATACTCTCAATATTGTCAGCAAAAATGTGTTTCGTTACGTAATAGCTCGTGCGGGAGCATCAAGTGTATATGCGAGGGCGGATCCTAGTCCTGAGCAAGAGTTACCAGACCAAAGTTATATTCGATTTACATTGTTTATCATTGCGTATAAATAATATAATGCTGACTACGCTCGTGAAATCGATACCATTTTGATTTTATCGCAGACACCAGCATGTAATTGTTTTTGGAAAAAGAAAAGTCAATAACTATGCCTAACGTTCCCGAAGTAATAACATGTTTAATCTTACTAATGGTCCCATTATTTAACGGTCTTAATTCCCACACTACCATTGAATTTGGCTCATTCTATATAATGGTACGTCACCTAAATATATAACATTACATTGTGCCTCAACCGCGTGATAAAAATCTAATTACGAAGTGACATCTCCCTGTAATTTCTCAGTTTTAATTGCCGAAACTGAAAATCAGGGTAATATGCGCACCAAACTACATGTATGCATTTGTGTACTCTCGAACATTGACGAAGATTTTCGGAAAACGATCGTAGATATTTGTAAACAATTACGATATACGACCGTACCGTTCGTTTAAGAAATACATATTTCGATCGATGTGATTTATATTGTACGATTTAAACTTACAGTCTATAAAGGGTTTATATGTATATGTTTGACAAAACATTTGTTCTGAAAACCAGTGAAGGATATTTTTTAACAACATCAAAGATTTAAAATGTGTAGTTATTGTGTGTGTTTTTATATTAGTCTTATATGTTTGTGATAAGTTTTTGTTAGTTTATTCTAAATTTTAAATACAAGAGTGTTATCAAAGCTGTTATCACATATCAAGATGATATAATTACTATGACATATGATAAAAAGATCCCTAACAAGCACGGAAAACAACCAATCGAATGAAATAAAATTATAATAGATCATGCAATACCACCATGCTCTTTGCACCAGTTTGAATGTTATTCAATTATCAAATGACACTGAGTGACCTCCATTACAGCAATAAATCAGAATTAACAATAATAACACAACTTAGTAAAACTATTCATTAACTCTTTTCGTTCTCCTCATAGTATCGACGGCTTAAACTTGTAATGTTTGAACGACTCCTTAGAGTGTTATATGAAATGTACCAAATTATTGCAAACTTTGTACATGTATCGGTTATAATTATTAAACTACGTCAATTTAAAGTGGTCAAGGATATTGTCATATAATGACCATATACATATAACCTCATATGCCGATTTTATGAGACAATTATAGCGGGGTTATATTTATGCACACTGCACCGTTTTGTGATGTGAAGACGGAGG
>CM055903.1:56173503-56333503 GCA_029582155.1 Panopea generosa | reverse complement strand
TAATTCGGTATGGGAATACAATAAAAATAACAAATAGCAAGTATGTGTATACGTCATTTCAATATAAAATTACTGCACTATAAGAAAAACACAATATTGTAATGCATTAAGTCATATACAAACTAATTGACTAGATTACAACTTTAGGTATAGCTACAAAGTGCAAAGAGGTACCATTCCGTAAACATGAATCCGAGTAGGTCCGTGAACAAAACTTGTACACACAGAAAAATGCAGTTTCATGTGATAGGGTTATTACTGGTCACTAGTATGTGCTATGCATGCAAAGTGTTCAGAATCATTGTTAAGTCTGCTTCCATATATCATAGTTTGAGTTAGTCATCCCACTTTTTTGCTCGATGTTCTTTATTTGGATAGTATTGTAGAGAATTTACGTCTGTGTTGGCATTAATGTAAAGTTGAGATATTTAAAACTTATGTTCTGTGTCATTGATCGGGTGTGGGAACAGCAAATTAAACACACCACTTATATTATCTGGTTGTTTCCTAATGTTTGATAACAATGAAAAGTTATTTAAACTTAACTATTTGTCAACGACAAAAACGTTCTACCAATTTACGTACATTTTTAATTAATAATGAGAATGTCTACAATAATAAAAAATATTGGATTAAAATTACAGGTTTTATGTGTAATGTATGTAATATATTGTATTAAACACATACTAGCTTCTGTTTGCTTAATGAGTGTCTGCCCAACATCATAAAGTATTAGAGTAACAGTCTACTGGCCATATTGATTTAATACCACACGAAAGTACGATTTCACCAAGCACTGTTACCTACGTGCCTATTAATCTAAGACGGGCAAATACGTAGATAATCTAATCAGTGATCTATATTGGTTCCAGTGCCGCAAATATTCTTAGACAGTTTCTAAAGATAAACTGACGATATCTAAGTAAACAATACATTTTATTTACATGATTTATTGTATATATTATAAAATATCGTCACGTGGTCAGTGGGCAGAGCGATAATCGTTGTTGAGTCAGGTCAATTTACACAATGTTTTACATTTTAAAACATCCCCTTACTATCACCTTACCCATTCAAACTAATTTGAATAAATATTAACGGTGGCAAATACACGTGACATAATCGTATCGAGTGGTGTTAAAACGGTGGAAAAGTGTCCATTTAGATACATTTTTGCCGA
Source organism: Panopea generosa (assembly GCA_029582155.1). Taxonomy (NCBI): domain Eukaryota; kingdom Metazoa; phylum Mollusca; class Bivalvia; order Adapedonta; family Hiatellidae; genus Panopea; species Panopea generosa. The sequence goes on along the minus strand of CM055903.1, from coordinate 56,332,323 downwards.
TAACTTTCTTAATATTGCATTAAAATTCACGAAACAAAGACGAACGCTGACTCTCTGTATAAAAATGAACCATCGATGCTATCAAGTTACCATGTAATACTCGTATTTTTGGAAAATATTTGGATTATTATATAGATCCAAAGAATCTTTGTTATGAGGATGTTTTCAACTTGATATATGACTGTCATAGCAGTAACACTATAATATTTGACGTTTCTGCAAGTAGCTGGCAATCTTTCTCACTTTAAGCTTGTTCGAACCTTAGCAGTAAGAGGTAAGTGCACTTGAGACGGCGCTTTATACCTCTCGGCCAAGGAGAGCACTCTGAACTCAAAACGTATGAGTAATATACAGAATGGCAAGGAATAGTGCCGACAACATATTGGTGTTCCTTTCGATTTAAAATTCATGTAAATAAAAATACCATATGAAGATAAACGTGTGTGTCCTTTTCGTTTCAACGAATACTTTAGAAAGCAATTAATAAATAACTTCAATTCCAAAATATTTAGTCTTAGTAACCATTAATTTATTTGCTTAGATTCTGCCAAGGAATTTGATGAGGAAAATCACAACGCGAAAATTAGTAACTGTGGTGAGTATACCCTATTTTCTACACAGACTGTACGTACTATGTTTATTAACGAGTTCATGTAATATCGTAACACTATATTAGTTTATTGAAAAAATATTGTTCAAGGTAGCATCGTAAAACATTGTACACATGTTAACGTCGTGATCAACTATGGGGTCATTTTAATTATTTTCTGAAACCATAGATTGAAACAAATATCCATGTCCATTGTTCATGATAATTTCACAAAAAAATGTGTACACATGTCATTCCAGTGGTTAAGATTTGCATTTTGCTACGATGAAGGAGTCCACTTCAATATTTTTATATTATCATTGAACCAATAGTCTGCATTCGTTTCAGGTGCATTACTCTATTTTTTTTCTCAAGATAACGTTATGAAAATTTATCAACCTAGTGTTGTAGTAGTGTTTTTACTAAGGAGTTTTCATCTTCAGTATATAATCTGTTACTACAGAAATAATTAACAAAATGACGAATACTTTACATTCCGATGCACACTGACAAACGTTATTGATGAATGTTTGCCTTTTCTGAAAAGCAGTTTTCATTTTCAAGTTTCTGAAAAATAATTAATAGGGTTTAACGCCATTTTCAACACAGTTTAGGTTATGTATGGCATATACAGTTTTATAAGTGGATGAAGATTTCAGAATGAATATGAGTAAGAACACCGTCCTTTCCCAAGTAACTGGCACATTTTCAAGTTTTTGGAGTGAGCGTTTTCCGAACCTTAGCGGTGAGAGGTATGTGCCCTTGAGACGGCGCTTTATACCACCGCTCGGCCACGGAGAACACTCTGAACTCAGAACATCTGAGTTATATACAGAATGGCAAGGGATATTGCCGACTACATATTCTTGTTCCTTTCGATTTGAAATTCATGTTAGTATAAATACCATATGAAGATAGACGTGTGTGTCCTTTTCGTTTTAATAAATACTGTTGAAAGATTGTATACACATAAAGTTAGCTGAACATTCGCTTAGAGAATATATTCTAGAAATATCCGATGTGCCTGCAATCGTTACTGCCTATATATATATATACTTAACGTTTTTAGATGGAAATTTATACAATGTATACGACTGTGTGTACGACTTGTATTATAAAACAAATATTGCAGTGTTAATTTCCAATCACTAGTTTTGATGCGTTCTTTATTAACAGTACATAATTTCTGTTGGAAGATGCATTTTAAAAATGACTTTTAGCAATAGTTTCTGATTTCTAGAATATATTCTCTAAGCGAATGTTTAGCTAACTTTATGTGTATACATTCATTAAGTGCGCAAAAAAAATTGTTTACCGCACTGTAAATCAACCGATATCTAATATTTAGCACTGAATCTTGCTGTTGTATGGCAGTTAGAATTCGTTAATACCTGTACAATACACGCATTTTTACTTCGTCATGGTGAATGGTTACATCAACTATTCCAATGGTATGACCTTGAATCGTCTCATCTAAATGTTGTGTTTTTGTGGTTAATAGCCATTCCCGAGGAAGTCTTATTATAATCATCAACTTCAGAGAAAGTTTAATAATATATAAAAGAAGGTCTACTTGGCATAATTATTTTTCCGTTTGGCGTAAACCACCAATACTTAATCCATCTAAATGCTATATACATTTTTGAAATTAAAATACATATGCACCGTAACTTTGAGACATACTCTTCAATGTAAAGAACACGATTTTTGACCATTATTCAAATATCTGATAATTGGTTTAACTATATCTGAATTATATATGCAAATCCACAGTTAAGCATGCATGCCTGCGGATGAGTTTAACAATCAGAAACAATTTTTAATAACTTGTTACATTCCATTGTCGAATAGTCGCTTGATTTGTACAAGGTATATGTTCTTCATTCAACGAATCTGAGTAATAAATATAAAACATCGTGTATAATAGAGACAGATACACATCGGCATGTGTTCACACAAGGACACAGATAATGCATGAGTATAATGCGGTGCATCAGTAAGAGATACAAGACAGTCAGGTAGATATATAGACATGTGCGGAAAGGCAGCCAGACGATGAGCGCCGATAGACGCCGAGATCGAATCACTATCAACACACATACAGAAACAAGTACTATGTATAACTGTAACTAATGATCAAATTAATGTATGTCAATGCCAGGATAACTACATCAATAATATATGTATATAGCTAAGGTGATACAGATTACAAAAAAGAAAACTCATATCATTGATTAACGAACGAAATTACGACCGAACGATTGTGGATCCGATGTGTCTGCCTGCAAACGCTACCGTCTATATATGCATACTTATAGTTTTTAGATGGAAATTGATACAGTATAACATTGTATGTACGCGTTGAAATATGTCTTTCAATAAACTAATAAAGTGTTACGTGAATAAATGATCTTGTTTATAAACTTGTTATGTACAGTCTGTGTGTAGAAAATAGAGTAAACACTCATTGCTATTTTCCTCGTTGTATTATATGACCGAATCTATGGAAAATAACTTAATGGTTAATATATACTACTAAATTTATTAGAATTGAACATATTTATTGATTTCTTTCAACAGTATTTATTAAAACGAAAAGGACACACACGTCTATCTTCATATGGTTTTTATACTAACATGAATTTCAAATCGAAAGGAACAAGAATATGTAGTCGGCAATATCCCTTGCCATTCTGTATATAACTCAGATGTTCTGAGTTCAGAGTGTTCTCCGTGGCCGGGCGGTGATATAAAGCGCCGTCTCAAGGGCACGTACCTCTCACCGCTAAGGTTCGGAAAACGCTCATTCCAAAAACTTGAAAATGTGCCAGTTACTTGGGAAAGGACGGTGTTCTTACTCATATTCATTCTGAAATCTTCATCCACTTATAAAACTGTATATGCCATACATAACCTAAACTGTGTTGAAAATGGCGTTAAACCCTATTAATTATTTTTCAGAAACTTGAAAATGAAAACTGCTTTTCAGAAAAGGCAAACATTCATCAATAACGTTTGTCAGTGTGCATCGGAATGTAAAGTATTCATCATTTTGTTAATTATTTCTGTAGTAACAGATTATATACTGAAGATGAAAACTCCTTAGTAAAAACACTACTACAACACTAGGTTGATAAATTTTCATAACGTTATCTTGAGAAAAAAAATAGAGTAATGCACCTGAAACGAATGTAGACTATTGGTTCAATGATACTATAAAAAATATTGAAGTGGACTCCTTCATCGTAGCAAAATGCAAATCTTAACCACTGGAATGACATGTGTACACATTTTTTTGTGAAATTATCATGAACAATGGACATGGATATTTGTTTCAATCTATGGTTTCAGAAAATAATTAAAATGACCCCATAGTTGATCACGACGTTAACATGTGTACAATGTTTTACGATGCTACCTTGAACAATATTTTTTCAATAAACTAATATAGTGTTACGATATTACATGAACTCGTTAATAAACATAGTACGTATAGTCTGTATAGAAAATAGGGTATACTCACCACAGTTACTAATTCTCGCGTTGTGATTTTCCTCATCAAATTCCTTGGCAGAATCTAAGCAAAATAAATTAATGGTTACTAAGACTAAATATTTTGGAATTGAAGTTATTTATTAATTGCTTTCTAAAGTATTCGTTGAAACGAAAAGGACACACACGTTTATCTTCATATGGTATTTTTATTTACATGAATTTTAAATCGAAAGGAACACCAATATGTTGTCGGCACTATTCCTTGCCATTCTGTATATTACTCATACGTTTTGAGTTCAGAGTGCTCTCCTTGGCCGAGAGGTATAAAGCGCCGTCTCAAGTGCACTTACCTCTTACTGCTAAGGTTCGAACAAGCTTAAAGTGAAAAAGATTGCCAGCTTCTTGCAGAAACGTCAAATATTATAGTGTTACTGCTATGACAGTCATATATCAAGTTGAAAACATCCTCATAACAAAGATTCTTTGGATCTATATAATAATCCAAATATTTTCCAAAAATACGAGTATTGCACCGATGGTTCATTTTTATACAGAGAGTCAGCGTTCGTCTTTGTTTCGTGAATTTTAATGCAATATTAAGAAAGTTATCGGCAAAAATGTATCTAAATGGACACTTTTCCACCGTTTTAACACCACTCGATACGATTATGTCACGTGTATTTGCCACCGTTAATATTTATTCAAATTAGTTTGAATGGGTAAGGTAATAGTAAGGGGATGTTTTAAAATGTAAAACATTGTGTAAATTGACCTGACTCAACAACGATTATCGCTCTGCCCACTGACCACGTGACGATATTTTATAATATATACAATAAATCATGTAAATAAAATGTATTGTTTACTTAGATATCGTCAGTTTATCTTTAGAAACTGTCTAAGAATATTTGCGGCACTGGAACCAATATAGATCACTGATTAGATTATCTACGTATTTGCCCGTCTCAGATTAATAGGCACGTAGGTAACAGTGTTCGGTGAAATCGTATTTTCGTGTGGTATTAAATCAATATGGCCAGTAGACTGTTACTCTAATACTTTATGATGTTGGGCAGACACTCATTAAGCAAACAGAAGCTAGTATGTGTTTAATACAATATATTACATACATTACACATAAAACCTGTAATTTTAATCCAATATTTTTTATTATTGTAGACATTCTCATTATTAATTAAAAATGTACGTAAATTGGTAGAACGTTTTTGTCGTTGACAAATAGTTAAGTTTAAATAACTTTTCATTGTTATCAAACATTAGGAAACAACCAGATAATATAAGTGGTGTGTTTAATTTGCTATTCCCACACCCGATCAATGACACAGAACATAAGTTTTAAATATCTCAACTTTACATTAATGCCAACACAGACGTAAATTCTCTACAATGCTATCCAAATAAAGAACATCGAGCAAAAAAGTGGGATGACTAACTCAAACTATGATATATGGAAGCAGACTTAACAATGATTCTGAACACTTTGCATGCATAGCACATACTAGTGACCAGTAATAACCCTATCACATGAAACTGCATTTTTCTGTGTGTACAAGTTTTGTACACGGACCTACTCGGATTCATGTTTACGGAATGGTACCTCTTTGCACTTTGTAGCTATACCTAAAGTTGTAATCTAGTCAATTAGTTTGTATATGACTTAATGCATTACAATATTGTGTTTTTCTTATAGTGGAGTAATTTTATATTGAAATGACGTATACACATACTTGCTATTTGTTATTTTTATTGTATTCCCATACCGACCTAGCTTCTTTGATGATATTGAAAAACCAACAGTAAAGATTAATCAAACACAAACGTATATAACTGATGCGATGCAGATTAACCAAACACATATACTATTGATTAATGGTCGAAATTAAGGCCGAATGATTGTGGATCCGATGTGTCTGCCTGCAAATGCTACCATCTACCGTATATATATATTTATATATACTTAAAGTATTATATAATAATTTATACAATAAAACAATGTGTGTGTGCGCCTTGTAATATAAAACATATATTCATTCTAATTAACAAATATAGTGTTACGTGATTACATAAACTCGTTAATAAACGTAGTACGAATAGTCTACGGGTAGTAAATAGAGTATACTAACCCTCATTACTATTTTCCTCGTTATGTTTTTTCACGTTTACTTCATTGACATAATCTGAGTTTAATAGTTATTTATACCACGAAAAAAATATTTAAATAAATAAATAAATAAATAAAAAATGAATGAATGATTGAATGAATGAATGAAGAAATGAAGAAAATTATAAATGAATAAATAAATAAATAAATAAATAAATAAATAAATAAATAAATAAATAAATCAATAAATAAATAAATAAATGAATAAATAAATAATGTTGTTGTTGTTGATGTATGGTGTGTAGCATCGCTTTAAACAATTTTTCAGTCATATCGCGACGGTGTCTACTTGAAACAGTATTCTAAGCGCTGTCACACTGGAGTATCATGCCGCAGACACGTGGTATGATATCTCACCCAGTCACATTATACTTACACCGGACCGATCAGACCTAGAACTCTCCTCTTAATGCTGATCGTCAAGCGAGGAAGCTTCTAGTACCATTTTTAAAGTATTTGGTATGACCCGGCTGGGGATTGAACACACAACATTCTGCATGCGAGGAGTACGCTCTACCACTAGACAACACCGCGGTCATACATCAATAAATAAATAAAGATGAATAAATAAATGAATGAATGAATGAATGAATGAATGAATAAATGACTAAATAAATAAATAAATAAATATATAAATAAATAAATAAATAAATAAATAAATTAATAAATAAATAATGAATGAATAAATAAATAAAGATTAATGAATTAATTAATTAATCAATCAATCAATCAATCAATCAACATATACAATGAATGAATGAATGATTGAATAAATAAAAAATAAATAGATAAATAAATAAATAAATAATGAACGAACGAACGAACGAACGAACGAACGAACGAACGAACGAACGAACGAACGAACGAACGAAACGAACGAACGAACGAACGAACGAACGAACGAACGAGTAAATAAATCAATCAATAAAAATGGATGAATGAATGAATGAATGAATGAATAAATAAATAAATAAATAAATAAATAAATAAATAAATAATTAAATAAATAAATAAATAAATAAATAAATAAATAAATAAATAAATAAATAATGTTGTTGTTGTTGATGTATGGTGTTTAGCGTCGCTTTCTACAATTTTTCAGTCATATCGCGACGGTGTCTACTTGAAACAGTATTCTAAGTGCTGTCACACTGGAGTATCATGCCGCAGACACGTGGTATGATATCTCACCCAGTCACATTATACTTACACCGGGCCGACCAGACCTAGAACTCTCCTCTTAATGCTGAGCGTCAAGCGAGGAAGCTTCTAGTACCATTTTTAAAGTATTTGGTATGACCCGGCTGGGGATTGAACACACAACATTCCGCATGCGAGGAGTACGCTCTACCACTAGACAACACCGCGGTCATACATAAATAAATAAATAAAGATGAATAAATAAATGAATGAATGAATGAATGAATGAATGAATGAATGAATAAATGACTAAATATATAAATAAATAAATAAATAAATATATAAATAAATAAATAAATAAATAAATAAATAAATAAATAAATAAATAAATAAATAAATAAATAAATAAATAAATTAATTAATTAATTAATAAATGAATAATGAATTAATAAATAAATAAAGATTAATGAATGAATTGATTAATTGACCATTTGTAGCAATCATTTATAAAATCCATCTATGTATGACAAAGTTACATGTCGGACACGAAATCTCACACAACTCAAAGTGTTGTCAATCAAACTCAAATTGTGACATTGACCTTTTATGTACAGGTGTGGGTCTTACTCGCGACACGTCGATATGTTATGTTGATCATTTGTAGCTAGTATTAACAAAATCCATCTATGCATGACAGAGTTACAGTCCAGACACGAAATCTCAAACAGACATAAAGTTTTGTCATACAAACTGAAAGTGTGACCTTGAACTTTGAGGTACGGGTATGGGTCTTACTCGCGACACTTCGTCATGTTCTGTTGATCATTTGTAGCAAGCATCTATAAAATCCATCTATGCATGACAAAGTTAAAGGTCGGACACGAAATCTCACACAGACTCAAATTTTGTCAAACAAACCAAAATCGTGACCTTGACCTTTTATGTACAGGTGTGGATCTTACTCGCGACACGTCGTCATGTTATGTTGATCATTTGTAGCAAGTACCATTAAAATTCATTTACGCATGACAACGTTTCAGGCCGGACACGAAATCTCACACAGACTCAAAGTGCTATCACACAAACTCAAATTGTGACCTTGACCTTTGAGGTACGGGAGTGGGTCTTACTCGCAACACGTCGTCATGTTATGTTGATCATTTGTAGCAAGTATCAACAAAATCCATCCATGCACAGAAACGTTACAGGCCGGCCACGAAATACCGAACGGAAGGACGGACGGACGCTTCGATTACTATATGCCACCCCTTTTTTTTTTTAGGGGAAATAAAAATATTGCAGTGCTATTTTTTAATGACTAATTTTGACGCATTTTTTATTAACGGTACACAACTTCCTGCTGGAAAATGTATTTTTGAAAATGACTTTCTGCAATAGTCCTAATTTCCAGGATATGTTCTCTAAGCAATTGCCTAGAAAAATTCATGTGCAAACAATCATTTGGAGCGCAGATAGACTTGATTATCGCACTGTAAAGCAACCGATATTTAATAATGAGCACTGAATCTTACTATTGTTTGGGCATTTAATACCTTTACAATACATTTTTTTTTACTTCATGATGGTGAATGGTAACATAAACTATTCCAAAGACCTTGAATCGTCTCACCAAAGTGTTGAGATTTTGGTGTCAGTAGTCATTCCCGAGGAAGTCTTATTATAATTAATGACCTCAGTGAAAGTAAATAACTGTTTTATAATACATACAAGAGTCGCTACTTAACATAAGCTTGTTTTCGTTTAAAGTAAAGCAACAATACTAAACTATTGTATTGAACATAATATGTACCTGTCAATGAATTATATATTCATTATGTTATACAGGTAAGATCTTTAAAAAACAAACCAAAATAGACAATGCCTGTCAAAAGGCCAGTTCTAAACATAAAATAGACATTCAAACATCTAATGGCATTTGTAAAAATGAACATGCATCGATACTTTATTTTATATGCTAAATCAATATAAATGATGTATACAATTTTGCAATTAAAATACATATGCACCGTAAGTTTGAGACATACTCTTAAATGTAGGGAAACAGACATTATTCAGATGTCAGATAATTTGTTTAACTATATTTGAATTAGATATGCAAATACACAGCCCAGCAAGCATGCCAGCAGATGGGGGTGACAACAAGACACAATAAATTTGATGACTAACTGCGTCCTTTCTGTTGCCGAAAATATTTCATAACTTCATTTGCAATAGCCATACGTTCTTCATTCAACGAATCTGAGTAATAAATAGAAAACAGTATATACAGTTATTAGAGCAACATTATGCAAACTTGAGAAACATACACACCGACATATCTACACACAAGGACACAGCTAATGCATAGAGGGCATTATATGGGGCATTAGGAAGAGATATAAGACAGACAGGTAGACATATATATGTGTACTTGTAGGCAACTAGGCATGGAACGCCGATAGATCGAGCCGCTAACAAAACAGTACAAACAGAAACAAATACTATGTATAGCTGCAACTGTTTAATACAAATATTTTTATTTCAACGCCAAGATAACAACATCATTAATATTTGCATATAAAACTAAAGTGATAAAGATTAAACAAACAACACATCTCATTGATAACGAACGAGATTACGACCGAACAATTGTAGATCCGATGCGTCTGCCTGCAAACACTACCGTCTATATAAACATACTTAAAGTTTTTAGATGGAAATTTAAACATTATAACAATATGTGTGTACGACTTGTAATATAAAAACATTGCAGTGTGATTGTCCGATCACTAGTTTTGACACGTTTTTTTATTAACGGTACAAAACCTCCAGTTGGAAGATGTATTTTTTGAAAATGACTTTCTGCAATAGTTTCTGTTGTCGAGGAAGTCTTATAATTATCAATGACCCAAGTGAAAGCAAATAGCTGTTGTATACTATATACAAGAAGGGCTGCTTAATATAATATGTTATTCCATTAAACATAAAACTACAATACTAAACTATAGTATTGAAAATAATAATCAGGGTGAAATACAAGACAGACAGGTACAATTACACTAGGTGAACAATTGGACTCTGCTTAAGTATACAAATGGAATATCACATATATCGGTACTGAATTTCCTTTGTCCAGCATGGACAATTGTTCGAATGTTTCCATTAAAATTAATTGATATTTAACAATGGATAATTTAGCACACTTAACAAAGCTGGACAACTTTTAATGCATACATATTTCTATCGATGTACAACTCAGATATGAATCCCATTTAATTTGGATCTTGCTGATGCCATTACAAAGCAAGTGCAAATATTGATAAAGGTTTTGGTACCGAATGAGCTAACATGTTAAGCAGTCTAATAACTGAAGGTAAAGATACAGACAAAAACGGCAAAGTGAAAACAAATCATATATTTCTAAACATATGGAGGTCAATCTTATGCATAGACACATTTCAATAATTAGATATTGTAGAAACTTAATCGAGGTCAAATATTTAGAAGAAGTCATCATCCAAAGTACAGTTGCGGCAAACAAACAGTGAAAATGGCACCATTATAATGAACTTCATTTAATTGAAGTATAACCTTCATTGTTCAATGAAGAATGTCTTTGATCGATTTAAAAATATAAATTGAAAATATATTTTGTTAAGACACAGTCTGATTATTATTCAGCTGGTTGAACGACAGTGATATTTTCAATACCAAGATTAATGGTGACATTATGTCGACTAGGGGTGGAATGGTGGCATGTTTTATGCTAAAGATAACTTCAACTGATTATCCATGCAACTCGCCACGCAATTATGCTTCTAAAAACACATTCACAAGTTTACAACGAATGTTAATTGAAAATGAATCCACTGTAAACCATTTACTCTCGAGTAAATAATGGTCACTTAACTTTAGAAACATCTTTTCGGAATTGTACCTTTCGTTGTTTTGTACATAATCCTGATGTTGTATAAGAATTTAATGAATATATTTGTGTTGCTTTACTACACTCTAATGTTTGAAATTATGTAATAGCACATAAATGCATTTACTAGAATAGGCAAGGACATATAGCTTAGCCTTAAATAAGTATTCTGATATTACCAAGCAAACATTGTTGTAATATTGGTGTTTTTTTCTGATGCGTGCACAGTTCATGCCAGAAGCTTGTAAGTTTTTTGTTAAGAATCCTAAATGTACCATATTCGCCATATAAGAGAGTTTTGTCAAACGATACTGTTGACTATGAAACAAGTGTCAAATGCATCATTTATAAAGTGTTTTTACCAATCACTAGTTTTGACACGTTCTTTATTGACGGTACATCGCTTCCTGTTGGAAGGTGTATTTTTAAAAAGGAGTTTCTGCAATAGTTTCTGATTTCCAGGAAATATTCATTAAGCAATTGATTTAGCAAACTTTATGTGTATATAAAATTGTAGCGCAGAACGAGTTGTTTATCGCACTGTAAAGCAACAGATATTTAATAATTAGCACCGAATCATACTGTTGTATGGCAGTTGGAATGTGTTAATACCTGCACAAAACACATATTTTTACTTCATCATGGTGAATGGTTACATTAATTATTTCAATGTTATGGCCTTGAATAGTCTCACCGAAATGTTGTATTTTTGTGGTCAATATACATTCCCGAGGAAAAATAATATAATCAAAATAAGTGAAAGCAAATAACTGTTTTATAATTGATACCAGATGGGCTACTTATCAAAATATTCTTTATTTTCGTTTTATGTAAAGCACCAATTCTAAACTATAGTTTTTAAAAATAATATTTACCTTCCAACAATTATATATTCGTTATGTAATACAGGCACTTTCTTTAATAAACAAACCACTAGGACATTGACTCAGACAATGTCAGTCAAAAGGTCAGTTCTAAACATAAAATAGACATTCAAACATCTAATGACATTTATATATGTGATATTCCATTTGTATACTTAAGCAGAGTCCAATTGTTCACCTAGTGTAATTGTACCTGTCTGTCTTGTATTTCACCCTGATTATTATTTTCAATACTATAGTTTAGTATTGGTGCTTTATGTTTAATGGAATATCATATTATATTAAGCAGCCCTTCTTGTATATAGTATAAAACAGCTATTTGCTTTCACTTGGGTCATTGATAATTATAAGACTTCCTCGACAACAGAAACTATTGCAGAAAGTCGTTTTCAAAGAATACATCTTCCAACTGGAGGTTTTGTACCGTTAATAAAAAAACGTGTCAAAACTAGTGATCGGACAATCACACTGCAATGTTTTTATATTACAAGGCGTACACACATATTGTTATAATGTTTAAATTTCCATCTAAAAACTTTAAGTATGTTTATATAGACGGTAGTGTTTGCAGGCAGACGCATCGGATCTACATTTGTTCGGTCGTAATCTCGTTCGTTATCAATGAGATGTGTTGTTTGTTTAATCTTTATCACTTTAGTTTTATATGCAAATATTAATGATGTTGTTATCTTGGCGTTGAAATAAAAATATTTGTATTAAACAGTTGCAGCTATACATAGTATTTGTTTCTGTTTGTACTTTTTTGTTAGCGGCTCGATCTATCGGCGTTCCATGCCTAGTTGCCTACAAGTACACATATATATGTCTACCTGTCTGTCTTATATCTCTTCCTAATGCCCCATATAATGCCCTCTATGCATTAGCTGTGTCCTTGTGTGTAGATATGTCGGTGTGTATGTTTCTCAAGTTTGCATAATGTTGCTCTAATAACTGTATATACTGTTTTCTATTTATTACTCAGATTCGTTGAATGAAGAACGTATGGCTATTGCAAATGAAGTTATGAAATATTTTCGGCAACAGAAAGGACGCAGTTAGTCATCAAATTTATTGTGTCTTGTTGTCACCCCCATCTGCTGGCATGCTTGCTGGGCTGTGTATTTGCATATCTAATTCAAATATAGTTAAACAAATTATCTGACATCTGAATAATGTCTGTTTCCCTACATTTAAGAGTATGTCTCAAACATACGGTGCATATGTATTTTAATTGCAAAATTGTATATATCATTTATATTGATTTAGCATATAAAATAAAGTATCGATGCATGTTCATTTTTACAAATGCCATTAGATGTTTGAATGTCTATTTTATGTTTAGAACTGGCCTTTTGACAGGCATTGTCTATTTTGGTTTGTTTTTTAAAGATCTTACCTGTATTACATAATGAATATATAATTCATTGACAGGTACATATTATGTTCAATACAATAGTTTAGTATTGTTGCTTTACTTTAAACGAAAAAAAGCTTATGTTAAGCAGCGACTCTTGTATGTATTATAAAACAGTTATTTACTTTCACTGAGGTCATTAATTATAATAAGACTTCCTCGGGAATGACTTTTGACACCAAAATCTCAACACTTTGGTGAGACGATTCAAGGTCATTGGAATAGTTTATGTTACCATTCACCATCATGAAGTAAAAAAAAATGTATTGTAAAGGTATTAACTGCCCAAACAATAGTAAGATTCAGTGCTCATTATTAAATATCGGTTGCTTTACAGTGCGATAATCAAGTCTATCTGCGCTCCAAATGATTGTTTGCACATGATTTTTTCTAGGCAATTGCTTAGAGAACATATCCTGGAAATTAGGACTATTGCAGAAAGTCATTTTCAAAAATACATTTTCCAGCAGGAAGTTGTGTACCGTTAATAAAGAACGCGTCAAAATTAGTCATTAAAAAATAGCACTGCAATATTTTTATTTCCCCTAAAAAAAATGGGGTGGCATATAGTAATCGAAGCGTCCGTCCGTCCTTCCGTCCGGTATTTCGTGGCCGGCCTGTAACGTTTGTGTGCATGGATGGATTTTGTTGATACTTGCTACAAATGATCAACATAACATGACGACGTGTTGCGAGTAAGACCCACTCCCGTACCTCAAAGGTCAAGGTCACAATTTGAGTTTGTGTGATAGCACTTTGAGTCTGTGTGAGATTTCGTGTCCGGCCTGAAACTTTGTCATGCGTAAATGAATTTTAATGGTACTTGCTACAAATGATCAACATAACATGACGACGTGTCGCGAGTAAGATCCACACCTGTACATAAAAGGTCAAGGTCACGATTTTAGTTTGTTTGACAAAATTTGAGTCTGTGTGAGATTTCGTGTCCGACCTTTAACTTTGTCATGCATAGATGGATTTTATAGATGCTTGCTACAAATGATCAACAGAACATGACGAAGTGTCGCGAGTAAGACCCATACCCGTACCTCAAAGTTCAAGGTCACACTTTCAGTTTGTATGACAAAACTTTATGTCTGTTTGAGATTTCGTGTCTGGACTGTAACTTTGTCATGCATAGATGGATTTTGTTAATACTAACTACAAATGATCAACATAACATATCGACGTGTCGCGAGTAAGACCCACACCTGTACATAAAAGGTCAAGGTCACAATTTGAGTTTGATTGACAACACTTTGAGTTGTGTGAGATTTCGTGTCCGACATATAACTTTGTCATACATAGATGGATTTTATAAATGATTGCTACAAATGATCAACATAACATGACGACGTGTCGCTAGTAAGACCCATACCCGTACCTCAAAGGTCAACTTCACACTTTCAGTTTGTTTAACAACACTTTCAGTCTGTTTGAGATTTCGTGTCTGGCCTGTAACTTTTTCATGCATAGAGGGATTTTGTTAATACTTTGTACAAATGATACAAATGATCAACATAACATGACGACGTGTTGCGAGTAAGACCCACACCTGTACCTCAAAGGTGAAGGCCACAATTTGAATTTGTTTGACAACAATTTGAGTCTGTGTTAGATTTCGTGTCGGACCTGTAACTTTGTCATGTATAGATGGATTTTTTAAATACTTGCTGCAAATGATCAGCATGATCAAAGGCCAAGGTCACACTTTGAGTTTGTTTGATAACACTTTCAGTCTGTTTGAGCTTTCGTGTCTGGCCTGTAACCTTGTCATGTATAGATGGATTTTGTTAATACTAACTACAAATGAGCAATATAACATGAGGGTTTGTCGCCTGTTACACCAAGATTTCCACTCCAAAGGTCAAGGTCACAATTTAATTTTGTTTGATGACTGGTGACACTTTAAGTCTGATTGAGATTTTGTGTTCGGTCTGTTACATTGTCACCTATGGATCAATTTTAAAAACACTTCATCAGCATGACATGATGTGTCACGTGTAAGACCCACATGTGTACCTCAAAGATCATGGTTACAGTTTGAGTTTGTTTGACAACACTTTGAGTCTGTGAGATTTCATGTCCGGCCAGTGGCTTTGTCATGCAAAGATGGATTTTATAAATACTTGCTACAAATGATCAAAATAATATGACAAAGTGTTGCACTTAATACCCAGACTTCCACTTCAAAGATTAAGGTCACAGTTTTACTTTGTTTTACAACACTTTCAGTCAATTTGATATTTCTTGTCTGGTTTGTAACTTTGTCTATGGATCAATTTTAAAAACACTTGGCTCAGTTGATCAACATGACATAATTAAGTGTCGCATGTAAGACCCAGAACCTTTAAGGTTAAGATCACAATTTCAATTAGTTTGATATTGCGTGTCTGGTCTGTGACTTTGTCTTTAACTTGGCTCATTTTATCAAGATGACATGACGACGTGTCATAAGTAAGACCTAGACCCGTACATCAAAGGTCAAGGTCACATTTTAGTATGTATGACAACACTTTGATTCTGTTAGAGATTTCAAGTCCGTCCTTAAACGTGCATGCGACACTAACCTGTGACATTTCTTGTTTATATAAAAAGACGTACACACACATTGTTATATTGTATAAATTTCCATCTAAAAACTGTTAGTATATTTATATAGACGGTAGCGTTTGCAAGCACACACATCTGATCCACACAGGTCGTAATTTCGATCGTTATTCAATGAGATGTGTTGTTTGTTAAATCTGTATCACCTTACTTTTATACTTATATTATTGATGTAGTAAAAAAAAGATAAACATTTACACTTTTACATACTTTTGTCTTCATGTGTATATGTGTTGTCAGCGGCTCGATCGTGACGTCTATCGGCGTTTCATGTCAGGCTGCCTACACGTACATGTATATGTCTACCCGTCTGTCTTGTATCTCTTCCTGATGCCCCATATTATGTTCACCATGCATTATTTGTGTCCTTGTGTATAAATATGTTAGTTTTATCTGTCTCTTGTTTACATGATGTTGCTCTTATAACCGTTTATAGTGTTGTTTTATATTTATTTCTAAGATATGTGGGATGAAGAACGTATGCCTTTTACAAATGAAGCGAAAAAAGACATTGTACAATAGATTGGAAGCAGTAATTATTTAAAATTGTGTCTGATTGTCACGCCCATCTGCTGGTATGCATGCTTGACTGTGTATTTGCATATATGATTCAGATATAGTTAAACAAATCATCAGACATCTAAATAATGATCAATGTCTATTTCTCTGTATTGAAGAGTATGTCTCATAATACGGTGCATATATAATTTGATTGCAAAATTCCACATTTATATAGCAAGCATACAGATTTTGCATATTAAAGACAAGTTTTGATGTATGTTCATCCTTACAAATGCCATTAGATCTTTGAATGTATATGTTATGTTTAGAACTGAACTTTTGAATGGCATTGGCTAAGTCAATGTACCATTGATTATCTTACTAAAGAAAGTGCCTGTATTACATAATGATTGTATAATTAATTGAAAGGTAAATCTTATTTTCAATACTATAATTTAGTATTGGTGCTTCACGTAAAACGGATAATAAGATTATGTTAAGCAGCCCTTCTTGTATATATTATAAAACTGATATTTGCTTTCACTGGAGCCATTTATTATAATAAGACTTCCTCGGTAATGGCTACTGACCCTCAAAACAGATGGTGAGACGATTCAATGTCATTACATTGGAATAGTTGATGTAATCAATTACCATGATGAAGCAAACATTTGTGTTTTTTACAGGTAACTGCCTTATTGCTATACAACAGCAAGATTCAGTGCTAAACATCGGTTGCTGTGCAGTGCGATAAACAAATCTCTATGCGCTCCAAATGATTTTATACACAAAGAGTTAGCTAAATCAATCGCTTTGAGAGTATTTCCTGGAAAAAAGAAACTATTGCAGAAAGTCTTTGTTTTTATAAAATACGAACTCCAATAGGAAATTGTTTACCGTAATAAATAACGCATCAAAACTAGTGATTGGAGAATATCA
This sequence comes from Panopea generosa, assembly GCA_029582155.1. Lineage (NCBI taxonomy): Eukaryota > Metazoa > Mollusca > Bivalvia > Adapedonta > Hiatellidae > Panopea > Panopea generosa. The sequence goes on along the minus strand of CM055903.1, from coordinate 56,314,644 downwards.
CTGCAATATTTTTTTCTATATTACATGGCGTACACAAACATTGTTATATTGATTAAATGGCCATTTACAAACTTTAAGTACGTAAACATAGACGGTAGCGTTTGCAGGTAGACATACCGGATCCACAATAATTATTGTTCGGTCGTAATTTCGATCGTTAATCAATATGTGTTGTTTGTGCAATCTGTATTACCCTATTTTTATACATATGACATTGATGTACTTATCATGGCGTTAAAATTAAATCAATTTGATAAATAGTTACAGTTAGACATAGCACTTGTTTCTGTATGTATATGTGTGTCGATAGTTATTCGATCTCGGCGTTTATCGGCGTTTCATGTCTGGCAGTCTATCTGCACATGTCTCTAAGTCTACCTGTTTGTCTTGTTACTCTTCCTGATACCCCACACCATGCTCTCCATGATATGTGTTTTTGTATATACATGTGTCGGTGTGTATCTGCCTCTATGTTGCATAATGGTGCTCTTATAACCGATTATATTGTTTTATATGTTTTTGTCAGATTCGTTGATTAAAATAGTGTGTATTGTTACGTCCATCTGCGGGCATGCATGCTTGACTGTGTATTTCCATATCTGATTTAGATATAGTTAAACAAATAGTTAAACAAATTATCTGACATCTGAATAATGGTCAATGTTTATTTCCCTACATTTTAGAGTATATCTCACAGTTACGGTGCATTATCTTTGGCCTTGCGTTGACATATGTCAGTGTTTCTCTGTCTTTAGTTTACACGATGTTGCTCTTATAACCGTTGATAGTGATATATATATATAAATTTCTCAGATCAGTTGGATGAAGGACGTAAGTCTTTTACAAATGAAGCGAATAAAGACATTGAACAAGAGATTAGAACAAGTAAGTTATTTAAAATTATGATGTCTGGTTGTCATGCCCATCTGTGGGCATGCATGCTGTGTATTAGCATATATGATTCAGATAAATTGAAATAGATTATTAGACATCATAGTCAATATCTATTTTTCTCATGCCTCATAGTTACTGTGTATATGTATTTTAATTGCAAAATTCTGTACATTTATATTTTGATTAAGCATATTAAAGAAAAATATCGACGCATGTTCATTTTTACAAATGCCAATAGATGTTTGAATGTTTAGTTTATGTTCAGAACTGACCTTTTGACTGGCATTGTCTGAGTCAATATCATATTGATTTGTTTATTAAAGAAATTGCCTTTATTACACAATGAATATATATTTTTAAGTAAACAATGAAGATCATTCTTCAATTATATGAGGTTCATTATTCTGGTGTTATTTTCACCGTGTGTTTGCCGCAACTGTGCTTTGAAAGACTATATAAGGCTATTTCTGCAACGTTGTCGAGCCTGAGGTGGTAAATTACTTCCATAAATTAGCCAACAGTTTAGAAATATATGAAAAGCAAATATTTTTTTCTGTTTTACCACTTCCTTTGCCTTCAGCTATTATACAACTAAACATGTTAGATTCATGTGGTATCATTCTTTGCACTTGCATTGTAATGACATAAGCAAGATTCTAATTAAATGGGACTCTGGTGATATCTCAGCTGTACATCGATAGAAACATATATGCATTTTAAGCAGCCCAGCTTTGTTTTGTCTGCTAAATTATCAAATTTGTAAATTATCAAATGATTTTATATTGGAAACATTCAAACAATGGTCCACGCTAAACAAAGGAAATTCAGTATTGATTTGCATGTGATTAGTATGTTTTATATTTTAAATTGAAGCAGAGTACAATTATTCACCTAGGGTCATTGTTACACTTCCGTTATTTAACAATAATTCGAAGTACGTAACATTCAAATATTTCATACATTTAGACTTAGTGTGCTATTCTAATTTAATCCAATTAAGAAGCTAACAAATAAGTACATATTTCTTGGTTAAACCTCGACACAATTGTACTCGTATAACAATAAAGAGCTAGTGAAAAGCTTTGATACAAATAAAAGTCATTTTAAAAATGTATTAATACTGTTTGTCATAAAATGGTCTGTACGTATATACCAATTGTTCCCAAGTGACGGACCTTCTATTCATTTAGGTTAGCTACACACACTCCCTTTAAATTTTTTAACAAACTATTTTTTCGAACTAAGTAGTATTCACATTTTTATACCTTACATGTACAGAGTAGTATAGAACTTTATATTTTTTTTAAAAATTTGTTCCTAAAAATGTCGATTTGTTGCTGTTTTGGGAATGTTTCACCCAATATATAATAAAGACAGCTACAGAGATTATAGTCGTACCAGTCGACTAAAAACGTAACTTTATAATATACTTCATACATAGCTATGTGGATACTGTTGCAGAATTTATTGAAAATAAATCAATGATATCACATGCAATATTTAGGTGAATGTCTTTGGAACTAACGTTAGTTACTTATCGTCAATCAAGTATCACTCATACATTGCACACGTGCGTATTTGTGGGCATGGCGGGTTATCTGCTATCAGTCTTGGTTACATTTTGTTGAATAAAGTTATCAAGTAGCAGTAATGCTGTACAACAATACTGCCACAAAGTTACAGTATACCCGTTGATAATAAAGATATTTGAACAGTTACACTGCTGTTGGTGTGGCGACTGATTGAAGTAACAATGCTAACTTCTATAGTTTAACGACACTATACCTAATACTGAGATGCAAATGAAAAACATACAGCAACACTAGTAATGATCTTAATACAAGACTAAGTACATTTACGGTCATAAATCTGATGTCGTGAAGAAAAAGCTTTGACATTCTTTTCATCAACTTAAACTAAAGGATGTAGCATGTATACTTGTGTTAGACAAATATGAAACAGTACCTTGTGGTGTTAACCGGATGCATTTTTGTGTTGATTGCTCATGAGCTATGAACTTACATGTTACTAGGGAAGTGTTCTTGCTTTGCTCGTCTTACATGTATATTTGTTCACACTCCGGTTACTTGTGATAAATAAAGTACATGCCGTTAATGAAACGATTTAAAGATAAATAGTTCAAGCATAGGTGTAATATCATTGTTTTTTTGTTTAATAGGATAATTATTGTAAATAATTGTGTTTGTGTCGTATACAGCAACCCATGTGGGTAAATAAATTTCATTGCGTGCAATTTGTTAAAGCTCGGGTACAAAGACAAACATTAATAGCTAAATGACATTGAATCAGAGCAGAACATGAATATATCTAGTTTTAAAATCTAAGAACCTTGCTTATCTATACAAAAACTTAAGATGTGAATTTACCTTACTCACAATACTGTTTACAATAGTTTCACCTGACAAAATATATCCAATAACAAGATATAGATATTTCACAGACTGTGTGGACTCAAAAATTGCATTGCAAACAATTATAAAATCCTTAACTTGCTTTAATTTACGTTTTGCGTCAAAAATAACATTCTCAGTTTTACCAAAATATATGGACAGCTTATTATCTACTAGCCAAGATGAGCAAGACTCTAATACACTTCCAAGTTTCGAAGAAATGACACTATAATCGTTATGAGCTATAAGAATTGCGCTGTCATCAGCATACAGAATTAGTTTACATTCAATATTCATGTCATAGCATAAAAACAGAAGTATTCCTATGATGCTATCCTGTGGAACTCCACATGTTACAGATTTATACTCTGAATTGTTACATTGTTAACGCTAACTGTTTGTTTTCTTCCTGTTAAATAAGACATGAACCAATCAGTATTTTTTAATACCCATTTACTTTAGTTTACCACATAAAATATGATGATCAACTGTAATAAAGCCTTTTTGTAAATCCAACATAACCATGACTGTATAAAGTCCTTTGGCACTATTGTTTCTAATACGATCCATTAAGTGGACAAGGTAAGTATCAGTAGAATATCAATTCCTATAACCTGACTGTAATTCATAAAATAAACTGTTGTAAACTACGAAATTCTCACAATGACAAGTGTCAGATCCTATCAATATCAACCTAATTTTTAAAATGCTTGAAAAGGCCCAGATATATGCTTACACCCCTTGATATCTGTCGTGACTTACTTCCCTTGTCCAGCACCTGTCCTGCCAATAAGAAACTATATCGGTATAACCGTCGTGCGGATAAGACCAAATAATGGATACGACTGTCGTGCGGATTAGAACGATAATGGGCACGACTCTTGTGCGGATAAAAAACATAATGGGCACGACCGTCGGGCCGATAGACACTTCATTTTTCATGTCACTTGACAATTATGAATCTTCGGATTTCTAAAATCTATCACGAATTCAATTGTTTATAGACGACCTTTTTAAACACTGATGTCTATAAAGTAATACTTATTGTAGAAAATCGCATCGATTTCTTCAATTTACATAGGCTTTTTTCAGACTATGTACGTTTGGATCATTTTGTGGACATAAAATGTTTAGGCGAGGCCTCTTTAATCTGTATCAGCTTAGTTATATGCATATAGTATTGAAGTAGTTATCGTGGCGTTGAAATAAAATTAATTTGATAAATAGTTACTATTACACATAGTACTTGGTTCTGTATGTATATGTATGCTGTTAGCGGCTCGATCGTTGTGTCTATCGGCGTTTCATGTCTGGCTGTCTATCCGTACATGTCTATATGTCCATCTGTCGGTCTTTTATCTCTTCCTGATGCCCCAAATATTGCTCACCATGCATTATCTGTGCCCTTGTGTGAACACATACCGGTGCGTATCTGTCTTTATTTGACATGGTTTGCACTTATAACCGTTTATATTGTTTTATATTTATTACTCAGATTTGTTGAATGAAGAACGTCGTCCTTTAACAAATGAAGCGAATGAAGACATTCGACAAAGGAATGAAATCAGTAAGTTATTTAAAACTATTGTGTCTGATTGTCACATCAATCTGCGGGCATGCATGCTTGATGGTGTATTTGCATATCTGATTCAGATATAGTTAAGGCAATAGCTATAGTTGCATGCGCTCCAGTTCCGCGCACGATGGAAAGCAATGTTGTCGAGATCAGCCAGTGTCACAACATGATTGTATTCTACAACTGACCCTAGTTCGGATGACTCTCTCATTACGGATACACCTAAAATTGGTCTCTTATACTATGTTCAATATATTAAATATGCATTCTGGTATGAAATAATTGTAGCAATTTAACCTAAATATAAAATATGATAGAAATCTTAATATATATACAAATATGCACATTTAGTATAAAAGCGTTAATTTTGCAAATGCAGTTTATTAAATGATGGCATACTTTGGTAGCTATTTTGTCTCAAATTACGCGGTAACATGTATTTTTTTATTGATTGCCATTAGAATAGGTATTAGAGGGTATTTGTGACGTTAAAGGACATTTTATCTATACACTATATCAAAATATTAAAAAAAACGCTATATTTTATTGCAAAATTGAAAAACAATTGAAACTGCCGAAATGATTTTGTTTTTAAAAACCCTATACAGTTTTATTTAAGCTTATAATTACCATTTCCATGACAATTTTTATTTTTTTTTTTTAATGAAATACTAGATTTAAACAATTTTGAATATTGTTTTTGCATTGCTTGTTAAATCTACATTAATTTTGTTCGCCAAATGTCGAGAACGGATATGTAAATGAGGAGGTAATACCAAAAGGTAGTTACGGTAACATGTGTTTTTTTTATTTCTGATATTTTACATACATTAAACTTTAATACTGGAAAGTTTCATAAACTTCTATCCATAGGAAAAATATGACAACAACTATAGCAATCGTCTTTAAATAAATATCAGACATCTGAATAATGGTCAATGTATATTTCCCTACATTTAAGAGTACGTCTAAAAGTTATGGTGCATATATATTTCATTGCAAAATTATGTACATATATAGTATTTATATTGATTAAGCATATTAAAGAACAGTATCGACAGATTTTTATCTTTACTAATGCTACAAGATGTTTGAATGGCTATGTTATGTTTAGAACTGACCCAATGACTAGCATTGTCCTATTTATTCGTTTACTAAAGAGAGTGCCTGTATTACAAAATGGATATATAATCAATTGACAGGTAAATATTATTTTCAATAATATAGTTTAGTATTGGTGTTTTACGTAAAACGGGAAAAAGGTTATGTTAAGCAGCCCTTCTTGTATATATTATAAGATAGCTACATGTATTTGCTTTTACTGGAGTCATAGATTTTAATAAGACTTCCTCAGGAATGGCCGTTGTCCCAAAAAAATACAACAGTTGTGCAAGACGTTTCAAAGTCATTACATAGGAATAGTTGATGTAACCATTCACCATAGTGAAGTAAAATTATGCATATTGTACAGGTATTAACATATTCCAACCATATATACCAACATACATGAACATTATTGTAAAAACTTCGAAAGGATCAAAACAATTTTACAACATATTTAATTGTAATAATTATACACCAACGAGTCAGAGAAAATGGAATGAAATATTTAACTTAACAGATAATGAATGGAAAGCAATTCATAAAATGCCCTTTCAAACAACAAAAGATTCATACCTACAGTGTTAACAAGCAAGACTAATACATAGAATTTTGCCAACAAATTCTTATCTTGCACAAATAACAATAAAATATAATGCTTTGTGCACCTTTTGTGGATTAACATTAGAAACTCTTCAACATATCTTTTGGGAATGTAACAAAACACAAGCATTGATAACTGAAATAAATACATTACTACTATCAGAGAATATATATGTGGAGTTCAATGAAAAGAATTTCATTTTTGGTTTCACAGGAAGTAAATCGCAAGCCAAAAATATCTTGATTCTTGAAATGAAAAGATATATATACTCCTGCAAGAATCTAAATAGGAACTTAAGGATACAAGATTTCAAAAAATGTATATCAAATTTATACACAATAAAGAATAAAACTGCACAAAAAAATATGACTATAGAAACATTTGACCAACATTGGTCACTTGCAAAACTTACAATTAATATTTAATGAATTTTGGCAGCCTTGTACTATGCTATGTATATTACAACCGATACATTGATTCCAATTCCTTTATTTAGTTATGTTACAAATGCACTAGCCTCATATGCGCCCCCCTCTCTCCCAAGTTTACCAGAAAACACATTTACTTTTCCTCCTTTCTTTTATAATTGTGTTAATGACATTCAGTAATACATAAACAAAGACAATACAAATACATATGTACGATATTTATTATATAGTCGAAATATACTAAATTGATTGAGAATGAGAGTGTTGTGTGCGAGTCACCATTGATTAATATGTTGATATTATAAAGTGTGCGGTGGGATGTTCCTCCTCGACCCACAACACACTCATTGACAAGGTGAATAAATGAGTTACCATTTGGAAGCTGAAAAATAAAATACAAACAAAAAAACAACATTCCAACTGCCATACAACAGCAAGATTTAGTGCTAATTATTTAAATATCGGTTGCTTTACAGTGCAATATACAAATCCTTTTGCGCTCCAAATAATTATATACACAAAGTTAGCTAATCCAATCACTTTGAGAATACTTCCTGGAAATCAGAAACTATATCAGAAAGTCAGTTTTTAAAATATATCTTCTAACAGGAAGTTTTGTGCCGTTAATATACACCGTGTCAAAACTAGTGATTGGAAAATAACATTTCACAAGTGATGCATTAGGCTTTATTGTCCATAGTATCGTTTCTCAAAACTCTCTTATATGGTGACGATGCAGTACATTAAGGGTTCTTGGACAATTACATAACATAAAACATACAAGCTTCTGACACGAACTGAACTCACATCAGATTAACCACCATTACTGCAACAATGATTGCTTGGTAACATCAGAGTACATAATTTAGACTAAGCTATATTTCCTTGCCTATTTCAGTAAATGCACTCGTGTAAGTGCTTTTTCATAATTTAATACATTGGAGTGCAGGTAAAGCAACACAAATATATTCATGAAATTCATATACAACATCAAGTACAGGTACATGTGCAAAGGGGTACCATTCCGTAAACATGATTCCGAGTAGTTCGATGACCGAAACTGATACACACAGAATAAATGTTGTTTCATGTGATTGAGTTATTTCTCATTAATAGTTTGTACTATGCATGCAAAGTGTTCAGAATCATTATTAAGTCTGCCTTCGTATATCATGATTTAAGTTAGCCATCCCACTTCTTTGTTCAAGTGTGACTTGTTTAGAGTGGAACAATTTTTAATTGATATTCTTTGTAAACTTGTGAATGTGCTTTTGGAAAAGCGTGGCGATTAGCATGGGTTATCTATAGCATAAAAACATGCCACAATTACACCCCTAGTCGACATAGTGTAACCATTAATTAGGGTATTCGAAACATCACAGTAGTTCAACCATCGGAATAAATATATGACTGTGTCTAAACAAAATATATTTTCAATTTATGTTTTTAAATCGATCAAAAACATTCTTCAATGAAGATTATTATTCCATTATATGAAGTTCATAATAATTGTGTCATATTCACTGTTTGTTTGCCGCAACTGTGCTTTCGACTCATTCGGTACTAAGAACGCATCAAACTGGTGACTGGAAATTATCACGGCAATATTTTTTTTTCATACTACAAGGTGTACACACACATTGCGATATTGTTTAAATGTCCATCTAAAAATTTTATGTATGTAAACATAGACGGTAGCGTTTGCAGGCAGACACATCGGATCCACAATCGTTCGGTTGTGATTTCGATCGTTAATCAATGAGATGTGTTCATTATGTAATCTGTATCACCCTAGTTATATACATATATTATTGATGTTGTTATATTGGCGTTAGATAAAATTAATTTGATAAATAGTTACAGTTATACGTAGTACTTGTTCTGTGTGAAGATGGGTGTTGTTAGCGGCTCGATCTCGCCGTTTATCGGCGTTTATCGTCTGGCTTCCTATCCGTATATGTCTATATGTCCACCTATCTGTCTTGTGTCTCTCGCTGATGCCACATATACTACTCGTGCATTATCTGTGTCCTCATGTGTACATATATCGGTGTGTATCTGTCTCTATTTTGCATAATGTTATAAATCAGCGAATTGCTTTCGCTGGATTTGTTGATTATAATAAGATTTCCTCGGGAATGGCCACTGACCCCTAACACACAACAGTTGGGTGAGACGATTTAATGTCATTACATTGGAATAGTTGATGTAACCAGTCATCATGATGAAGTAAAATGTGTGTATTGTACAAGTATTAACACATTCAAACTGACATACAACAGCAAGATTCAGTGCTAATTATCATTGGTTGCTTTACAGTGCGATAAACAACTCTCTGTGCGCTCCAAATGATTATATACACATACAGTTAGCTAAATCAATCACGTAGAGAATATATCCTGGAAATAAGAAACTATTGCAGAAAGTCATTTTTAAAAATACATCTTCCAACAGGTAGTTGTGTACCGTTAATAAAGAATGCGTCACAACTTGTGATGGACAGTAACACTCCATACATGATGCATTAGGCTATTTGGCACTGGTTTCATTGTCAACATCATCGTTTGGCAACATTCTCTTAAATGGTGACGATGCAGAACCCTTAAGGTTATTCAGGACAAATACTATACATAAAACAGACAAGCCTTCGACAAGAACTGATCACGCATCACATCAGCCACCAATATTACAACAATGCTTGCTTGGTAACATCAGAATACTTGATTTAGGCTAAGATATGTTTCCATGTCTATTCCAGTAAATGGATTTATATGCTATTACATAATTTCAAACAATGGAGTGCGGTTTAGCAACACAAATATATTCATTAAATTCTTATACAACATCAGGATTATGTACAAAACAACGAGAGGTACAGTTCCGAAAAGATGTTTCTAAAGTTAAGTGACCATTACTCATACACACAGAAAAATTCTGTTTCGTGTGATTGAGTTATGACTGATCATTAGTATGTGCTATGCATGCAAAGTGTTCAGAATCATTATTTAGATAACTTTCATACATCATAGTTTGACCAAGTATTACCACTGCTTTGCTCGAATGTAAATGGTTTAGAGTGGAACATTTTTTAATTTACAGTTTTTGTAAACTTGTAATTAAAATGTGTTTCGTGACCTCTATCATTCATTGCACTACGTAGTATTCAAATATTTTATACAATTGGATTTAATGTACATCTTAATCTAATTTAATTTAGAAGCTCGAAAAATAACTAGAATCTACACATTTGTGGGGTTATATCTTAAGGTATCATAAGACTCAGAAACTGAATGAGTGTTTGGTTCTAGGATCCACATTTGTTCGCTCGTAATTTCTATTGTTAATCCATGATATATGTTGTTTGTTGCATATATATCACCTTAGTTTAAGGTATTATTAACTAGTCTTTTTGACGTTAAAATCAATTTAATTATGTCCTTGTGCGAGTATATGTCGGTTTGTATATTTCTCTATTTTACATGATGTGCTCTTATAACTGTTCATATTGTCGTATATTCATTTCTCAGACCCTACGGATGAACCTACGGATGAACCAAATACGCGTTTAACGAGTTTAGGAGCGCATGTAGAGATTGAAGATATTCGACATCAGAGTGACAACAGTAAGTTATCAAGAATAATTTTGTCACGTCCATATGCGGCTATGCTTTCTTGACAGTGTGTCTGCATATCTGATTCAGACATGGTTAAACGAATTATCAAGCATCTGAATAATGGTCAATGTCTTTTTCCTTGCATTCATATTGCATATATATTCATGGTTATATTATCACAAAGCCAAATGAATTGTTTGAAATGAATAACACTTGCGACAACAATTACGTTCATGATATAACAGCCATATTCACTCGTATACAGACAGTGTATAATTTACAGTGTGTAATTGAAGTCGTCAGATATCATACGATACTGAACATGTGATTGATTACATGATATTACGTTCGTCTTAATGCTCACAAACAAACATTACTGATTTCACAGATGCTCGCTGTATTCGTAAACATGATGAATATTATGTTGCTATTTTACCATATATACTTATTCTTTTAAAACAAAAGGTAATGCTGTAACTTTACGTGAATGTCTATGTAACTGACGTTAGGTCATGTGAACATCAATCTAGTATCAAGCATACAGCGCACACGTGCATATTTGTGGGCATGATTGGTTATCTACTATCAAGGTTGGTTAAAACTTGTTAAACTAGGTTTCAAGTTACAGTTCTTCTACAGTATTGCGGCAATACACCGAATACAATAGAAATTCAATATTAGAGCCGAAACACGGAAGAAACACGGAAGACGTGAAATTAATTAGGTTGATTTGACTTGAAGTCGGAACGAGGCCGAAATGTAAAGAATATATCTAAAATGAAAACAATTCTGCTATGAAGAAACTCACAACAAAAATGAAATGTTGTTTTTGTAAATGGCGTCTAATTTCAATGTCCTCAGTACTTCTAAACTTGCGTTACTATGGTGACTTTTACATGAACCTAATGTTGACTGAAAATTGATTTGATGTTTTATGACATTTTAAATTGTCTCGATCCATCCATTTATACCAATACATGTGACGCCTTAAATACGAACATGACCCGGTCGTCTTATTACTTTAGGGACATACCTCGAGCATTATTATTCCAATCCTAAATACAATGCGTTGATAAATTAAACTCAATTTTTTATGTTCATAACAGAATGATGTAAGCGTACGTGAGTTAAATTACGGTCTTCGTAATACTTTTAGGATATACTTCGAACATTATTATTCCAATCATGGATACAATGCGTTGAGAAATTAAACTCTTGTTTATATTTATAACAGAATGATGTAAGCGTACATGAGTTTGATTAAACACCATGTTGAAAATAGACCTTTCCTTTAGCTCTTCCTAATTATAGTTTAATATAAAAAAGTTTAACATAGTATAAATAATTATTTCATATAACCTGTGACCATTATAATGAGATATTCGATAGAAATATCTTCCAGAGATTAAATTTTATATACATATTTATGTATTAGTTAAAGGATTATGCTATAATACATATTTCCATTCATATCTTATAGCAATATTGTATCCAACTCTTTACAATATAATCAAATATAAATTTAAAAAACAAAATCAAATAAGCAATAGTGTATCTTCATACGCATAAATATTAACATACATTTACGAACTGTCTTGCTATATGTAATATATAGCTACACTGCTTACACAAAATAATGCATTGAATATGGTCATTATAAAAATAACTATATAACATTTATTTTGATGAGACATGTTGTATCCAAGCTAAAGTGATAACATTGTATTGTGTCGTTGGAAGAGGTCGTACGAAATAAAATCACTTCATAGAATTAAATTAAAATTTAAACTTCATTTGACAACCAATAGAATCGCTTCAATTTTCAAATGGTGTCGCTCTTATTTGTTAAAACAGCATACAAAATAATTTAGTTGTTAAGACGTTCATTCTTAGAATTAAGTATACAGCCATCATTGCGCATGCGTGAATGACACTGCTCACACTCCTCCCTTGGTTCAATTCTGAACGAGTCATGTACAAACGACAAATCCCGCACGAGCTATTATTAAAAACAAACATAGCAGCGTATTAGTTTTGCAAACGTCAATTATCACAGCTTTCATCGTAGCTCCGCCAAGAGTTACATAAACTGACATTCAAATGACTTTTTTCAGACTATGTACGTTTGGATCATTTTGTGGACATAAAATGTTTAGGCGAGGCCTCTTTAATCTGTATCAGCTTAGTTATATGCATATAGTATTGAAGTAGTTATCGTGGCGTTGAAATAAAATTAATTTGATAAATAGTTACTATTACACATAGTACTTGGTTCTGTATGTATATGTATGCTGTTAGCGGCTCGATCGTTGTGTCTATCGGCGTTTCATGTCTGGCTGTCTATCCGTACATGTCTATATGTCCATCTGTCGGTCTTTTATCTCTTCCTGATGCCCCAAATATTGCTCACCATGCATTATCTGTGCCCTTGTGTGAACACATACCGGTGCGTATCTGTCTTTATTTGACATGGTTTGCACTTATAACCGTTTATATTGTTTTATATTTATTACTCAGATTTGTTGAATGAAGAACGTCGTCCTTTAACAAATGAAGCGAATGAAGACATTCGACAAAGGAATGAAATCAGTAAGTTATTTAAAACTATTGTGTCTGATTGTCACATCAATCTGCGGGCATGCATGCTTGATGGTGTATTTGCATATCTGATTCAGATATAGTTAAGGCAATAGCTATAGTTGCATGCGCTCCAGTTCCGCGCACGATGGAAAGCAATGTTGTCGAGATCAGCCAGTGTCACAACATGATTGTATTCTACAACTGACCCTAGTTCGGATGACTCTCTCATTACGGATACACCTAAAATTGGTCTCTTATACTATGTTCAATATATTAAATATGCATTCTGGTATGAAATAATTGTAGCAATTTAACCTAAATATAAAATATGATAGAAATCTTAATATATATACAAATATGCACATTTAGTATAAAAGCGTTAATTTTGCAAATGCAGTTTATTAAATGATGGCATACTTTGGTAGCTATTTTGTCTCAAATTACGCGGTAACATGTATTTTTTTATTGATTGCCATTAGAATAGGTATTAGAGGGTATTTGTGACGTTAAAGGACATTTTATCTATACACTATATCAAAATATTAAAAAAAACGCTATATTTTATTGCAAAATTGAAAAACAATTGAAACTGCCGAAATGATTTTGTTTTTAAAAACCCTATACAGTTTTATTTAAGCTTATAATTACCATTTCCATGACAATTTTTATTATTTTTTTTTAATGAAATACTAGATTTAAACAATTTTGAATATTGTTTTTGCATTGCTTGTTAAATCTACATTAATTTTGTTCGCCAAATGTCGAGAACGGATATGTAAATGAGGAGGTAATACCAAAAGGTAGTTACGGTAACATGTGTTTTTTTTATTTCTGATATTTTACATACATTAAACTTTAATACTGGAAAGTTTCATAAACTTCTATCCATAGGAAAAATATGACAACAACTATAGCAATCGTCTTTAAATAAATATCAGACATCTGAATAATGGTCAATGTATATTTCCCTACATTTAAGAGTACGTCTAAAAGTTATGGTGCATATATATTTCATTGCAAAATTATGTACATATATAGTATTTATATTGATTAAGCATATTAAAGAACAGTATCGACAGATTTTTATCTTTACTAATGCTACAAGATGTTTGAATGGCTATGTTATGTTTAGAACTGACCCAATGACTAGCATTGTCCTATTTATTCGTTTACTAAAGAGAGTGCCTGTATTACAAAATGGATATATAATCAATTGACAGGTAAATATTATTTTCAATAATATAGTTAAGTATTGGTGTTTTACGTAAAACGGGAAAAAGGTTATGTTAAGCAGCCCTTCTTGTATATATTATAAGATAGCTACATGTATTTGCTTTTACTGGAGTCATAGATTTTAATAAGACTTCCTCAGGAATGGCCGTTGTCCCAAAAAAATACAACAGTTGTGCAAGACGTTTCAAAGTCATTACATAGGAATAGTTGATGTAACCATTCACCATAGTGAAGTAAAATTATGCATATTGTACAGGTATTAACATATTCCAACCATATATACCAACATACATGAACATTATTGTAAAAACTTCGAAAGGATCAAAACAATTTTACAACATATTTAATTGTAATAATTATACACCAACGAGTCAGAGAAAATGGAATGAAATATTTAACTTAACAGATAATGAATGGAAAGCAATTCATAAAATGCCCTTTCAAACAACAAAAGATTCATACCTACAGTGTTAACAAGCAAGACTAATACATAGAATTTTGCCAACAAATTCTTATCTTGCACAAATAACAATAAAATATAATGCTTTGTGCACCTTTTGTGGATTAACATTAGAAACTCTTCAACATATCTTTTGGGAATGTAACAAAACACAAGCATTGATAACTGAAATAAATACATTACTACTATCAGAGAATATATATGTGGAGTTCAATGAAAAGAATTTCATTTTTGGTTTCACAGGAAGTAAATCGCAAGCCAAAAATATCTTGATTCTTGAAATGAAAAGATATATATACTCCTGCAAGAATCTAAATAGGAACTTAAGGATACAAGATTTCAAAAAATGTATATCAAATTTATACACAATAAAGAATAAAACTGCACAAAAAAATATGACTATAGAAACATTTGACCAACATTGGTCACTTGCAAAACTTACAATTAATATTTAATGAATTTTGGCAGCCTTGTACTATGCTATGTATATTACAACCGATACATTGATTCCAATTCCTTTATTTAGTGATGTTACAAATGCACTAGCCTCATATGCGCCCCCCTCTCTCCCAAGTTTACCAGAAAACACATTTACTTTTCCTCCTTTCTTTTATAATTGTGTTAATGACATTCAGTAATACATAAACAAAGACAATACAAATACATATGTACGATATTTATTATATAGTCGAAATATACTAAATTGATTGAGAATGAGAGTGTTGTGTGCGAGTCACCATTGATTAATATGTTGATATTATAAAGTGTGCGGTGGTATGTTCCTCCTCGACCCACAACACACTCATTGACAAGGTGAATAAATGAGTTACCATTTGGAAGCTGAAAAATAAAATACAAACAAAAAAACAACATTCCAACTGCCATACAACAGCAAGATTTAGTGCTAATTATTTAAATATCGGTTGCTTTACAGTGCAATATACAAATCCTTTTGCGCTCCAAATAATTATATACACAAAGTTAGCTAATCCAATCGCTTTGAGAATACTTCCTGGAAATCAGAAACTATATCAGAAAGTCAGTTTTTAAAATATATCTTCTAACAGGAAGTTTTGTACCGTTAATATACACCGTGTCAAAACTAGTGATTGGAAAATAACATTTCACAAGTGATGCATTAGGCTTTATTGTCCATAGTATCGTTTGTCAAAACTCTCTTATATGGTGACGATGCAGTACATTAAGGGTTCTTGGACAATTACATAACATAAAACATACAAGCTTCTGACACGAACTGAACTCACATCAGATTAACCACCATTACTGCAACAATGATTGCTTGGTAACATCAGAGTACATAATTTAGACTAAGCTATATTTCCTTGCCTATTTCAGTAAATGCACTCGTGTAAGTGCTTTTTCATAATTTAATACATTGGAGTGCAGGTAAAGCAACACAAATATATTCATGAAATTCATATACAACATCAAGTACAGGTACATGTGCAAAGAGGTACCATTCCGTAAACATGATTCCGAGTAGTTCGATGACCGAAACTGATACACACAGAACAAATGTTGTTTCATGTGATTGAGTTATTTCTCATTAATAGTTTGTACTATGCATGCAAAGTGTTCAGAATCATTATTAAATCTGCCTTCGTATATCATGATTTAAGTTAGCCATCCCACTTCTTTGTTCAAGTGTGACTTGTTTAGAGTGGAACAATTTTTAATTGATATTCTTTGTAAACTTGTGAATGTGCTTTTGGAAAAGCGTGGCGATTAGCATGGGTAATCACCTGAAGTTATCTATAGCATAAAAACATGCCACAATTACACCCCTAGTCGACATAGTGTAACCATTAATTAGGGTATTCGAAACATCACAGTAGTTCAACCATCGGAATAAATATATGACTGTGTCTAAACAAAATATATTTTCAATTTATGTTTTTAAATCGATCAAAAACATTCTTCAATGAAGATTATTATTCCATTATATGAAGTTCATAATAATTGTGTCATATTCACTGTTTGTTTGCCGCAACTGTGCTTTCGACTCATTCGGTACTAAGACCTCTATCATTATTTGCACTTGCTTTGTTATAGTATCAGCAAAATCCTGATTAAATTGGACTCATATCTAAGTTGTACATCAATAGAAACATGTATGCAGTAAAAGTAGTCCAGCTTTGTTTAGTCTAGAGATGTGTCGCTGTTTTTGGAATTGTTCACCCTAATATGTAAAAAAGACAGACGAGCCACAGCGATTTTAACACGTCACCAGTCGACTGAAAACGGAACTATTCATACTACATACATACATGTAAAACAATGTGTTTTTTGTGCTTATAACAATATACTGTAAATAACATGTCAATTTTTCTGCCTACACCGTCTCAATTTTTGCTTCATTAAAAAATGAAACAAACACATTTTAAATCATCATGAGGGTATGAAAATGTGTTTTAATTTTTCGGAAAACCTTGTTTATTTGTTTCTTTTCTTTGTTACAAATATCATCTGTAGAGATAATGTATATAAAAAGATCCTCTCTCTCCATTTTGCATGGAGACAGAAAGAATTTTAGAAATATTGTTTCCAAAGGAAAACATACATGCAGCATAATGAGAGTAGAAAAAAAACACTTATTAGTTATGAATTGTTAAATAAAAAGAACAAATGTTATTATACATTATTACTTTAAAAATTATATCTATGCCATATGATGTAATTTTGTAAGGTGTATATAGAGATGGTTAACCCAAACCCTAATACATCTATTACGGGGTGATTAAATGGATCACCTTTTGGTGGTTGAAATTAAGAAAATTCATAACACATAAATCAATAAATAAATATTTTCAATTCGAATATATTTAGTCGTAGTATAAATAACTATTAACGTATTTTTCTCAGATTTTGCTCAGATTCTGTCATAAAATACAAAGAGGAAATTAGTAACGCTGGTTTACTGAGTTGGGTGAGACGATTCAACATTATAACAATGGAATAGTTGATGTAACCATTTACCATGATGAAGTAAAAATGTGTGTATTGTGCAGGTATTAACATATTCAAACTGCCAAATTGCAATACAACAGCACGCTTCAGTGCTTATCATTAACTTAACATGTATGTGCGCTCCAAATGATTGTGTACCCATACAGTAAGCTAAATCAATTGCTTTAAGAGTATTTCCTGGAAATCAGAAACTGTTGCAGAAAGTTATTTTTAATATACGAATTACAACAGGAAGTTTTGTGCCGTTCATAAAAACGCATCAAACTGGTGACTGGAAATTATCACGGCAATATTTTTTTTCATACTACAAGGCGTACACACACATTGCGATATTGTTTAAATGTCCATCTAAAAATTTTATGTATGTAAACATAGACGGTAGCGTTTGCAGGCAGACACATCGGATCCACAATCGTTCGGTTGTGATTTCGAACGTTAATCAATGAGATGTGTTCATTATGTAATCTGTATCACCCTAGTTATATACATATATTATTGATGTAGTTATATTGGCGTTAGATAAAATTTATTTGATAAATAGTTACAGTTATACGAAGTACTTGTTCTGTGTGAAGATGGGTGTTGTTAGCGGCTCGATCTTGGCGTTTATCGGCGTTTATCGTCTGGCTTCCTATCCGTATATGTCTATATGTCCACCTATCTGTCTTGTGTCTCTCGCTGATGCCACATATACTACTCGTGCATTATCTGTGTCCTCATGTGTACACATATCGGTGTGTATCTGTTTCTATTTTGCATAATGTTATAAATCAGCGAATTGCTTTCGCTGGATTTGTTGATTATAATAAGATTTCCTCGGGAATGGCCACTGACCCCTAACACACAACAGTTGGGTGAGACGATTTAATGTCATTACATTGGAATAGTTGATGTAACCATTCATCATGATGAAGTAAAAATGTGTGTATTGTACAGGTATTAACACATTCAAACTGACATACAACAGCAAGATTCAGTGCTAATTACCATCGGTTGCTTTACAGTGCGATAAACAACTCTCTGTGCGCTCCAAATGATTATATACACATACAGTTAGCTAAATCAATCACGTAGAGAATATATCCTGGAAATAAGAAACTATTGCAGAAAGTCATTTTTAAAAATACATCTTCCAACAGGTAGTTGTGTACCGTTAATAAAGAATGCGTCACAACCTGTGATGGACAGTAACACTTCATACGTGATGCATTAGGCTATTTGGCACTGGTTTCATTGTCAACATCATCGTTTGGCAACATTCTCTTAAATGATGACGATGCAGAACCCTTAAGGTTATTCAGGACAAATACTATACATAAAACAGACAAGCCTTCGACAAGAACTAATCACGCATCACATCAGCCACCAATATTACAACAATGCTTGCTTGGTAACATCAGAATACTTGATTTAGGCTAAGATATATTTCCATGTCTATTCCAGTAAATGGATTTATATGCTATTACATAATTTCAAACAATGGAGTGCGGTTTAGCAACACAAATATATTCATTAAATTCTTATACAACATCAGGATTATGTACAAAACAACGAGAGGTACAGTTCCGAAAAGATGTTTCTAAAGTTAAGTGACCATTACTCATACATACAGAAAAATTCTGTTTCGTGTGATTGAGTTATGACTGATCATTAGTATGTGCTATGCATGCAAAGTGTTCAGAATCATTATTTAGATAACTTTCATACATCATAGTTTGACCTAGTATTACCACTGCTTTGCTCGAATGTAAATGGTTTAGAGTGGAACATTTTTTAATTTACAGTTTTTGTAAACTTGTAATTAAAATGTGTTTCGTGACCTCTATCATTCATTGCACTACGTAGTATTCAAATATTTTATACAATTGGATTTAATGTACATCTTAATCTAATTCAATTTAGAAGCTCGAAAAATAACTAGAATCTACACATTTGTGGGGTTATATCTTAAGGTATCATAAGACTCAGAAACTGAATGAGTGTTTGGTTCTAGGATCCACATTTGTTCGCTCGTAATTTCTATTGTTAATCCATGATATATGTTGTTTGTTGCATCTATATCACCTTAGTTTAAGGTATTATTAACTAGTCATTTTGACGTTAAAATCAATTTAATTATGTCCTTGTGCGAGTATATGTCGGTTTATATATTTCTCTATTTTACATGATGTGCTCTTATAACTGTTCATATTGTCGTATATTCATTTCTCAGACCCTACGGATGAACCTACGGATGAACCAAATACGCGTTTAACGAGTTTAGGAGCGCATGTAGAGATTGAAGATATTCGACATCAGAGTGACAACAGTAAGTTATCAAGAATAATTTTGTCACGTCAATATGCGGCTATGCTTTCTTGACAGTGTGTCTGCATATCTGATTCAGACATGGTTAAACGAATTATCAAGCATCTGAATAATGGTCAATGTCTTTTTCCTTGCATTCATATTGCATATTCATGGTTATATTATCACAAAGCCAAATGAATTGTTTGAAATGAATACCACTTGCGACAACAATTACGTTCATGATATAACAGCCATATACACTCGTATACTGACAGTGTATAATTTACAGTGTATAATTGAAGTCGTCAGATATCATACGATACTGAACATGTGATTGATTACATGATATTACGTTCGTCTTAATGCTCACAAACAAACATTACTGATTTCACAGATGCTCGCTGTATTCGTAAACATGATGAATATTATGTTGCTATTTTACCATATATATTTATTCTTATAAAACAAAGGGTAATGCTGTAACTTTACGTGAATGTCTATGTAACTGACGTTAGGTCATGTGAACATCAATCTAGTATCAAGCATACAGCGCACATGTGCATATTTGTGGGCATGATTGGTTATCTACTATCAAGGTTGGTTAAAATTTGTTAAACTAGATTTCAAGTTACAGTTCTTCTACAGTATTGCGGCAATACACCGAATACAATAGAAATTCAATATTAGAGCCGAAACACGGAAGAAACACGGAAGACGTGAAATTAATTAGGTTGATTTGACTTGAAGTCGGAACGAGGCCGAAATGTAAAGAATATATCTAAAATGAAAACAATTCTGCTATGAAGAAACTCACAACAAAAATGAAATGTTGTTTTTGTAAATGGCGTCTAATTTCAATGTCCTCAGTACTTCTAAACTTGCGTTACTATGGTGACTTTTACATGAACCTAATGTTGACTGAAAATTGATTTGATGTTTTATGACATTTTAAATTGTGTCGATCCATCCATTTATACCAATGCATGTGACGCCTTAAATACGAACATGACCCGGTCGTCTTATTACTTTAGGGACATACCTCGAGCATTATTATTCCAATCCTAAATACAATGCGTTGATAAATTAAACTCAATTTTTTATGTTCATAACAGAATGATGTAAGCGTACGTGAGTTAAATTACGGTCTTCGTAATACTTTTAGGATATACTTCGAACATTATTATTCCAATCATGGATACAATGCGTTGAGAAATTAAACTCTTGTTTATATTTATAACAGAGTGATGTAAGCGTACATGAGTTTGATTAAACACCATGTTGAAAATAGACCTTTCCTTTAGCTCTTCCTAATTATAGTTTAATATAAAAAAAGTTTAACATAGTATAAATAATTATTTCATATAACCTGTGACCATTATAATGAGATATTCGATAGAAATATCTTCCAGAGATTATCCAAGCTAAAGTGATAGCATTGTATTGTGTCGTTGGAAGAGGTCGTAC
This sequence comes from Panopea generosa, assembly GCA_029582155.1. NCBI lineage: Eukaryota > Metazoa > Mollusca > Bivalvia > Adapedonta > Hiatellidae > Panopea > Panopea generosa. The sequence goes on along the minus strand of CM055903.1, from coordinate 56,293,002 downwards.
GAAATAAAATCACTTCATAGAATTAAATTAAAATTTAAACTTCATTTGACAACCAATAGAATTGCTTCAATTTTCAAATGGTGTCGCTCTTATTTGTTAAAACAGCATACAAAATAATTTAGTTGTTAAGACGTTCATTCTTAGAATTAAGTATACAGTCATCATTGCGCATGCGTGAATGACACTGCTCACACTCCGCCCTTGATTCAATTCTGAACGAGTCATGTATAAACGACAAATCCCGCACGAGCTATTATTAAAAACAAACATAGCAACGTATTAGTTTTGCAAACGTCAATTATCACAGCTTTCATCGTAGCTCCGCCAAGATTTACATAAACTGACATTCAAATGACGTTTAACACGCCAGTTAGTTTCTATTTAGTAAAGAAAATAACAGTTAAGAAACCAACGTCGCTCTAATTTGTTTCTTGATTATCAAATGTTTACTGCAATGAACAATAACTAGTACTTTGTCCGGGTGTCAACAACCTCTTTGATACTGTCGAGAATTGGTGTCATTGACTACAATGGCAAAACTGCTAGATGTTAAAGTTATGTCAGGAGGGACCATTTGACATGTATACGAACTTACGTCCTAACCAGATACAATGTGTATTATTTATATAATGATAATTACAGCAACTATCTAACGTCAGTGTGAGTCGAATTAAACGAAACTTGGTTGTTGAATGTTATGTTTAATTGACATATACGGTACATGGCTATTTATTAACACACTTAATACCAAATCTTATTATTATCTTAAATCAAAATTAATAACAACATAATATTTATGTTACAAGAAATGACGTATCCAATAAAATTCCATTAATCGTGTTACAAAGGTTAGGTAGTTTAGTTTTCGGCTACTATTAAAAGAGAAACACATAGGTAAAAATCAGTACATAGCCTAATTCAATGCAACTAATACAATTAAATTTATTGTATATAACTACTGTATGCTGTTAATATATTATAATTTGATGTAACTCCTTCAATTACCATATGGAATATTTGCGTTTATTTTCCCATGAACTCGTACGCAAGAGCCTTCATTTTAGCTGTGGTCATACGTTGAATAAATCAACCGTTGCCGACATTTATGTTTATATTTGATCAACACATCACACTTGTTAACGGGTTTTGATGTCGTGATGAACCGGCTTTGACGTTCCTTCCATCAACCTAAACTAAAGGACGCAACACACTTTACATGTATACTTTTATCAGATAAATGTGAAGCAGTAAATTGTAGATATACATGTAACTATAAACCATATTACATAAAATCAATTAAGTATTTAGTAACTTTTTAAACAAAAAGTATCACAGAATGCAATTATATACCACTGTTTTGGCAAAATCCAGTGTAAAAAAGTTAATGATCTATCACAATAAAATATTCTATAGAAAACTATGGTAACTTTAATGAAATAAATGGCAAGTCTCAAAGGGGTGTTCAATTAATTCAACATTGGCCATACATAATAGTATGTAATATTCTTGGATTGCCCATAAAGCCAGAAGGCTTATTTCCAATGAGGTTCTTGGTACAATACTTACTAAGAGTATGCATTACAAAATTGCAATTAAATTAAATAAACATAATAAAAAGTAAACATTATATAAAGTTGAAGACTTTGGAATTCGGAAGCCACCACATGGAATGTTTCCATAATATATTTGCTGTTTACAAATATATTATTTTTATCACAAATTTTGTATAAAAATGTTACAATTAAAAACATTGAGCATATCTAATCAACAACTGCAATAAATAAACTATAATATCCTAGCTCTGTCAAATAAATGGGTCTCGACAGAACCTTTAAAGTGACTAATTTTCTTTCTTTTTTTTATGTCAGCAGGCAATGCATTCCAATCATTGACTGCACTGTAAAAGGAGGTTACATTCTCTTTCCCATAGTATTTGGGTACACTAAAATTATATAAATTTGCCCTAGAAGAATAAGAGTGCACATCTTTAACAAAAACGAAATTCTCTTTCATATTTGAAGGACACTTGTCATTTACAATTTTAATAAAATGGTTTAGACGTAATTGCTTATTTCTATTTTCTACATTTGATAAAGACATATCAGCAGTTTAGTTTTAAGTTCTTACAATTTTGGCAAATCACGCTCGAAGTCTTCCTGGTTAGAACCAGTACTAAGCATATGCGGAAAAGTGTCTTGCTCAAGGACACCACACATAGCCGTGGCGGAGGATCGAACCCACGACCCTCCGACCATGGGTTCGGTGCTCTACCACTGGACCACACGCTCCACACTATCAGCAAGACTACCATTGTTGACACTTTTCCTAGGTCCCATACCATAAATGAATATAACAATTTTATTTTTACAGATTTGGAGTTTGTTTCTTAACCCTTTGTTTAAGCTCGGGTACCAAGACGAATATGAATAGTCTAAATGACAGGACATAAGAGTAGAACATAAATAGTTTCTAGTTTTAAAATCTAAGAACGTTGCTTGTCTATACAAAAGTTTAAAACGTGAATTTACCTTACTCACAATACTGTTTACAATAGTTTCACATGACAACAACTTATCAATAGCAAGACCTAGATATTACAAAGACTGTGTGGACTCAATAATATGTGTATTGCAAACAATTTTAAAATCCTTAACTTGCTTTAATTTACGTTTTGAGCTAAATATAACATACTGAGTTTTACTAAGATGTAGGGACAACCTTACCTGTACAAAGTCCTTTGGCACTATTGTTTCTAATATGGTCCATTAAGTGGACAAGGCAAGTATCAGTAGAATATGAATTCCTTAAACCTGATTGTAAGTCAGTTGTCAACTAAGAAGTTCTCAAAATGACGAGTGTCAGATCCCATCAATCTCAACCTAATTTTGAAAATGCTGCAAAATGCCGGGATATATACATATAATCGCATCGATTTATTCAAGTTACATAGGTATTTTCAGACTATGTAAAGTTGGATCAATTCGTGGACATGATATGTATCACATTATCACGCATATAGTATTGATGTAGTTATCTTGACCTTGAAATAAAATTAATTTGATAAATAGTTACAGTTTCACGTAGTACTTGTTTCTGTATGTAAATGTGTGTTGTTAGCGGCTCGATCTCGGCGTCTGTCGGCGTTTCATGTCTTGCTGCCAATCCGCACATGTCTATATGTATATCTACATGTCTGTCTTGCTTTCTGTCCTACATAATGTTCACCATGTATTATCTGTGTCCGTGTGTGAACACATGCCGGTGCGTATCTGTCTCTATTTGACATGATGATGTTTTTATGACCATTTATACTGTTTTATATTTGTTTCTCAGATTTGTTGAATGAAGAACGTCGTCCTTTGACAAATGAAGCGAATGAAAACATTCAACAAAGGAGTGAAATCAGTAAGTTATTTAAACTTATTGTGTCTGATTGTCACATCAATCTGCGGGCATGCATACTTGATGGTGTATTTGCATATCTGATTCTGATATAGTTAAGGCAATTGCTTTAGTTTTTTATGGGCTCCAGTTCCGCGCACAATGAAAAGCAATGTTGTCGAGATCAGCCAGTGTCACTACATGGTATTATACTACAACTGACCCTATTTCGGATGACACTCTCATTACGTAAACATCTGAAATTGGTCTCTTATATTATGTTCAATATATTAAATATGCATTCTGGTATGAAGTAATTCTTTATAGAAATTTAACCTAATATAAGATATAATAGAAATCTTAATATTTATACAAATATGCTCATTTAGTATAAAATCGTTAATTTTGCAACTGCAGTTTATTTAATGATGGCATACTTTGGGATCTTTTTTGTCTCCAATAACGCGGTAACATTTATTTTTATATTGATTGTCATTAGAATACGTATCAGAGGATATTTTGTGAGGTTTTAAGGAAATTCTATGCATACACTATATCAAAATATTAAAAAAACTCTATATTTTACTGCAAAATTGAAAAACAAGTGACACTCTGCCGAAATGATTTTGTTTTTAAAAAACCTAAACAGTTAAATTCAAGCTTATATTTACCATTTACATGACAATCATTATTACATGTATGCATCTGTGTATTAGTGTTAATAAAATACTAGATTTATACAATTTTAAATATTGGTTTTACATTACTTGTTAAATCTACATTTGTTCGCCAAATGTCGAGATCGGGTACAATTACGGGGAGGTACTACCAAAAGGTCTGTACGGTAACATGTGTTTTTTTCTTCTGATCTTTAATGAACATACATTAAACTTAAATACTGGAAAGTTTCATGAGATTCTATCCGTAGGAAAAATATGACAAAAACTATAGCAATCAACTTTAAACAAATTATCAGACAGCTGAATAATAGTCAATGTATATTTCCCTACCATTAAGAGTATGTCTAAAAGTTATGGTGCATTTTTATTTCAAATGCAAAATTCTGTACAAATATAGTATCTATATTGATTAAGCATATTAAAGAAAAAAAACGACAGATATTCATCTTTACAAATGCTACAAGATATTTGAATGGCATTTTTTGTTTAGAACTGACCCATTGACTGGCATTGTCTGAGTCAAATGTCTTATTGAATCGTTTACTTAAGAAAGTGCATTTATTACAAAATGAATATATAATTAATTGACAGGTAAATATTACTTTCAATAATATAGTTTAGTATTGGTGCTTTACGTTAAACGGAAAAAAAAGTTACGCTAAGCAGCTTGTATATATTACAATATAGCTACATGTATTTGCTTTTACTGGAGTCATAGATTTTAATAAGACTTCCTCGGGAATGGCTTTTGACCTAAAAAAATCAACAGTTGGGTGAGACGTTTCAAAGTCATTACATTGGAATAGTTGATGTAACTATTCATCACGGTGAAGTAAACATATGCATAATGTACAGGTATTAACAAATTCAAACTGCCATACAACAGCAAGATTCAGTGCTAATTATTAAATATCGGTTGCTTCACAGTGCAATAAACAAAATTTTTTGCGCTCCACATAATTGTATACACATAAAGTTAGCGAAACCAATCGCTTTGAGAATATTTCCTGGAAATCAGAAACTATTGCAGAAAGTCATTTTTTTAAATATATCTTCCAACAGGAAGTTTTGTACCATTAATATAGAACGTGTCAAAACTAATAATTGGAAAATTACACTTCATAAGTGATGCATTAGGCTATTTGACACTGGTTTCATTGTCCACAGTTTCGTTTTTCAAAATCTTATATGGTGACGATGCAGTATCTTTAGGGTTCTTGGACAATTACTTAACTAAATACAGACAAGCTTCTAACACAAACTGAACACACATCAGATAAACCACATTACTCTAACAATGCTTGCTTGGTAACACCAGAATACAAAATTTAGGCTTAGCTATATTTCCTTGCATATTCCAGTAAATGCACTTGTGTAAGTGCTTTTACATAATTAAAAACATTGGAGTGCATGTAAAGCAACACAAATATATTCATTTAATTCATATACAATATCATGTACAGGTACAAAGCGCAAGGAGGTACCATTCCGTAAACATGATTCCGAGGAGTTCCATGACCGAAACTGATACACACGGAACAAATAAAGTTTCATGTGATTGAGTTATTTCTAATTACTAGTTTGAACTGTGCATGCAAAGTGTTCAGAATCATTATTAAGTTTGCTTTCATATATCAAAATTTAAGTTAGTCATCCCACTTCTTTGAAGATGGCAAAGAGGTCAGAGTTGTATTTTTTTATATAAGTAAAGCCTTTGATAGAGTTTGGCACAAAGGGTTGTTGGCTAAATTGAAAGCAGCTGGTATATCTTGTCAAATTTTTAATCTTTTAACTGACTACCTTAAATACAGAATTCGGTGTGTTGTCATTCGAGGCGCGAGGTCTAATTGGAGACCAATTAAAGCCAATGTTCCCCAGGGATCTATATTAGGTCCTCTTCTGTTTTTAGTTGATATAAATGACATAGTATCTGATATTCACTCCAACATACGACCTTTTGCCGATGATACAAGCCTTTACTTTATAATTAATCATAATAGTGATATTGTTAATGCTGCACAAACATTAAATTCTGACATAAATAAAATATCTGAATGGTCAAATAAATGGCTGGTTACTTCTAATCCATCCAAAACAGAATCAATGCATGTAACTCGCAAACGCACTCAACCCATTCACCCCATCCCCCCCCACCCCCACCCCCCACCCTTTTTTTTATGCAGAACCAACAAATTATAGATGTGTCATCTCACAAACATCTAGGAGTATTCTTATCAAATAACTGCAGCTGGCACTCTCATATTGACTATATTAAGAATAAAGCTTGGTCTAAAATAAATATTATGAGAAAACTAAAATTTCAGTTAGATAGAAAATCACTAGAAACAATATACATGTAATTTATAAGACCCTTATTGGAATATGCCAATGTTATTTGGGATAATTGTATAAATTATGAAAAATATGAACTTGATAAAATACAGTATGAAGCTGCACGAATAACAGCTGGAGTTACAAAACTTATATCTATCAATAACCTGAATTCTGAAGTAGGATGGGAAACTCTTGAAACTCGTCGAACTAAACACAAACTTACTCTTTTTTATAAAATGATCCACGGAATGGTCCCACCATATCTATGTTCATTGGTTCCTTCTCTTACAAATGCAAGTTCACGTACAACCTCAGAAATAATAATAATATTCAAATTCTTTCTTCAAGTACAGCTCTGTACTAAAATTCCTTCCGTTGTCCGTGACTGGAACACTCTCCCACTTGAAACAAGACAAGCCTCTTCTCTGAATGCTTTTAAACATAAACTCGAAAATAACGAACCAAAAGTACCTAAATTCTTTTACATAGGTACAAGGAAATGCCAATTATTGCATGCCCGCCTCCGAACGAGTTGTAGTGCACTTAAACAACATCTATTTCTTAAACACATTAAAGACTCCCCCCCCCCCCCCCCCTGTGTACATGTGGACAAATAGAAAGTACAGTTCACTTCTTTCTCAATTATCACCTTTACTAGCATCAACGCATACCACTCATGACATCTGTCAGTGAGTTATGTACAGTTTCTTTAAATATACTTCTTTTTGGTAAACCACAACTCTCTTATGACAATAATGTTCAAATATTTGAAGTAGTTCACAAATACATTTTATCCACTAATCCTTTCTCCTGAACATGTAAGTCTGAAGAAATAACAAGGCTATTTCTGTTTACGTGGTGAGGTCAGCACGTCTCCCAATTTCGTCCATGCCGTTCAGAACTTGTAAAAAAATGTTAACCGTTATTATTATGTGAATTCAAATAATTATCCATTACTTTAATCATTTAAATCACGTTTCTTTTTTTTCTAATTACTCACATCATTTTCTAAGTTTCTTAAATATATCAGAAACAATAATCCTAAAAGTATGTTAAACAGTTTTATTAAATATACTTTAAACTATTTTATATTCGTAATGGTAAGAGCATAAAACAAATTGTTGATAATCTGCCAAATTTGTTCACAATTGATATATGTCATGGAAAAGAACTTTATAAGATGTTATCTTCCGTTCTAATCCATATTTATACCTAAACTTATAAGTATATATGTACATTTGAATGAATAAATATGTTTAAACCAAGTGTGACTGGTTTAGAGTGGAACAATTTTAAATTTATATTCTTTGTAAACTTGTGAATGTGCTTTTGGAAGCATAATAGCGTGGCAAGTAGCATGGGTAATCATCTGAAGTTATCTATAGCATAAAAACATGCCACAATTATACCCCTTGTCGACATAGTGTTACCGTTAATCTTGGTATTGAAAATATCACGGTCGTTCAACCATCGGAATAAATATCTGACTGTGTCTAAACAAAATATATTTTCAATTTATATTTTTAAATCAATCAAAGACATTCTTCCGTGGACAATGAAGATTATTCATCAATTATATGAAGTTCATGATGTTTGTTTCATATTCACTGTTTGTTTGCTGCAACTGTGCTTTTGAAAATGACTTCTTCTAAAAAGTTGACTGCGATTACGTTACTATTACAATATGTACAATTATGTTAATTACGACTATGTATATTGAAATCTGATTGTTTTACTTTGCCGTTTTTCTCTGTACATTTGCCTTTAGTTATTATACAGCTAAACATGTTAGATTCATTAAGTACTAAGACCTATATCATTCTTTGCACTTGCTTTGTAATGGCATCAGCAAGATTCTGATTAAATGGGACTTATATCTGAGTGTCCATCGATAGAAACATGTATGCAGTAAAAGTAGTCCAGCTTTGTTTAGTCTGCTAAATTATCCATTGTTAAATACCAAATAATTTTAATGGAAACATTCGAATAAAGGTCAACGTTGGACAACGGAAATTTAGTACCGATATATATATATGTGATATTCAATTGGTATATTTTTTATTTTATATTGAAGCGGATTCCAATTGATCATATGGTGAAATTATTGCCTTTCCGTTATCTTACAAAAATTGTTTTTGACCTGCGTAATATTCACATATTTTATACAATTGTACTTAGTGTCCAATTTATTGTCATTCAATTTAGAAGCTAAAGAATAACTACACATTTATTGGTTAACAACGAAACACTTGTACAAACAAAACCATGAAGTTTTGGTAAAGCGCTTTAATACAAATACAACTCCTATTTAGATATTACAGAAAAATCCGATATTTTTAACTGTTTTAGAGACTTTTCACAAAAAAAATCTGTGTATATAACAATTGTTTTCAAGTACAGACCTTTTATTCATCTAGGTTTGCTACATTCCAATGTTTCGAACTATGTAAATTTCACATATTTATTACCTTACGACTTAGTGTAATATTATATTTCTAAGATGCTCAAAAGAATAACTACATATTCCGTGGTGTATTATGGACGCACTAGTCCAAATATAACAATAACTAGAGTAGTACAGAACTATAATATATATAATTGTATTTATTTCATTTGTTCCGGAAACTGGCGATTTGTTGCTGTTTTTGGAATGTGTCACACGATATGTGATATAGACGGGTTACAGAGACAATAACACGACACCAGTCGACTAAAATCCGGAACTATTTAATATACCAAATACATAACTATGGGGATATTGTTGCAGAATTATTGAAAATAAATCAATGATATCACATGCACCAACGCATACTTATGTAAAAAACGACGGATCACAGCGATATTAACACGTCACCAGTCGACTGAAAACGGAAGTATTTATACTACATACATAACTATTAATACTCATATATAACTGTTTATACTACATATATAGTTATGAGGATACTGTTGCAAAGCAGAATTTATTGGGAGAATTTCAATGATATCACATGCACCAACGCATACATACATTATACATAATACAGTCTTTGATTCTATAATAGCAGTGCATTAATGAAGTCATAAGGTATCATATGATACTAAAAGAGTGTTTGGTTCTAGGATCAACAATGTTTCGGTCGTAATTTTGATCATTAATCAATGATATGTGTGGTTAGTTGCATCTATATTACCTTAGTTAAAGGCATTATTAATTAGTCTGTGTATGTATATGTGTGTTGTCAGCGGTTCGAGCTCGGCGTCTATCGGCGTTTTATGTCCTGCTGCCAATCCGCACATGTCTTTCTGTCTATTTCCCTCTCTGTCTTGCATATCTTCCTGATGCCGAACGTTATGCTCTCCATGAATTATCTGTGTCCTTGTGTCGGTGTGCATATATCTCTACTTTACATGATGTTGATCTTATAACCGTTGATATTATTTTGTATTTATTACTCAGATGGTTTGCCTGAAGAACGTCGCAGTTTAACAAATGAAGCGAATGAAGACATTCAACAAAAGAATGAAATCAGTAAGTTATTAAAATATTAAAAATGTTTGTGTCTGATTGTCACACCAATATGCGGGCATGCATGATTGACTGTGTATTTGCATATCTTATTCAGATATAGATAAACAAATTATCAGACACCTGAGTAATGGTCAATATTTATTTCCTTACATTGAAGAGTACGTCTAAAAATTACGGTGCATATGTTTTTCAAATGCAATATTCTGTACATTAATATAGTATATATAATGATTAAGCATATTAAAGAAAAGTATCGACGGATATTTATCTTTATAAATACTACAAGATATTTGAATGTACATTTTATGTTCAGAACTGACTTATTGACCATTTAATAACAAAATTGAGTATACAGCTACATTTAATAAGACTTCCTAGGGAATGTCTTTGACCCTAAAAACATAACAATTTGGTTAGACGTTTCAAAGTCATTACACTGGAATAGTTGATATAACCATTAACAAGGGTGAAGTAAAAATGTGCGTATTGTACAGGTTTTAACAAATTCTAACTGCCATACAACAGCAAGATTCAGTGCTAATTATCAAACATCGGTTGCTTTACAGTGCAATAATCAAATATTTTGGAACTCCAAATAATTAATTTGATAAATAGTTACAGTTATACGTAGTACTTGTTCTGTGTGAAGATGGGTGTTGTTAGCGGCTCGATCTCGGCGTTTATCGGCGTTTATCGTCTGGCTTCCTATCCGTATATGTATATATGTCCACCTATCTGTCTTGTGTCTCTCGCTGATGCAACATATACTACTCATGCATTATCTGTGTCCTCGTGTGTACATATATCGGTGTGTATCTGTCTCTATTTTGCATAATGTTATAAATCAGTGAATTGCTTTCGCTGGATTCGTTGATTATAATAAGATTTCTTCGGGAATGGCCACTGACCCCTAACACACAACAGTTGGGTGAGACGATTCAATGTCATTACATTGGAATAGTTGATGTAACCATTCATCATGATGAAGTAAAAATGTGTGTATTGTACAGGTATTAACACATTCAAACTGACATACAACAGCAAGATTCAGAGCTAAATATCATCGGTTGCTTTACAGTGCGATAAACAACTCTCTGTGCGCTCCAAATGATTATATACACATACAGTAAGCTAAATCAATCACGTAAAGAATATATCCTGGAAATAATAAAGTCATTTTTAAAAATACATCTTCCAACAGGTAGTTGTGTACCGTTAATAAAGAACGCGTCACAACTAGTGATGGACAGTAACACTTCATACGTGATGCATTAGGCTATTTGGCACTGGTTTCATTGTCTACATCATCGTTTGGCAACACTCTCTTAAATGGTGACGATGCAGAACCCTTAAGGTTATTCAGGACAAATACTATACATAAAACAGACAAGCCTTCGACAAGAACTGATCACGCATCACAGCAGCCACCAATAATACAACAATGCTTGCTTGGTAACATCAGAATACTTGATTTAGGTTAAGATATGTTTCCATGTCTATTCCAGTAAATGGATTTATATGCTATTACATAATTTCAAACAATGGAGTGCGGTTTAGCAACACAAATATATTCATTAAATTCTTATACAACATCAGGATTATGTACAAAACAACGAGAGGTACAGTTCCGAAAAGATGTTTCTAAAGTTAAGTGACCATTACTCATACACACAGAAAAATTCTGTTTCGTGTGATTGAGTTATGACTGATCATTAGTATGTGCTATGCATGCAAAGTGTTCAGAATCATTATTAAGATTACTTTCATACATCATAATTTGACCTAGTATTACCACTGCTTTGCTCGAATGTAAATGGTTTAGAGTGGAACATTTTTTAATTTACAGTTTTTGTAAACTTGTAATTAAAATGTGTTTCGTGACCTCTATCATTCTTTGCACTACGTAGTATTCAAATATTTCATACAATTGAATTTAATGTACATCTTAATCTAATTCAATTTAGAAGCTCGAAAAATAACTAGAATCTACACATTTGTGGGGTTATATCTTAAGGTATCATAAGACTCAGAAACTGAATGAGTGTTTGGTTCTAGGATCCGCATTCGTTCGCTCGTAATTTCTATTGTTAATCCATGATATATGTTGTTTGTTGCATCTATATCACCTTAGTTTAAGGTATTATTAACTAGTCATTTTGACGTTAAAATCAATTTAATTATGTACTTGTGCGAGTATATGTCGGTTTGTATATTTCTCTATTTTACATGATGTGCTCTTATAACTGTTCATATTGTCGTATATTCATTTCTCAGACCCTACGGATGAACCTACGGATGAACCAAATACGCGTTTAACGAGTTTAGGAGCGCATGTAGAGATTGAAGATATTCGACATGAGAGTGACAACAGTAAGTTATCAAGAATAATTTTGTCACGTCCATATGCGGCTATGCTTTCTTGACAGTGTGTCTGCACATCTGATTCAGACATGGTTAAACGAATTATCAAGCATCTGAATAATGGTCAATGTCTTTTTCCTTGCATTCATATTGCATATATATTCATGGTTATATTATCACAAAGTCAAATGAATTGTTTGAAATGAATACAACTTGCGACAACACTTACGTTCATGATATAACAGCCATATACACTCGTATACTGACAGTGTATAATTTACAGTGTATAATTGAAGTCGTCAGATATCATACGATACTGAATATGTGATTGATTACATGATATTACGTTCGTATTAATGCTCACAAACAAACATTACTGATTTCACAGATGATCGCTGTATTCGTATACATGATGAACATTATGTTGCTATTTTACCATATATATTTATTCTTTTAAAACAAAAGGCAATATTGTAACTTTACGTTAATGTCTATGTTACTGACGTTAGGTCATGTGAACATCAATCTAGTATCAAGCATACAGCGCACATGTGCATATTTGTGGGCATGATTGGTTATCTACTATCAAGGTTGGTTAAAACTTGTTAAACTAGGTTTCAAGTTACAGTTCTTCTACAGTATTGCGGCAATACACCGAATACAATAGAAATTCAATATTAGAGCCGAAACACGGAAGAAACACGGAAGACGTGAAATTAATTAGGTTGATTTGACTTGAAGTCGGAACGAGGCCGAAATATAAAGAATATATCTAAAATGAAAACAATTCTGCTATGAAGAAACTCACAACAAAAATGAAATGTTGTTTTTGTAAATGGCGTCTAATTTCAATGTCCTCAGTACTTCTAAACTCGCGTTTCTATGGTGATTTTTGCATGAACCTAATGTTGACTGAAAATTGATTTGATGTTTTATGACATTTTAAATTGTGTCGATCCATCCATTTATACCAATGCATGTGACGCCTTAAATACGAACATGACCCGGTCGTCTTATTACTTTAGGGACATACCTCGAGCATTATTATTCCAATCCTAAATACAATGCGTTGATAAATTAAACTCAATTTTTTATGTTCATAACAGAATGATGTAAGCGTACGTGAGTTAAATTACGGTCTTCGTAATACTTTTAGGATATACTTCGAACATTATTATTCCAATCATGGATACAATGCGTTGAGAAGTTAAACTCTTGTTTATATTCATAACAGAATGATGTAAGCGTACATGAGTTTGATTAAACACCATGTTGAAAATAGACCTTTCCTTTAGCTCTTCCTAATTATAGTTTAATATAAAAAAGTTTAACCAGATACAATGTGTATTATTTATATAATGATAATTACAGCAACTATCTAACGTCAGTGTGAGTCGAATTAAACAAAACTTGGTTGTTGAACGTTATGTTTAATTGACATATACGGTACTTGGCTATTTATTGACACAAATCTTATTATTATCTTAAATCAAAATTAATAACAACATAATATTTATGTTTAAAGAAGTGATATATCCAATAAAATTCCATTTATTGTGTTACAAAGGTTAGGTAGTTTTGTTTTCGGCTACTATTAAAAAAGAAACACATAGGTAAAAATCAGTACATAGCCTAATTCAATGCAACTAATACAATTACATTTATTGTATATAACTACTGTATGCCGTTAATATATTATAATTTGATGTAACTCCTTCAATTACCATATGGAATATTTGTGTTTATTTTCCCATGAACTCGTACGCAAGAGCCTTCATTTTAGCTGTGGTCAAACGTTGAATAAATCAACCGTTGCCGACATTTATGTTTATATTTGATCAACACATCACACTTGTTAACGGTTTTTGATGTCGTGACGAACCGGCTTTGACGTTCCTTCCATCAACCTAAACTAAAGGACGCAACACACTTTACATGTATACTTTTATCAGATAAATGTGAAGCAGTAAATTGTAGATATACATGTAACTATAAACCATATTACATAAAATCAAATAAGTATTAAGTAACTTATTAAATAAAAAGTATCACAGAATGCAATTATATACCACTGTTTTGGCAAAATCCAGTGTAAAAAAGTTAATGATCTATCACAATAAAATATTCTATAGAAAACTATGGTAACTTTAATGAAATAAATGGCAAGTCTCAAAGGGGTGTTCAATTAATTCAACATTGGACATACATAATAGTGTGTAATATTCTTGGATTGCCCATAAAGCCAGAAGGCTTATTTCCAATGAGGTTCTTGGTACAATACTTACTAAGAGTATGCATTACAAAATTGCAATGAATTTAATAAACATAATATAAAGTTGAAGACTTTGGAATTCGGAAGCCACCACATGGAATGTTTCCATAATATATTTGCTGTTTACAAATATATTATTTTTATCACAAATTTTGTATAAAAATGTTACAATTAAAAACATTGAGCATATCTAATCAACAACTGCAATAAATAAACTATAATATCCTAGCTCTGTCAAATAAATGGGTCTCGACAGAACCTTTAAAGTTACTAATTTTCTTATTTTTTTAATGTCAGCAGGCAATGCATTCCAATCATTGATTGCACTGTAAAAGGAGGTAACATTCTCTTTCCCATAGTATTTGGGTACACTAAAATTATATAAATTTGCCCTAGAAGAATAAGAGTGCACATCTTTAACAAAAACGAAATTCTCTTTCATATTTGAAGGACACTTGTCATTTACAATTTTAATAAAATGGTTAAGACGTAATTGCTTATTTCTATTTTCTACATTTGATAAAGACATATCAGCAGTTTAGTTTTAAGGTCTTACAATTTTGGCAAATCACGCTCAAAGTCTTCCTGGTTAGAACCAGTACTAAGCATATGCGGTAAAGTGTCTTGCTCAAGGACACCACACATAGCCGTGGCGGAGGATCGAACCCACGACCCTCCGACCATGGGTTCGGTGCTCTACCACTGGACCACACGCTCCACACTATCAGCAAGACTACCATTGTTGACACTTTTCCTAGGTCCCATACCATAAATGAATATAACAATTTTATTTTTACAGATTTGGAGTTTGTTTCTTAACCCTTTGTTTAAGCTCGGGTACCAAGACGAATATGAATAGTCTAAATGACAGGACATAAGAGTAGAACATAAATAGTTTCTAGTTTTAAAATCTAAGAACGTTGCTTGTCTATACAAAAGTTTAAAAGGTGAATTTACCTTACTCACAATACTGTTTACAATAGTTTCACATGACAACAACTTATCAATAGCAAGACCTAGATATTACACAGACTGTGTGGACTCGATAATATGTGTATTGCAAACAATTTTAAAATCCTTAACTTGCTTTAATTTACGTTTTGAGCTAAATATAACATACTGAGTTTTACCAAGATGTAGGGACAACCTTACCTGTACAAAGCCCTATTGTTTCTAATATGGTCCATTAAGTGGACAAGGCAAGTATCGGTAGAATATGAATTCCTAAAATCTGATTGTAAGTCAGTTGTCAACTAAGAAGTTCTCAAAATGACGAGTGTCAGATCCCATCAGTCTCAACCTAATTTTGAAAATGCTGCAAAATGCCGGGATATATACATATAATCGCATCGATTTATTCAAGTTATTTTCAGACTATGTAAAGTTGGATCAATTCGTGGATATAATATTTATCACATTATCACGCATATAGAATTGATGTAGTTATTGTGACCTTGAAATAAAATTAATTTGATAAATAGTTACAGTTACACGTAGTACTTGTTTCTGTATGTAAATGTGTGTTGTTAGCGGCTCGATCTCGGCGTCTATCGGCGTTTCATGTCTTGCTGCCAATCCGCACATGTCTATATGTATATCTACATGTCTGTCTTGCTTTCTGTCCTACATAATGTTCACCATGTATTATCTGTGTCCGTGTGTGAACACATGCCGGTGCGTATCTGTTTCTATTTGACATGATGATGTTCTTATGACCGTTTATACTGTTTTATATTTGTTTTTCAGATTTGTTGAATGAAGAACGTCGTCCTTTAACAAATGAAGCGAATGAACACATTCAACAGAGGAATGAAATCAGTAAGTTATTTAAACTTATTGTGTCTGATTGTCACATCAATCTGCGGGCATGCATACTTGATGGTGTATTTGCATATCTGATTCTGATATAGTTAAGGCAATTGCTATAGTTTTTTATGGGCTCCAGTTCCGCGCACAATGGAAAGCAATGTTGTCGAGATCAGCCAGTGTCACTACATGGTATTATACTACAACTGACCCTATTTCGGATGACACTCTCATTACGGATACATCTGAAATAAGTCTCTTATATTATGTTTAATATATTATATATGCATTCTGTTATGAAATAATTCTTTATAGAAATTTAACCTAAATATAAGATATAATAGAAATCTTAATATTTATACAAATATGCTCATTTAGTATAAAAGCGTTAATTTTGCTACTGCAGTTTATTTAATGATGGCATACTTTGGGAGCTTTTTTGTCTCCAATAACGCGGTAACATTTAATTTTTATATTGACTGTCATTAGAATACGTATCAGAGGATATTTTGTGAGGTTTTAAGGAAATTTAATGCATACACTATATCAATATATTAAAAAAAACTCTATATTTTACTGCAAAATTGAAAAACAAGTGACACTCTGCCGAAATGATTTTGTTTTTAAAAAACCTAAACAGTTAAATTCAAGCTTATATTTACCATTTACATGACAATCATTATTACATGTATGCATCTGTGTATTAGTGTTAATAAAATACTAGATTTATACAATTTTGAATATTGGTTTTACATTGCTTGTTAAATCTACATTTGTTCGCCAAATGTCGAGATCGGGTATATTTATGGGGAGGTACTACCAAAAGGTACGGTAACATGTGTTTTTTTCTTCTGATCTTTAATGAACATACATTAAACTTAAATACTGGAAAGTTTCATGAGATTCTTTCCGTAGGAAAAATATGACAAAAACTATAGCAATCATATTAATAATCACAAATTATCAGACATCCGAATAATAGTCAATGTATATTTTTCCTACCTTTAAGAGTATGTCTAAAAGTTATGGTGCATTTTTATTTCAAATGCAAAATTCTGTACATATATAGTAGCTATATTGATTAAGCATATTAAAGAAAAAAATCGACAGATATTCATCTTTACAAATGCTACAAGATATTTGAATGGCATTTTTTATTAAGAACTGACCCATTGACTGGCATTGTCTGAGTCAAATGTCTTATTGAATCGTTTACTTAAGAAAGTGTATTTATTACAAAATGAATATATAATTAATTGACAGGTAAATATTACTTTCAATAATATAGTTTAATATTGGTGCTTTACGTTAAACGGAAAAAAAAGTTACGCTAAGCAGCTTGTATATATTACAATATAGCTACATGTATTTGCTTTTACTGGAGTCATAGATTTTAATAAGACTTCCTCGGGAATGGCTTTTGACCTAAAAAAACAACACTTGGGTGAGACGTTTCAAAGTCATTACATTGGAATAGTTGATGTAACTATTCATCACGGTGAAGTAAACATATGCATAATGTACAGGTATTAACAAATTCAAACTGCCATACAACAGCAAGATTCAGTGCTAATTATTAAATATCGGTTGCTTTATAGTGCAATAAACAAATTATTTTGCGCTCCAAATAATTGTATACACATCAAGTTAGCGAAACCAATCGCTTTGAGAATGTTTCCTGGAAATCAGAAACTATTGCAGAAAGTCATTTTTTTTAAATATATCTTCCAACAGGAAGTTTTGTACCATTAATATAGAACGTGTCAAAACTAGTTATTGGAAAATTACACTTCATAAGTGATGCATTAGGCTATTTGACACTGGTTTCATTGTCCACAGTTTCGTTTTTCAAAATCTTATATGGTGACGATGCAGTACCTTTAGGGTTCTTGGACAATTACTTACCAAAATACAGACAAGCTTCTAACACAAACTGAACACACATCAGATAAACCACATTACTGTAACAATGCTTGCTTGGTAACACCAGAATACATAATTTAGGCTTAGCTATATTTCCTTGCCTATTCCAGTAAATGCACTTGTGTAAGTGCTTTTACATAATTAAAAACATTGGAGTGCATGTAAAGCAACACAAATATATTCATTTAATTCATATACAACATCATGTACAGGTACAAAGCGCTAGGAGGTACCATTCCGTAAACATGATTCCGAGGAGTCTCATGACCGAAACTGATACACACGGAACAAATAAAGTTTCATGTGATTGAGTTATTTCTAATTACTAGTTTGAACTGTGCATGCAAAGTGTTCAGAATCATTATTTAGTTTGCTTTCATATATCAAAATTTAAGTTAGTCATCCCACTTCTTTGACGATGGCAAAGAGGTCAGAGTTGTATTTTTTTTATATAAGTAAAGCCTTTGATAGAGTTTGGCACAAAGGGTTGTTGATTAAATTGAAAGCAGCTGGTATATCTTGTCTACTTTTTATTCTTTTAACTGACTACCTTAAAGACAGACGCCGATGTGTTGTCATTCCAGGCGCGAGGTCTAATTGGAGACCAATTAAAGCCAGTGTTTCCCAGGGATCTATATTAGGTCCTCTTCTGTTTTTAGTTGATATAAATAACATAGTATCTGATATTCACTCCAACATACGACTTTTTGCCGATGATACAAGCCTTTACTTTATAATTAATCATAATAATGATATTGTTAATGATGCACAAACATTAAATTCTGACATAAATAAAATATCTGAATGGTCAAATAAATGGCTGGTTACTTTAATCCATCCAAAACAGAATCAATGCATGTAACTCGCAAACGCACTCAACCCATTCACCCCCCCCCCCCCCCCCCCCCCTCCCCTTTTTATGCAGAACCAACAAATTATAGATGTGTCATCTCACAAACATCTAGGAGTATTCTTATCAAATAACTGCAGCTGGCACTCTCATATTGTCTATATTAAGAATAAAGCTTGGTCTAGAATAAATATTATGAGAAAACTAAAATTTCAGTTAGACAGAAAATCACTAGAAACAATATACATGTAATTTATAAGACCCTTATTGGAATATGCCAATGTTATTTGGGATAATTGTACAAATTATGAAAAATATGAACTTGATAAAATACAGTATGAAGCTGCACGAATAACAGCTGGAGTTACAAAACTTATATCTATCAATAACCTGAATTCTGAAGTAGGATGGGAAAGTCTTGAAACTCGTCGAACTAAACACAAACTTACTCTTTTTTATAAAATGATCCCCGGAATGGTCCCACCATATCTATGTTCATTGGTTCCTTCTCTTACAAATGCAAGTTCCACGTACAACCTCAGAAATAATAATAATATTCAAATTCCTTCTTCAAGAACAGCTCTGTACTAAAATTCCTTCATTCCTTCCGTTTTCCGTGACTGGAACACTCTCCCACTTGAAACAAGACAAGCCTCTTCTCTGAATGCTTTTAAACATAAACTCGAAAATAACGAACCAAAAGTACCTAAATTCTTTTACATAGGTACAAGGAAATGCCAATTATTGCATGCCCGCCTCCGAACGAGTTGTAGTGCACTTAAACAACATCTATTTCTTAAACACATTAAAGACTCCCCCCCCCCCCTGTGTACATGTGGACAAATAGAAAGTACAGTTCACTTCTTTCTCAATTATCACCTTTACTAGCATCAACGCATACCACTCATGACATCTGTCAGTGAGTTATGTACAGTTTCTTTAAATATACTTCTTTTTGGTAAACCACAACTCTCTTATGACAATAATGTTCAAATATTTGAAGTAGTTCACAAATACATTTTATCCACTAATCCTTTCTCCTGAACATGTAAGTAAGTCTGAAGAAATAACAAGGCTATTTCCATTTACGTGGTGAGGTCAGCACGTCTCCCAATTCAGAACTTGTCCAAAAATGTTAACCGTTATTATTATGTGAATTCAAATAATTATCCATTACTTAATCATTTAAATCACCTTTCTTTTTTTTCTTATTACTCACTTCATTTTCTAAGTTTCTTAAATATATCAGAAACAATATTCCTAAAAGTATGTTAAACATTTTTATTAAAAATACTTTGAACTATGTTATATTCGTAATGGTAAGAGCATAAATCAAATTGTTGATAATCTGCCAAATTTGTTCACAATTGATATATGTCATGGAAAAGAACTTTATAAGATTTTATCTTCCGTTCTTATCCATATTTGTACCTAAACTTATATGTATATATGTACATTTGAATGAATAAATATGTTTAAACCAAGTGTGACTGGTTTAGAGTGGAACAATTTTAAATTTATATTCTTTGTAAACTTGTGAATGTGCTTTTGGAAGCATAATAGCGTGGCAAGTAGCATAGGTAATCATCTGAAGTTATCTATAGCATAAAAACATGCCACAATTATACCCCTTGTCGACATAGTGTTACCGTTAATCTTGGTATTGAAAATATCACGGTCGTTCAACCATCGGAATAAATATCTGACTGTGTCTAAACGAAATATATTTTCAATTTATATTTTTAAATCAATCAAAGACATTCTTCCGTGAACAATGAAGATTATTCATCAATTATATGAAGTTCATGATATTTGTTTCATATTCACTGTTTGTTTGCTGCAACTGTGCTTTTGAAAATGACTTCTTCTAAAAAGTTGACTGCGATTATGTTAATATTACAATATGTACAATAATGTTAATTACGACTATGTATGTTGAAATCTGATTGTTTTACTTTGCCGTTTTTCTCTGTACATTTGCCTTAAGTTATTATACAGCTAAACATGTTAGATTTATTAAGTACTAATACCTATACCATTCTTTCCACTTGCTTTGTAATGGCATCAGCAAGATCCTGATTAAATGGGACTTATATCTGAGTGTGCATCGATAGAAACATGTATGCAGTAAAAGTAGTCCAGCTTTGTTTAGTCTGCTAAATTATCCATTGTTAAATACCAAATAATTTTAATAGAAACATTCGAATAAAGGTCAACGTTGGACAACGGAAATTTAGTACCGATATATAAATATATACGTGATATTCAATTGGTATATTTTTATTTTATATTGAAGCGGATTCCAATTGATCATATGGTGTAATTATTGCCTTTCCGTTATCTTACAAAAATTGTTTTTGACCTGCGTAATATTCACATATTTTATACAATTGTACTTAGTGTCCAACTTATTATAATTCCATTTAGAAGCTAAAGAATAACTACACATTTATTGGTTAACAACGAAACACTTATACAAACAAAACCATGAAGTTTTGGTATAGCGCTTTAATACAAATACAACTCCTATTTAGATATTACAAAAAAATCCGATATTTTTAACTGTTTTAGAGACTTTTCACAAAAAAAATCTGTGTATATAACAATTGTTTTCAAGTACAAACCTTTTATTCATTTAGGTTTGCTACATTCCAATGTTTCGAACTACGTAAATTTCCCACATCTTATAAAATGTGTAGATGAGAAGAACAACAATGTAAAAGAACTGAAGGACGACTTGAACACAGAAAAGTCAAAATACCAAGAAATACAAAACGACAATGAACAGTATGGACTACGAAATAACATACAAATATCTGGGCTAACAAACGACAATCAATATGAAACCTCAGAGGAAACAGCTAGGAACGTCATAGCATTCCTGAACGAAAAAATGGACCTCCGATTGTCAATGCACCACATCAATAAAGCGTACAGATTGGGAACATTCATGCCGGGGAAAAATCGACAGATAATTGTCAAATTCGTGTCATGGCAAGTGAAATCAAATGTGATGAAAAACGGAAAATTCTTAAAAAACACACGCTTTGACATCAGAGAAGATCTCACTCCATTGAATCAAGAAGTTCTATCCTCAATGCGACTTAAAAAAAAAGACCACGTTGAAAAATGTTGGTCTTTTGAGGGCAAACTATTTATTAAATGGAAAAAAGATTCTAGAGCCAAGCAAGTGAGGTATAATGAGTTTGATTCATGGTTAAATCTTCCATGGCCAGCCAAGTCAGATTCAAATTTGAGAAAGTGATCGTTAAACTTTGTTGACACAGTATTCCTGCCGCGTATCACAATACAAACAGTGGATACAAACGAAGTGAAACAGCACGGGACAATAGGACGCCTGGTGATCTAATAATAGCATAATCCGGTTTTTACCACTATATTGTGTAAAACAACACTACACAAACAAATAACCTTTATCAGAGTGTTATTTGCATACAAAATACTTTCCATTTAAATATACACAATGGTTGGAAAGAGTACCAGAAATATAATTTTATAAACGAACTGTATGGTCATTTATATATGCATTGTGTTATTAGAATTGTTTACCAAAGTTGATCTGTATTTAAATCCCTCTCGAGCACTAATGGCATCGAGTGTCACACACTTTATTTTGTTGTTGATATGTTTATTTCTTGAATATGATTCTCAGTAAATCAATAAAATCCTCTTCCTCTCCGTTGTGTTTTTATTTCGACAAAGGAGAGGAAATAGGATTAACAGTATAAAACAATGTAATGTATTCAAACGGTGTATGCATGCGTGTACGTATATTGTATGTGAGGGGATATAAGTATGTATGTATATATGTGTATTTATAACATTTGTAAATGTATGTATGTGTATTTGTATGTATGTATGTATGTATGTATGTATGTATGTATGTATGTATGTATGTATGTATGTATGTATGTATGTATGTAAGTGTATGTATGTGTATATGTGTATATGTGTGTATATATATATGTATGTATATGTGTGTATGTGTGTGTATATGTGTATGTTTGTGTGTATATGTATATATATGTGTATGTGTGTGTATATGTATTTATATATATATGCATTTGTATGTATGTGTGTATATATGTATATGTATATATATATCATGCATTGTAAATGAGCATCTGAAAAGATCCCAAAAATCGTAAATTCCGTTGTTGTGCATATAATTATCTCCCTTTATGAAATTGAATATAGATGAATTCACTGTATCTATATGATCCAACGGGTTTATAAATCTGTCCTTTATATAGCATGTGAGTAGTCATGATTCCTTATCTGGATCCTACTCATATAAAGCTATCAGTTCATGTATGTAAATTTGTCCACCCTGTCCAGATGTGTTGCATGTAATTCCATAATATATAAGTCATGGTCGACACCAAATTTATTGGTTTGGCAGAGGCCTTGATATTGTATCTATGGTTTGCATTGTAGCTAGGCGCACTCGCCGTAGTCTGGTCTGTACATTTATGTCTTGGTTATTCACAAATAATTATCTCCATATATATATATATATATATCAAATATTTGGCTTAGTGAAAGCAATGTGACATTGAGTCGCACGTGTGTTACAGTGCACTTATTTATTTAAAGAAATGACATTTACATTAAAATTAAAACAGAATCACAACAAATACTACAAAATATTGACCCAACAAGCAGTGACAGAGATTGGATGGTGTATTTTCTTTATTTGGTGTACCAATGACCATCATCAAGACACAATACATCTTAATAGAGTTGTGAGGAAGGAAGTGAAATACAAAAAAAGAGTTGTTCTATTTCAACCACTTTATATTATCTTTTAGTGGATTAAAAGTTCAGGACAACTCATATTTGTTTCAAACATGTACAAGTGGGTCCCTGGAGTTTACATTAAAGGTTCCAGCTAATGATATACGAATTGGTGTGTAAAACAAATGGTATTCCTTAATCATTCTATTAAACTGCTCTATGTGTATTTTGAGTTTTACGATTTGCTGTTTTGATTATTTCTTCAGGTGTAATTTTTTTTTCTGTTCGGCAAAAGCTTGAATATTGAGTATTAAAGGTTTTTATTCTAGTAGTTTGAAGTCACCCATTACATCGTCCCCTTGATTTCAAAAGCTCCAAAATGGTTGAAAGTTTTGCTATTTCTACATCAAAAATACATGCTGTGTATTCTGAAGAAATCAAAGAAACTAGACTATGTGAAGATATGCCTAAAAGACATTTGAATAAACACATACTTTTATAATTTGAATGCATTCGAGAATTTAAAACCAAGAAGATTTGTGCAGTCTAGAATGACCCCTTGTTCCACGACACAATGGATTAAAACATTCTGGCATTCATTTATTGGCATTGGTGTTTGAGAAAAACAATTTACAGAAACTGTACACATGTGACTTTGTTTCGACTGAGAAGTCGATATCAAACAAATAAATCTTAATATACTTAAATAATGTTCTATTATGCTTACTCTTTAACGACATAAAAACATGAAAAATTCAAAAACATATTTCTTTCCTAGCAGCATGTCTCAACGTTTCCTTACATGGTATTAAATGCTCCTCATTATTTGTTATTTTTTGTGCACTGGGTTCTATACATTTATAAAATGTTACAAAAATAATATTGGTACGAAAACAACTATGACATTGAATAATGATGGTGTCTGTACTAAATCTGTTTTCGCCAAATATTTCTGATTTAAGTTGACTTTCAAATTGTTCTCACTTAGCAGTGCTATTTTATTTCGTTACGTAATTGTTGCGTTCCTCTTCAACTTTTAAAGCTTCTGAGTTAGTGCTGACCTCCTCTTGATGTGGGTTGCTATCTTCTCTTTGCTCATTTGTCTCTTTAAAACAAATGGGGGGGGGGGGGGTTGTGGGGAGTTATAGATGGTCACTACAGGTTATACAAAGTATGGTGAGTTTACCAGAGTTATGCAAAACAATTACATTTTCGCTAAAATATGATTGCCATTACTGAATTAGAGGGCATTTCACAATTCTTATTCAGTGGTGATCAATTTTTTATTCAAATAGCATATGTGGGTTCTTTCTTGCTTTATGTTTGGAAGTACACAAAATGGCAGAAACTTTGATACATAAACTTTTGTGTGACGTAAATAATGGAATACACAAAATGATTAAAACGTATACCATCAAATGATACCAAATTTTACCTCGATGTTTTCTTCTCTACCCTGCCTACCCTCCCTCACATTCACGCTCCAAACCCTCTTTATCCCAAAACACAATATACCGGGTACACCACCATCCCCTTGTCCACCCCTTTATTTTGTGCACATTCCTAATATTTCAGATAATGAATAATAAATCATTCTATAATAAATCACCTTCCTAATAATAAAACAAGTTATAATTCAAATTCCATCAAGAACGTCAATAGCCACCAACTACTTTACTACCGGTAACCGATAATGTATAATAATTGAATACATATTAAAGAACATTTAATCATGTTATCAGTCTGTTGGCCAAATATACGAGTTTGATCACGGAAAGTCAAAAAAATCTATATGCGAATGTTAAATATGGGCATAGCGGTTTTTTCTCCTACGATAACAGAAGTATCCTATTGCACATGTTGCTGCAACTATCACTATGACAACCAATACCACGGACCCTGAAATAGAAAGTCATTATATTTGCTATTGGGCAAAAAGAAAATAGGTACAATTATTATAAAAGATTAATACTTTAACAAAATTCATGACTGTATCCAATCGGAACAACGTAATGAGTAACTTTGTTCCAATTTTATGAACGAAGGGAAATAACCTTATCTTAAAATTTGATCTGGTTATCGGTCTTTCCAATTGTAAATGTCGCTAAATATAACGAGAGTATATAAATGATTGCATTTAATATAAGAACAAACATGTGTTTTAAACAATATTCAAGGTTTCTCCGTGGCCAAGAGGTCTAAGTCGCCGTCTCAAGATCGCTTACCTCTCATTGCTAAAGTCGTTCGAGTCCCGAGGGCTCTAAACACTTTATGTGTGAAAGTATGTCAGTAACTTACGGACGGACGGTGGTTCTACTCAGATTCATTCTGAGGTTTTCCTCCACCAATAAACCTGGATATGACATATATTACACGAAAATGTGTTGAAAATGGGGTTAAACCCTTGAAATAAAACAGTATTCATTTCCATTTATCTCTAAAATTGTGTTTCTATCGTTTTTATCTGATATATGTGTATAGTGCCTCTTGTATAAGTAGTTTTATAAACAGGCGTTTTATTTAGAGTTTCATTCTAGTATATTTGAGCTGGATTACGAAGTACGCTCAATGCTACTTTGATATGTATCGCTCTTGGTCCGTTTACTGCATATAACCAGTTCTGAGTGATGTTGTATCTGGTCTTGAACCGGCGGCCTTTGGTGTCAACGGTCAATACAATACGCCATAACCACAGTCACCAGAGGATTCAGGAGTAGGTATACTATAAAGTTGACCAGAAAAATAAATTGACAAATATCCCGATTATTAAACGGTCGACCTCCTAAATGGGAAAGTAATATGTTATCTTACAAAAACAATATAAAATATTTACTTACACCATGGTACTGAAGAAGAAGTTGTTGAACTTTCCGAACAATGGATAGACCAGCCGAATGCTGAATATTTGCAACAGCAATCTTCTGTCGAACTGTCATTATGTTTTTTGCAACAATGTTCGTTTTCTGAAATTTTGAAGGTAAGATGAATGAAAACGTCAGTGTGAACAGAATCAGTACGTGTTACCTATCATGTAAGTGGTAGGGAATGGGGTGCGAATAAATTGTATAGTATTTCTAAGATTTTGGGAAGTAAAGAAAACAAATCGTTATATTTAGTTTTCGTTGTTAGGGAAACCAGATAACGAGTTTCTGTTTTCATACATTTTTGTGTTCTATAGAACGAAATGAAAATTCTTAACAATAAAAAGAAACATAATGGGGGGAATCAACAAGAAACAAATGTTAAAATGAAACTTAATAGTAAGAGAACAAGGGTGAAATTAAGGAACTGCTCATAAAAAAGCTATAATGACAAATTAAAAGTGGTGTTAACTCATCAAGGAACTGACGTAAAAAGCAGATTGCATTTACATAAAATTCAACAGCAGCATCAACATCCAAACAGATTTCAATTGAGCCCTTAACCAATACATTACGCAGATATAACATCAAAAAGAGGAATTACAATTACATTTCATGCGAAGTATTTAGAAAAGATTTGAGTTCAGAGATATGACATCAAAGTTAAATAAATGAGAGAAAACGACATTTCCATAACATACGCATATTAAAGGAAGTTTATCAGGATTTTTCCAAATTTTAAAATTAGCTCAAACATTTTTTTTCCAATATACCATGCCTATATATACTCACTGACCCCAGTATTGTCACAATGAAACATGTCAAGACAAGATATTGAAAAGGGATTTGCTAACTTGACCTAAGCGCCCAGGTAAGATTCAGATATACTTTCCGCTTAAAATTGCAACGTAACTTGTAAAATATAAAATGAGTCAAGTGATTTCAATTTTTACATATTGTAAAAATTATTTCATCTCATTGAGGAACCGAATGACGATATGAAGGTCGTCAAGCATTTTAAGAGCTGTCTATTTTTAGAATTTAGTTTTCTTTTCAAGTTAAACGCTATATTAATGTTTGGGGTTTTTTTTGGTCATGTTTTGGTGGATTTCCTGTAGCAAACTATTTGTATTATATTAATATATAATAATGAAATGTATTGTGTCCATTGTTATATTAATAATAATATTTTAAGACATTTCAAGCGCTTTTCCTCATTAACTACCTTTAATAAATGGTTCATTCTTAGAACTGAAAACGTTTAAGTAGTGTTAACAACATACGGCATGACTTAGATAAGTGTCATGAAATGGTAGATTTTGTGGCACGCTGACATTTTTTTTTCTTATTATCGTGTTTTTCCAAGGTAATATTTTGGTATTTCATTCATAAAGAAGGAATGTAAATAGGCGGAAATAGGTAACGTGTTATAACATAACAATACCTGGCCCACCCTCCTTATGTCATTCATAATTAAAGTTAGTATATACTATAATCATTATGTCATATATTCATTATATCATATACTCATCATGTCATATATTCATTATATCATTTATTCATTTTATCATATATTCATTAAACCATATTTTCATTATGTCATATATGTATTATATCATATATTCATTATGCCATCTATTCATTAAACCATATATTCATTATGCCATATATTTATTATATCATATATTCATTAAACCATCTATTCATTATACCATATATTCATTATAACATATATTCATTATTTCAATTTCATATATTCAATGTATCATATATTCATTATATTATATTTTCATTATATATACATGTAGATACATACTGTTATGCAAGTATCAAATAAACATAAGTTCATCTCTTAAGAATGTTCAACAAATGAAATGTTTTCCTTGTATTTACATTATTAATGTATCTGATCTTTACACATGTGTCATATTCATTAATTATCCAGCTAGTAATTTAAATATGGTATCAGTACGAGTCACGGTTATTGCGTATCACAGCAACTATCATTATGGTGGCTGATTTCTGTCATGTCGTGTTGGCTGGGCAAAACGAGACAATTTTACAGCTCGACAATTGTAAATATGTCGTGTTGGAGCCCTTTATCTGCCATAATGTCGTGTTGTCGTGTCCGCGCCCCACCAACATACTGATATGAAAACAGGACAAATAAAGTAATTTAACTAAAATTAAAAAACAACAACACCGGACTTCATTGGAATTGTCTCGTATTATGATTGACATATTTTCACCAAATAGTACATGTAATCCCTTCTAATTAAAAAGCATCAGTCTTTAATATTTTATAAAATAGGAAATACATACCAAAACATTGCGTTTGTCCACATATTGGAGGATTCTGCAGAAAAATAACAATAATGTTTTACTACAATATAACAATGACAATCTGTTTTTTGTTTCTCAATAATGTAAAAATGTTATATATGCCATGTATTATAATTATAAGTAACATATGGCTGTGTAAGTAGTAGCTAATGAGGCGTATTACAGGTGTGTAACAAAATAGTTAGATGTTGTGGCCTAATTAAGTAGTGTCAGCTAGTACGTGTCTATTTGAATGATATAGGCTATGTTTAAAGCAGCAAGCGAGAGTTTGTTAAAACTTATAGACAGACAGACAGACAGACAGACAGACAGACAGACAGACAGACAGACAGACAGACAGACAGACAGATAGATAGATAGATAGATAGGAGTAACGTTTTTAAGATCTTTTAGCATATTCATTTTTTGATTAAAAAATAAATCATTTTGACATTTATTTCATGAAAATCCATTAAGTATTCAAAAAATAAGAATAAATAAACGTGTTTATTATTTGCAAAACTAATTTAAATTTACATTGAGCCTATTTGGTAAAAGACGCATCGTACGATATATTAATTCATAATTTGCACGAAATTGCTATGTATGTGGAGTGTTTTATTATATATATCGGACTGTACTATGGAAACTTCGTCCAGTCAAGCAGAGCATATCTTTCGGAATCGTTGTGACGAGAAGGATTCAGCATGTTACTGTTCCATTACTTAACGGCAGATGGGTATGTTAATTTTATATTCTGTTGTATATGGCCTATTATTTAAATGTCTGATAGATATATTTTGACGTAATCAGATCTAAGGAAAGTTGTGTAAAGTGTTCATATCCATTCCGACGAGAATGTCTGTAATTTAATTTCACATCCGCGGTATAGTGAGTTGTTTTGTTAGAATCTGTGAATGTATTTTGAGCTGTTGATATCGTGTTTACGATGAAGTATTGAAATCCATCGTGTTAGAATTGATTGATATATGTATTTTAATTTTGTGGATGCTAATTCTGATATTCACAAAGTGAATAAATACAGAATTGGTCGGAAATTGTTTATATTATAAATGAGAAATTATGTACAGATATAATTGCTTCTTTGGGATTGACGGAAGGTCATATATGCGATGTTGTTAAACTACCACGAAACTGCAGATAGTAAGAATTGGATGAACTGTTGTCATATAGTGATACATCTACCACGAAACTGCAGATAGTTAGGATTGAATGAACTGTAATCATATATTGATACATCTACCATGAAACTGTTAGATGGTAAGAATTGAATGAACTGTAATCATATATTGATACATCTACCACGAAACTGTTAGGTGGTAAGAATTGAATGAACTGTTATCATATATTGATACATCTACCATGAAACTGTTAGGTGGTAAGAATCGAATGCACTGTTATCATATATTAATACATCTACCATGAAACTGTTAGGTGGTAAGAATTGAATGAACTGTAATCATATATTGATACATCTACCATGAAACTGTTAGATGGTAAGAATTGGATGAATTGTTGTCATATAGTGATACATCTACCGCGAAACTGCAGACAGTTAGGATTGAATGAACTGTAATCATATATTGATACATCTACCATGAAACTGTCAGATGGTAAGAATTGAATGAACTGTAATCATATATTGATACATCTACCACGAAACTGTTAGGTGGTAAGAATTGAATGAACTGTTATCATATATTAATACATCTACCACGAAACTGTTAGGTGGTAAGAATTGAATGAACTGATATCATATATTGATACATCTACCATGAAACTGTTAGGTGGTAAGAATCGAATGCACTGTTATCATATATTGATACATCCACCATGAAACTGTTACATGGTAAGAATTGAATGCACTGTTATCATATATTGATACATCTACCATGAAACTGTTAGATGGCAAGAATTGAATGCACTGTTATCATATATTGATACATCTACCATAAAACTGTTAGATGGTAAGAATTGAATGAACTGTTATCATATGTTGATAAATCTACCATGAAACTGTTAGATGGTAAGAATTGAATGCACTGTAATTATATATTGATAGAAATGTCATGACATTGGTAGATGGTAAGTAATATACGCAGTGTCTTAACGTATTGAATAACTAGTCAATCTGAATTTATATATATATATATATATAAAGGGAGATTATTAAATTCACAACAACTGAATTTACGATTTTTGGGAACTTTTCAGATGCTCATTCACAATGCATGATATATATATGGAGATAATTATTTGTGAATAACCAAGACATAAATGTACAGACCAGACTACGGTGAGTGCGCCTAGCTACAATTCAAACCATAGATACAATATCAAGGCCTCTGCCAAACCAATAAATTTGGTGTCGACCATGACTTATATACTATGGAATTACATGCAACACATCTGGACAGGGTGGACAAATTTCCATACATAAAGTGATAGCTTTTTACGAGTATGATCCAGTTAAGGATTCATTACTACTCACATGCTATATAAAGGACAGATTTATAAAACCGTTGGATCATATAGATACAGTGAATTAATATATATTTAATTTATAAAGGGAGATTATTAAATTCACAACAACTGAATTTACGATTTTTGGGATCTTTTCAGATGCTCATTCACAATGCATGATATATATATGGAAATAATTATTTGTGAATAACCAAGACATAAATATACAGACCAGACTACGGCGAGTGCGCCTAGCTACAATTCAAACCATAGATACAATATCAAGGCCTCTGCCAAACCAATTAATTTGGTGTCGACCATGACTTATATACTATGGAATTACATGCAACACATCTGGACAGGGTGTTTATAAATCTGTCCTTTATATAGCATGTGAGTAGTAATGAATCCTTAACTGGATCCTACTCGTAAAAAGCTATCACTTAATGTATGTAAATTTGTCCACCCTGTCCAGATGTATAAACCCTGTTTATATAGCCATCGCCACGAGGGACGATTGGTGCTAAATCTACGATAATTCGGATGCGCAAGTAGTATCTTAAATACAATATTAGTGCATTTTAATAATAGTTACAACATTCATATAATGTAAGCAGTTTGTATCGCAATATAAATATACGGAACGTGTCGAAGAAAGAACTTGTGTTAATTTCATCATAGGACATCTTTAAACCAGCGGTAGTTTTTGTTGTTGATGAGTAATCAGCTTAAATTTGTATATATTGTATAATTGTACATTCATAATTTTATTCATATAAAAATAAAATTATAAACTTGTATTCTACCTTTGTGAGTTGTCGGCCCTTGGTCATTTATGCTACAAGGAGTGATAGAGAGTTAGGGAGTAAACAACTGGGCTCAGTGGAAGAAGGGTCGGAGGAACAAGATATGTTGTTATGTCGTGGCCCAAAGGTTTATCACATTTCGAACTGTTTCCCGCAGTTGAAATACTATCCTAGACACAATGAAAATGTCCAAAACAATGTGATTAAACGTATCATTCTTACCACATTTTGACCCAAAAGTCGGGTACTCCACTTTTAGCTTGAAAACAAAATTCAATAATTTTACTTTCCATAGTTTCCTTAATAAAATGAATTTTAGTCAGCCACATAAATAAAAAAAAATTCTTGGTACAAACATAATAAACTTACATTGTATTGTGATCATTTGCTAGTTTGACCTTTTCATCCAACTACAAATAAGCTTGATATCAGAATATATGCCCTGAACATCCTTATACGTTTAAGCCAATCAGAGAGCTCATCTCAATGGTGGTAACTGACCATACATTAAATAAAGATGGTGAGTATAACATTCAAACGATGAGGAAGAAAATGACGTACTATTGAATCGTATTATAGGAGGTGTATTTTAACGTTATCTGCCACAATATAACGCGGAAGATATAAATGAATAAAACAAGACAATAAAGCAAAGGATGAGGCCAGAGAAAGGGTGTTCAAAGGGAAATAAAAAAAAACGTCTATAGAAAAGAACTGGCTGACAATTTTACTGCCCTGACACATTATCATGAATACAAACATTATGACATGACCCTGTGTAAAATGTCATACATAGTGTGTTAGACTCAGGAGATTACGATAACACCCACGTTAAAGTATGCATGCGAGAAACGTAAATAACTTTTCGATAAGGTTTTTAATCCATATAGTCTTCCAGCTTTGGAAGACACTGTTGAATAAATGAACACTGAAAAAGATTTCGATAGGATTGGTTATAATTAATTTCATGAAAAAATATTAGATCTATTTTATATGTGAAGAACGTGTTTTGATCATTTTTGTTCATAATCTGCCCATGTTTTACTGAGCTAAATTTCCGTCTGTTCATTTTTTCAAAGTAATTGTTTTCATTTTTACTCAGTATTTTTGCTCATAATTAAATTCCCCCATCATCAACTTTTCTATAAGCATAGATACATGTTGCCCTAAAAGTTAATGTTATATTTATACTGTTTCATCTGTGTGGGCGCTCACTTTAGTAAATGGAGAATCTAGACCCCTTATACAGGTGCTTGTGTTATGTTATTGTACTCGTGCACGCGTGCAAAGATCATCATTTAATTTTAACATTATTTACCTTTCGTGTATTTGTTTACATTTTAGTATTATAAAATATCGAAGATCTGCGTTATCAGATATCAACAATGTATACTGTATACATCTCTGAAGATACAGTTCTGCAGTACTCCAAACGATTTACAATTATACAACTAATGAATGTTTTAAATCAAATTTACAATACAATTGAATAGCTGGTATGCTGTGTGTTAAGTGAGATAATTTTGTAACTATTTTAGAATTAATACACTAGAACAACATTTTATATAATACTCACGTGAAATCATTGATATGGTAATAAAGGGAATTTTTTTTAAATAAGCTAAAAATAGTTTTCCCAATATATCTTGCCTATATATACTCACTGACCCCGTATTGCCAAAAGGGTGTCTATTTAAAACAACAAAATATTAAACTCAAAAGCGATTTACTAATTTTGGCTACGCGCCCAGGTTAGACTTTAGATTTCCAGCTTAAAATTGCAACATATTTTGTGACGTTTTAAATGAGTCGTGATTTCATTTGGAACGCAATTTGATTCGTCATACAGTTTTTCACATAGTAAAAATTGTTTCATCTTTAAACGAGTCCGAATGATATAAAATGGTAGTGTAACGGATATAGTGTTGGCTGTGGTTTCTATTCCCCGATCGACCCGATGCCTGTAACAAAACAACACTAAGTACTGATTCTACCAAGGAAGCGGACTTGTGAGAGATTCGTATAAGCTCTAAGATTTCATTGCAATCGAACTAAAATATATCAGTATAAACTTAAATGCGAGCGCACCGTCTTTACAAAAAAGCGACAACACCTATATCACTGTCTCGCTTTGTTCTAAAAAAATACGCGTTTTTAATGCGCCCGGAAATATAAAACCTTTAACTGTCCTCCTCTTTTCAGCCATCTGTCGTATTTTGACTCTAACACCTCCCGCACGGATCCACATTGACTATCCCCTAACCCCTCCCGCATGGATCTACATTGACTATCCCCTAACTTCTCCTTCACGGATCCACATTGACTATCCCCAAACCCCTCCTTCACGGATCAACATTGACTATCCCCTAACACCCCCTGTACGGATCTTCATTGACTTTGCACTAACCCTCTCAACCCTCCTGTGATACGTCCCACTGGCTATATCCAACTTATGTATAATAAAAACAATTATATAATGTATGTTTAACGGGAAGGGTAGAGCCATCACTTCATCAAAATATAATTCAATAATCATTATAAGTACAATACACGCATACAGAACACGTGACAACAGGGCCCATCTCATCAGGGCAGCAGATTGCCAAACAGCCTCAGGGGAGCTTACTCCTGGAGGCGGTTTGCAGATTACTTATCAAAATCTCAAAAAATTGATATTTTAAAAAAAACATTATATTAAACAAGGAAATTACTATGTTTATTACTGAAACAAGCAGTTTAAATTATCATTTTACAGAAAATATAACAGGATCCCATTTTTTACTCATAAATGTATGTTTATAGGATTGTCAAAAAAGTAAGATTTTGTGTATGAGTCTGGTTCTCAGACTCAAATTATTGATGAATTTAGGCCCATGTTAATAGTTGCACCTAACGCTCGGTCTTCCCTCAGTCACCACGTCCTAAATCGAGCGAGGCAGTGTAAATAAAAGCTGCACCGCTTACGAATGCGCTAGCATATATCTAAAAAAAATGTCGATTCAAATTTGAATGCAAATGAGATAGGTCACTGCATTTTGAATAAGGTAAAGTATGCAAATCGTGTCTGGCGAACATAGTATTAAATTGCACAAAAAAAATAAAAAAAATCAACATAGATACGACTCGAACTTGCGACAATTGGGTTGACAGTTCAAACCGTTATCAGAACAGACAATAGTACACAAACTTTATATTGATATCAAGTTTATTTTATAGTTTATGTATACAGAAAATCTGCTATTATAGTACAAACACCCCTCATACGGAAGGTTCCATCTAAAAATAGAATGACGTAGTTCGGTTTATATATATATATGACCCAAATCAATAATAAGATACCTGTTTTTGTTTACAATGGTTCTCAGGTATAAACCGAATTTACGTCATTCTATTTTAGATATAACCTACCATATTAGGGATGGCAGCACATTTATCTGTTACATACATTATACAATTTTAACAGATTCAATATTGATATGTTACCTGTATTGGACGAGTCTAATTATAAGTAGAATGACGTAATTTCACAATAGCGTATTCGGTTTATAGATAAAAATCATCTGTATAAAACGAACACGCTATTGTGAAACTATGTCATTTATAGTTGGATTCGTCCAATACAGGTAACACATTAATTGAATCTTCTTTTTTTTTCGTTTCTTTTTGAATGGGGTTATACGCCATTTTCAAAACAGTTCAGGTTATATGTGGCATTTCCAGATTTACTGGTGGAGAAATACCTTAGACTGAGTAGTACCACCGTCCTTTCGCAAGTAACTGGAAACTTTCTCACATAAAGATTTTGGAGCGAGCGGGACTCGCACTTACGACCTTAGCGGTGAGAGGTAAGTTATCTTGAGACGGCGCCCTAGACCACTCGGCCACGGAGTACCCTTAATATTGAATCTATTGTATTGTACAACTTATGTAACAGATAAATGTGCTGTCATCCCTTATACGGTAGGTTCCATTTAAATATAGAATAATAAAATGACGTAGTCTCAAAATAGCGTACTAGTATTTGGTTTATATATGTATCATGTAAACTATATTTAAATATGTTACGGTTAATATAAATACCAAGAAACAAACACGTGATGATATAGGTATATTATGTAAGACTTTGGGACAAGTATGAACAAATTGAAACTTACCTCTTGGCTTGTAATGGCAGAATCATACATGTAAACACAAAATGTCAAATATGTGATCGCCGCTAAAAGTTTAAACTCCATTCCCGTCTCACTAGATACTACAACCGTTTACTGACGATGTCGTTATAACAATGATATGACAATTGAGATTGCCACTTAATCTTCCGCAAGTTTCGAAACTTCCTCTTTCTCATTTAAAGGGACACACAGTTCGCTTTTAACTTTATTTCCGAACATTTATATATCAACATGATGTAAATTTGAAATAAAATCATTACAGTCTGTGTGCAGGCCTTTAAACCGGTTTTCTCTTTTTTTTTTTTAAAAAAAAATATATTACTGTACATGGCGGAATGGCAGTGAATATTGTATATTTATGATCATGTCTTACAAAAATTGTAGCGAATATCATAACAAATGTATACATCAGTTCTAATCGGCGTGATGCACAAAAACAAGTATATATCAAATTGTGTTTTGTTTAAACATTTGTATTCATACTTTCAAATCTAGCGTGATGTCGCTAACTTTATAAAAATGTTAGTAATTTCTTAAATATGATAGTTTAAGTAACATTTTGTAATTAATGTAGTCATATCGTTATACAAGTGTAAAGATGGGTTTGTTTCGGGAACAGATTAACTTTACCGCCTGTCCCTTTAAGGCCGGTCCGGTTAGCTCAGACTGTTTGGCGTCTGAATATCCACATCCTCCTGGAAGTGACTCACAGCCACTCAATCAAGGGGTCGCGAGTTCGAATCGTTTGATTAGCGATATTGCGTCTTATTTCCATTCGCCTCTCAGTCACTTGTAGAGATGACTTTTAGACTTTTATATTTTTTTAGAGTATCACATACAAAAGTTCCAATAATAGTCATATATAAAATACAATTAAACTTTCATATCCGGCCGTAATTACGACCTATGAGACACTTAAAACATTTTTTATTTACAATGTAAAACGCATATACACTTATACATATATACACTTACATATATACATATAAGTAAACATATAGATACATATACACATACACATAGTGCGCACATATATATTGAATAAATTATACAATTAAGATAAATAAAGGCAATTATTTCATGCGATTAAATTGTTATACTTTTCTTAATAGTATACATTCATTTACACACTTGTAATGTGATAAAATTAAAAAAGGGGTCGTCTACTATGTTTAAAAAAATCAGGTTAGAAAGGTAATAATTTACTTAAAGAAAGAGGTGCATAAATAACTTAGTATTTAATATCAAATTCTTTCTTAAATAAGTCCTATATAATTTGCTAAAACACCAATAAAACACTAATAATCACCTCTATTTTGATTAGATTTAAAACAACTAGATACATTCTCAAAGGAAAAATTCATTCAAAAACGAAAAGGAATAAATGTACAATTAAATAGCTACAAATCTTCTTCTATACATCTTAAAAAAGAGCATTGGCTAAATTGTATTGTAATAAATCACATTTCATTAAAAATATCAATTTTTCGGTTGATGTTAAAAGCAAAAAGCTATCGTTCATATCACGAACTTTCTTAAATAGCGTATATCTGAGGTCAGAATAAAAGGCACAATCAATTAGAAAATCAGTTTCATCTTCAACTTCTGACGTTTTTGCAGAGTCTTTCGTTGATAGGTGTTTTCGGTCGAGTATATCTCCTAGTTTCTATCGCTAGAGGAAAATTGCAGCTGCGAAATTTTGCTAGAAAGCGACAATGGCCCCTGCTAATGTTACATATAACATAGTATTCAGTACTTAATTCAGTTTTATACAAACGGTATGTTCGCAATTTATTACCAATTTGACCATTTCTTTTGTCATTCATTTATTATTCAAACCACAAATTTGTATAGTTTGCATTTAAGTTCACTCGTATTTACGTATACACATATTAACTTTTTGCTTTGTACACATCACATATTCATTAGCATCTGTCTCTTGAATAAATGTAAGCATGTAACTATCCCATGTCTTTGAAATATTCATAGACCATTCATGCACTTTACGTATTATTATATCGACTGACATGTGTTTAATTTTACACCATAGACGAACTGTTTTAATTTTTTGTTTTGCTAAGCAAGACTCCCACCCAAGATCGCCTGTAGAAGATACATTTGAGCAGTATTTTGTAACACCTAGAAAATATCTCCCTGCTTTATTCAAAACTGTTTCTATTTCACTTTATTAAGTGTGACCCCAAATGCCAGAACAATAAAATAATACAGGTTCTATAACAAATGCAACCATTTTGTAAAAACGGTAAAAGTCATTCCACCGGCGCAAACATATTTAGTATAAATTGCACCCAAAGCCCCACATGCTGATTTTGAAACCTCTTTTATTGACATTTTCATATTAGGATGCTCATTGAACCAAAAACCAATATATTTATAATTACATTTAAATTCTATGTTTTGTTCCCCATTTAAATGCAAAGTCTGACCTATTGATACGTTTTAATCTAAAATGTAATACCTTAGTTTTTGGTTCGTTGATACACATTCGCCATTTATTACACTGTTCATTAAGTTTATCTAGCAATCCCTGCGTGTCCGTTTCATTTTAAGCGAGACGGATAATATCATCAGTATACAACAAGACAGTCAAACTAAATTCCTCTGTTAATGTTACACCATAATTCAAATAATTTCTTTTGCTAGATCGTTTACATATATTGAGAAAAATGTTGGTAATAGAACACTTCCCTGTTTCACCCCTTGTTTCATATTATGTGGATGTGTGTGCTCGAGTACCGGTTAAACTTCCAGGTCGCAGGTAAATAGTGGTTATGTTAATTGATTGTCTGTTTGACATCAATGGAACAAAATGGCTTTAAAAATTCAAACAAACAAACTGTCCCTTTAACACTAGAAACACTGCATGCCAAAGTGCTTTATTACACCGGTTATACTTGTTTGCTTAAGCTGTAATGACATGCCCTTGTGATTTAACATTTTCAAATACTACAGTAAATACGAACAAACATGAAATGTGGTTTTTAAAACCGTAGGCGTTTCGGATAACAAATTACAATAAATGAATAACACCACAAATATTTCAATGTAAACTGGTTTATATTTTCATATCATATTGAATGTGCAGTTTGTATTTTGGTAGTCATAACATACGTTTGTACACTGAAAGGAAAAAGAAAGTATACATTTTATTTTATATAATTATTTCATTATTGGCTAAGTTTATTCATGTGATGTAAAATTAGCTGATTTTTTCTTATTGTTTTGCTTTGAAATGAATTAAATGTTGTTGTTTTTTATTCAACAATATGATTAAAAATAAATATACAAAATTTATATGCAATACATTTATTGTTCCTGGACCTGTCGACGTTTATAGGTATGTATACTTCCTTTTTCCTTTCACTGTATATTCCTAATAGTGACTGTCCGGCAAGCGCAGAGTCTCGTCATTTAAATTCATGATGAGAAGACGTTTTATGCATCATTACCTGATATGTTTGGCATCCAGTTATATTGGTTGGGAAAGATCTCAGAATGAATCTAAGCCGAACTGCTGTCCTTCCATATAAAATGTTCCACTGTTCTTGACTTGAACACAATACTTTAGCTTTAAAAAATCTTGAGACAGACCTCGGATGACTATTTTTACTATTACAATTGTTATTTATGCTTCTACGTATGTAAGTGTTCCTTTATTATAACTACATGTGTGTTTCAGTCGTCAGTGTTCAATCCAACGAAGTTCTATATTATGTATTCTGTATTATTTATGATTAATTCAATTTACCTCACCATTCTATTTCGAATAAGAGACAGTAAAGCAGCACTGTTAACAACTTTGAATAAAAGCAGCTAGTTGATAGTGTTTGCCGCTCACCTTAGATGTAACTGGTTCGATTCCCAGCTCAACCCGTTTCCTCTTAAAAACACTCAGTACTGGTTCTACATAAGAAGCAGCCTCGAGAGCGATTCATATAAACCCTGCCCATTCCTCGCAATCGAGCTAAAATGAATTGGTATGAACTAAATTTGAGTAAGTTACGTTGTTACAAGAATAATAATGATAACACATTAAGAAGAAGTCAATCTTCCATAAAGCTTTCAAATATATACAGTAAACAGATGTAAATTGAGATAATAAGGGTACAGTTAACACTAGCATGTTACTGAGAGTATAAGTATTTAAAAACGGTTTTGCATATACGCAATATTTATATATTCTCCAAAACTGTTTAAAATTGTTACCAGAATAACCTGCTCATATTCTCCGAATGCAAACTGGTCGTTACTAAAGAAATCATATTGCAAGAAACGGGAAATATTGTTTAAATGAGACGCGAAATCAATCATCATGGAGACAGTGGTCCGGCGGGGATTCCAATTAACTAACCAGTGACTGATAATCAGACGTACTACCGATTGTGTTAACCGAGTCCAGCACTTGGGATATGAATTATAAATTATAGATTCACTACGAATTGTATTTTAAGTAAAGTACTCTTTACAAACACATTTCCCCCCAACGAAAATAGTAAATAGTAATAGTAAGTACTAATATTTCTTTTCATGCAATGACACGCCGAATTTAAAACAGTGGTTATGAAACACGTTATATTTTTGTATAATTATTCGTGTTTGCTGTATACTTCATTTATATTTGAAAATTTTATTAACAGAATACATATTAAATAAGAAATGTCGTTCTAATGCTGTATTGAACATTACATCATGATATTGTATATTAAGATTGCATCTATCCAGAAGCATACCATCTTAATGTTGACATAATGGTGTATTTTACATTATACAATGATGTTATATTGACTTTCTATCACTCATGATTCTTACATGGTTCTTGTATCTTAAATAAGAAATGATGTTAAATTGACATTGCATCACTCATGATTCTTACATGGTTCTTGTATCTTGAATAAGAAATTACCTAATAATGTATTTTATGTTATACAATGACGTTATATTGACATTGCACCACTCATGATTCTTACATGGTTCTTGTATCTTAAATAAGAAATGACCTAATGGTGTATTTTACGTTATACAATGATGTTATATTGACATTGCATCACTCATGATTCTTACAGGGTTCTTGTATCTTAAATAAGAAATGACCTAATGGTGTATTTTACGTTATACAATGACGTTATATTGACATTGCATCATTCATGATTCTTACATGGTTCTTGTATCTTAAATAAGAAATGACCAAATGGTGTATTTTACGTTATACAATGATGTTATATTGACATTGCATCACTCATGATTCTTACAGGGTTCTTGTATCTTAAATAAGAAATTACCTAATGGTGTATGTTACGTTATACAATGACGTTATATTGACATTCCATCACTCATGATTCTTACAGGGTTCTTGTATCTTAAATAAGAAATGACCTAATGGTGTATTTTACGTTATACAATGACGTTATATTGACATTGCATAACTGATGATTTTTACATGGTTCTTGTATCTTAAATAAGAAATGACCTAATGGTGTATTTTACGTTATACAATGATGTTATATTGACATTGCATCATTCATGATTCTTACAGGGTTCTTGTATCTTAAATAAGAAATGAACAAATGGTGTATTTTACGTTATACAATGATGTTATATTGACATTGCATCATTCATGATTCTTACATGGTTCTTGTATCTTAAATAAGAAATGACCTAATGGTGTATTTTACGTTATACAATGACGTTATATTGACATCCATCACTCATGATTCTTACATGGTTCTTGTATCTTAAATAAGAAATGACCTAATGGTGTATTTTACGTTATACAATGACGTTATATTGACATTCCATCACTCATGATTCTTACATGGTTCTTGTATCTTAAATAAGAAATGAACAAATGGTGTATTTTACGTTATACAATGATGTTATATTGACATTGCATCATTCATGATTCTTACATGGTTCTTGTATCTTAAATAAGAAATGAACAAATGGTGTATTTTACGTTATACAATGATGTTATATTGACATTGCATCATTCATGATTCTTACAGGGTTCTTGTATCTTAAATAAGAAATGACCTAATGGTGTATTTTACGTTATACAATGACGTTATATTGACATTCCATCACTCATGATTCTTACATGGTTCTTGTATCTTAAATAAGAAATGACCTAATGGTGTATTTTACGTTATACAATGACGTTATATTGACATTGCATCATTCATGATTCTTACATGGTTCTTGTATCTTAAATAAGAAATGAACAAATGGTGTATTTTACGTTATACAATGACGTTATATTGACATTCCATCACTCATGATTCTTACATGGTTCTTGTATCTTAAATAAGAAATGACCTAATGGTGTATTTTACGTTATACAATGACGTTATATTGACATTGCATCATTCATGATTCTTACATGGTTCTTGTATCTTAAATAAGAAATGAACAAATGGTGTATTTTACGTTATACAATGATGTTATATTGACATTGCATCATTCATGATTCTTACAGGGTTCTTGTATCTTAAATAAGAAATGACCTAATGGTGTATTTTACGTTATACAATGACGTTATATTGACATCCATCACTCATGATTCTTACATGGTTCTTGTATCTTAAATAAGAAATGACCTAATGGTGTATTTTACGTTATACAATGACGTTATATTGACATTCCATCACTCATGATTCTTACATGGTTTTTGTATCTTAAATAAGAAATTACCTAATAATGGTGTATCGTACGTTATACAATGATGTTATATTGATATTACATCACTCATGATTCTTACATGGTTCTTGTATCTTAAATTAGAAATGA
The DNA here is from genome assembly GCA_029582155.1 of Panopea generosa. Classification (NCBI taxonomy): domain Eukaryota; kingdom Metazoa; phylum Mollusca; class Bivalvia; order Adapedonta; family Hiatellidae; genus Panopea; species Panopea generosa. Next base: position 56,249,677 of record CM055903.1, on the reverse strand, counting down.
CCTAATGGTGTATTTTACATTATACAATGATGTTATATTGACATTGCATAACTCATGATTCTTACATAGTTCTTGTACTGTGAAATCATTTATTTTCGTTGATATTCAATTTCTTGGTTTCCACTTCCAAGACATATTAGTGGGGACTTAAAATTCGTTGAAAACAAATTTTAAGGGGAAAAAATGTTTTACACTTAGTGCGTTCCAGTTGTTATCCTTTGCTGTTATTCACACGTCGCGCGTCATGGTTTATCGCACCCGCTGTGTCATCAATACATTTTGTAAATAATCAATATTTCTATTGTTCTTACAATATTCACAAAAGCACTGAAAAAGTTAATAATAGCACATTGTTTTCAAATATAAAGTATTCACAAAAGCTCCGGGAAATCGTTTTTGTTACACACAAAGCATTTTATTTAACCATTTGGTCCATACGCATGTTCTTGGATTCTTTCAAATTGTAAGCACTGACAGAGTGGAAAACACTGTGTTTCTATGGAGTAAAGTGTTAATGCAGTCTTATGCATTGTCCCATAGAGTAAAGGAACTATGCCAGAGTCTTATCCTGACTGATATACTGCTGACGCAGAGCTTTCAAACGCTGCTGGTGAATAACGGTCGCATCCCGTCCTTGACTCCCTCAACTGGAAGAAATGCCAGGGCATCAAGCATTCCGCAGAAGCTCCTGACGCCCTCGTCAGCCTTGTAAATAGTCTGCAGCCCCTCTGCCCGTCCATGTGTCTGCATCACCAAGCAGGTCCAAACCATCGTCGCTGGCGAAAACCAGTACCCGTTGTAATGAGCAGTTGTCGTAGATGAGGAAAGACGGTAGTGTAGTTTTCTGGTAGTGGATGTGGGATGTCCTTAATGGATGCTGGCTCAGGTGGCTTTGTTTTGATATTATAACAAGGTTAATGTCCACTACGGGAGGTGTTTTGTCCTCCTTGTAAAATTTGCGTGAGGGGTTTTGTCCGCCTTGTAAAATTCGTGGGAAGTGATTTGTCCGCCTTGTAAAATTCGTGGGAGGGGTTTTGTCCGCCTTGTAAAATTCGTGGGAGGTGTTTTGTCCTCCTTGAAAAATTCGTGGGAGGTGTTTTGTCCGCCTTGTAAAATTCGTGGGAGGTGTTTTGTCCTCCTTGTAAAATTCGTGGGAGGTGTTTTGTCCGCCTTGTAAAATTCGTGGGAGGTGTTTTGTCCGCCTTGTAAAATTCATGGGAGGTGATTTGTCCGCCTATAAAAAAAATATGGGTGAGGTGCCAATAAGAGTTGACACATGCCAATAAGTACCCTAATATACAAGTACGATATAGAACTAATTGTTATGCAAACACCAGGTGAGGAAAGGAAAAGTACGAAATCTAATCCAGAAAGGGTTTCAAAACGCAGGCCTGTTGTAAATAACAATAGTGTCACGTCACGTGACTGTGAAAATGGACAGTCAACCAATGTGCTGCGTCTTTTAAGAGATGTTTTGTTTTATTGATTAAAAATGTATCACCAAATGTGTAATCATAAAGAGAAACATTTATAGAATAGAATAAAAAAATACCATTAAATAATAGATATAACTTCACTTGAAACTCTGACACGCGCAGAAGGGTAAATTATAACACATCTCGCTACACACACACGTCTATGAATTAAAGATGATTATAAAAAAATTCTTGCACAATTAAAATATCATCAATGTAAATATTGATGCAATATGACGAAAGAAAATATATAAATAAAGGATGGATGCACGTAGGCATGTGAAAACAGAGGTAATTTATATTAACAGCATGACATTATTGCGTAAACTAAGCTCGTGCGTATTTGATTTCGTTGTCTAGGTTTCCCACGAAATCCACGAAAATCAGTACCAAACGAAAATTAATGATTTCACAGTATCTTAAATAAGAAATGACCTAATGGTGTATTTTATGTTATACAATGACGTTATATTGAGATTGCATCACTCATGATTCTTACATGGTTCTTTTATCTTAAATAAAACATGTTGACCTAATGGTGTGTTTTTTTATACAATGATATTACATTGAGATTGCATCCCTTATGTTTCTTGCATGGTACTTGTATCTTAAAACAATACATGTTGACCTTATGCTGTATTTTACATTTTTAACGATGTTATATTGGAATTGCATCGCTCGTGATTCTTACATAGTTCTTGTATCTTGTATAAGACATGTTGACCTAATGCTGTACTTTACATTTTACAATGTTGTTATATTGAGATCGCATCGCTCTTGTTTCTTACATTCTTCTTGTCAATTCAAAATGACATGTTGATCTAATGGTGTATTTTACATTATACAACGATGTTATATTGAGATTGCATCGCTCATTATTCTTTCACGGTTATTATATTTTAAATAAGACATGTTGACCTAATGCTGTAAGTGACGTTATATTGAGATTGCATCGATTTGTTCTTGTATCTTAAATGAGACATGTTGATCTAGTGTTGTATTTTACATTTTACAATGATGTTATGTTAATACTTCATCGCTCATGACTCTTACATAGTTATTGAGAGAATACAATTCGAAAGTTCCAGTTGGGGATTCGGACATTTTAAACAGCTGATCTGTGTTGTTTACTTCAATACATTGAGTATATTCACAAGACGCCTATTCAAAACATTCAGTTCTACCAACCGGTTGTTAGTTGGGGATTCGATCTATTTTAATCGCTGATATACATTTATTAACCCTTTACTCCATAGATACGCGTTTTCCCGCACCAATCACAGAAGGCCATTGAAAACAGTGCAGGAAGAGTTCAGATTGCTCGTAACGACATGCTTATATGTCATTTTTTGTAAAAAAGCACAATAAGTAAATTCATATAAAAAAGAATAATGGAAAGTCTTTAAACACCACAATATCGTGCATTTTCACTAATTTATAATTTAAGCATTTACCATTTCAAGAATAGTGAGATTTCACTGCCACGAAACATCACGGAATGTTTTTCCTTGATAACAGAAAGTACAAACTCTTGGGGAATTATTCAGTGTTTTTAACTATAAACAGCATTATTTTATTAGATACCTTCTGGACGTTGTATAGTGGTATATCCCTTTAGGATGATCTAAACCCCAAAATATAGATAGCAAGGACAATAATCATAACACTCCTTTAGTGTGCTCTATATGTTTTTGTTCTGGGGATACGGATACAGAATGCAGACACTTGATTAGCTTGCTGTCAAAACTCGTATAAACAGGTATCAATAATACTGACTGGAACATAAAGCTTAACAAAAACTGAATATAGCATATATTCTTTTTGTTGGACCGAGTATGGCCCGATAATAAATCGATGAAGAACCGATCCTGGCTCGATAATTAATTAATAAGTATTTTGATATATTTATTTGCCGATATAGGTCCGTAAAGGTACGTGCAAGTTAATATATCATGGCCGTCAAACAAATAACATTTATTCTTCAAATGTACAGCAGTTAACAATAGTTAATGGTCACATTTGTTTATTAACTTTAGTTTTTTTTAATAGATACCTTAGCATAATTATGTTCTCGATTTAATCCTCTTCCTCCTCTCCTGTTACAGAAACATTGAAACTTTTATTTGCAGGACATTTCTTGAAATACGCACGCGTATCTCAATTTGAAAAACAACATTTACAATGTCACCATTCACCAGAAACATCATTAAATGATCAAAAGTAATTTTTTCCCGATTGTTGAATAAGCTTGAAACCAAACGTTTAGTTTACCATCATTCAGGCATAGTACCACCATTGGAAAATGGAAGTGATTCCGAGGGGTAGTCGCACAATGGCGGTTATAAATAATAATTGTTTCTTCTCCTTTAAAAATGCATTTTCCTTATTTTAATGCTCAATTTTTATTTTAATGGCATTTTTTATGTATTTTGAACATTTTGAAATCATTGCCATGTTTGAATAATGAATTTAGAATAAAAATGATGCTTAGAAATTAGGGTATGAATACATGATTTCGGTAGTCTACTTTCATTTTGTCAACAATGTACACACTGAGCAGAAAAAAAATCTCTTATATGACATATGACCCCTACTTTACTCGTCATATTTTGGTAGTGCAAAGGTAGTGCAAAGGTTGACAAACAGTAAAATTTAAGTTTCACTTCTTTTATTTGGGTCTCTCTATGAATGAAAAAAGTTTTTATTATTTACTATAGAATAAAGAACAAAAATCAATGATGGGGTTACACCTATAATAATTAGTAACAAAGTAAATGAAAAATTGAAAATAAAACGGAATAGTATACATGTAATGAGTATTTCAGAACAATATGACTTTGTGAATAATATTAATCGCATTAAAAATGGTTCAATCTGTCTCATGATGAGGGAGTCTTTACGCTCTGGGCAGCTCAAAAAATGAGTGAAGATTCGATAGAATGTCTTGATGTGATGCACAATTCATTACCTACACAATAAAAATAATATGATTTCATTTTATGCTTTTTAAAGAATGTTAAAGATTTTTCAATAACTGAACAGTATCAATTATTCACGACTTCTCCACACGTGACTATAAGTTGAAATTGTAGTTTCACTGAAACCGATAATATGTTTATCATTGAATTCCTATGGTAACATTGCGACATCAAGGGACAACCGCAAATATAATTATTAATCAACTATACATACGTACTTTATATACTTTCTACATGCTGTCATTTTCAAATGAAAGGTTTTCTAGAAAACATGACACTTGTGTCATTTTTACCATCCTTAATACCCCTTACTTACCTGTCCGTAGTGCATGGCAATTATTTGGTCACTATAAAATACGATATTGAGATGGTTTCCATGAACAATGATAAATATCTAACAACCATCAATTTCCCCGCGCTCTTTCAAAGTTGTTATAAATACGCTAATCTCATATTCATATAATAAGCTGTTTACGATCACTATAGCCTGGGTTGCATTTGGCTTGCTCGGCTAAATATGACATTAAATATTCAAGCAAACATAATCACATTGAATACAAATTAATCCTTTAACCGGAACATAGCGTAGAAAGATAGTCGTAACCTTATTATTGTTTTAAGGAAACTATTGTTACTTCCCTTGATCAATGGCCGGACGCCCTATCACACTACAGATATAAAAGAATGAATGTTTTTTTACGGCGTACCATCACCTTGTAGGTTATTCCACGCCAACAGGAAGGAAGATTCCAGGTTAGGTTCATTTCACATGTACAGAAACAACAAATTAACATGCATATTAGAAAAATCACATAAACAATTGAATATGCAGAATGAAACCAGAACCTTTTTACCTGAAGAAATGCGGAGTTTCAGCAAATGCTATCGTTTTACTCAAATTGTCTTAAAACATGCATAAGCCACAGTGATCCTATTCTTGCTATCACTCATATGGCTCCCTGGGGTTGGTAGGTTGGTAATGAGCGTGACAAAAATGATAAAATAAATGACACCCATTCGAAGGATTCCTACCCCATCTTCAGAGATCGACAGTGGGTTCAATACATGGGATAATTACAGAAATAACAATAATCAACAATACAATTATCGTCCAGGTGATGTCAGCCGGGAAGTCCCCACTAGTTCCCTGACGATCTATCACAATACAGAAATAACAACGATAAACACGTCAATTATCGCCCATGTGATGACAGCCGGGTACTAGTCCCCACTTGTTCCCTGACGATCTATCACAATACAGAAATAACAACGATAAACACGTCAATTATCACCCATGTTATGTCAGCCGGGTACTAGTCCCCACTTGTTCCCTGACGCTCTATCACAATACAGAAATAACAACGATAAACACAGCAATTATCACCCATGTTATGTCAGCCGGGTACTAGTCCCCACTTGTTCCCTGACGCTCTATCTCAATACAGAAATAACAACGATTAACACGTCAATTATCACCCATGTGATGTCAGCTTGGTACTAGTCCTCACTTGTTCCCTGACGCTCTATCGCAATACAGAAATAACAACGATTAACACTTCAATTATCGCCCATGTGATGTCAGCTTGGTACTAGTCCCCACTAGTTCCCTGACGCTCTATCACAATACAGAAATAACAACAATAAACACAGCAATTATCGCCCATGTGATGTCAGCCGGGTAATAGTACCCACTTGTTCCCTGACACTCTTACACAAAACAGAAATAAGAATGATCAACAATACAATTATCGTCCATGTGATGTTAGCCGGGTACTAGTCCCCAATTGTTCCCTGACGCTCTATCTCAATACAGAAATAACAATGATCAACAATACAATTATCGCCCATGTGATGTCACCCGGGTACTAGTCCCCACTTGTTCCCTGACACTCTTTCACAAAACAGAAATAACAACGATAAACACGTCAATTATCGCCCTTGTGATGACAGCCTGGTACTAGTCCCCACTTGTTCCCTGACGATTAGTCCCCACTTGTTCCCTGACACTCTTTCACAAAACAGAAATAACAACGATTAACACTACAATTATCGCCTATGTGATGTCAGCTTGGTACTAGTCCCCACTAGTTCCCTGACGCTCTATCAATATACAGAAATAACAACGATAAACACTACAATTATCGCCTATGTGATGTCAGCTTGGTACTAGTCCCCACTAGTTCCCTGACGCTCTATCACAATACAGAAATAGCAACAATAAACACAGCAATTATCGCCCATGTGATGTCAGCCGAGTTCTAGTACCCACTTGTTCCCTGACACGCTTACACAAAACAGAAATAAGAATGATCAACAATACAATTATCGTCCATGTGATGTTAGCCGGGTACTAGTCCCCACTTGTTCCCTGACGCTCTATCTCAATACAGAAATAACAATGATCAACAATACAATTATCGCCCATGTGATGTCACCCGGGTACTAGTTCCCACTTGTTCCCTGACACTCTTTCACAAAACAGAAATAACAACGATAAACACTACAATTATCGTCCATGTGATGTTAGCCGGGTACTAGTCCCCACTTGTACCCTGACGCTCTATCACAATACAGAAATAACAACAATAAACACAGCAATAATCGCCCATGTGATGTCAGCCGGGTACTAGTCCCCACTTGTTCCCTGACACTCTTTCACAAAACAGAAATAACAACGATAAACACTACAATTATCGCCTATGTGATGTCAGCTTGGTACTAGTCCCCACTAGTTCCCTGACACTCTATCACAATACAGAAATAACAACAATAAACACAGCAATTATCGCCCATGTGATGTCAGCCGGGTACTAGTACCCACTTGTTCCCTGACACTCTTACACAAAACAGAAATAAGAATGATCAACAATACAATTATCGTCCATGTGATGTTAGCCGGGTACTAGTCCCCATTTGTTCCCTGACGCTCTATCTCAATACAGAAATAACAACGATGAACACTACAATTATCACCCATGTGATGTCAGCTTGGTACTAGTTCCCACTTGTTCCCTGACGCTCTATCTAAATACAGAAATAATAACAATAAACACGTCAATTATCGCCCATGTGATGTTAGCCGGGTACTAGTCCTCACTTGTTCCCTGACGCTCTATCACAATACAGAAATAACAACGACGCCCATGTTATGTCAGCCGGGTACTAGTCCTCACTTGTTCCCTGACGCTCTATCTCAATACAAAAATAACAACGATTAACACGTCAATTATCACCCATGTGATGTCAGCTTGGTACTAGTCCTCACTTGTTCCCTGACGCTCTATCACAATACAGAAATAACAACGATTAACACTACAATTATCGCCCATGTGATGTCAGCTTGGTACTAGTCCCCACTTGTTCCCTGACGCTCTATCACAATACAGAAATAACAACAATAAACACAGCAATTATCGCCCATATGATGTCAGCCGGGTACTAGTCCCCACTTGTTCCCTGACACTCTTTCACAAAACAGAAATAACAACGATAAACACTACAATTATCGCCTATGAGATGTCAGCTTAGTACTAGTCCCCACTAGTTCCCTGACGCTCTATCACAATACAGAAATAACAACAATAAACACAGCAATTATCGCCCATGTGATGTCAGCCGGGTACTAGTCCCCACTTGTTCCCTGACACTCTTTCACAAAACAGAAATAACAATGATCAACACTACAATTATCGTCCATGTGATGTCAGCCGGGTACTAGTCCCCACTTGTTCCCTGACAATCTTTCACAAAACAGAAATAACAACGATAAACACTACAATTATCGTCCATGTGATGTTAGCCGGGTACTAGTTCTCACTTGTTCCCTGTCGCTCTTTCACAATACAGAAATAACAATGATCAATAATACAATTATCGCCCATGTGATGTCAGCCGGGTACTAGTCCCCACTTGTTCCCTGACACTCTTTCACAAAACAGAAATAACAACGATAAACACTACAATTATAGTCCATGTGATGTCAGCCGGGTACTAGTCCCCACTTGTTCCCTGACACTCTTTCACAAAACAGAAATAACAACGATGAACACTACAATTATCGTCCATGTGATGTTAGCCGGGTACTAGTCCTCACTTGTTCCCTGTCGCTCTTTCACAATACAGAAATAACAACGACGCCCATGTGATGTCAGCCGGGTACTAGTCCCAACTTGTTCCCTGTCGCTCTTTCACAATACAGAAATAACAATGATCAACAATACAATTATCGCCCATGTGATGTCACCCGGGTACTAGTCCCCACTTGTTCCCTGACGCTCTATCTCAATACAGAAATAACAACGATGAACACTACAATTATCGCCCATGTGATGTCATCCGGGTACTAGACCCCACTTGTTCCCTGACGCTCTATTACAATACAGAAATAACAACGACGTCCATGTGATGTCAGCCGGGTACTAGTCCCCACTTGTTCCCTGACGCTCCATCACAATACAGAAATAACAACGATAAACACAGCAATTATCGCCCATCTGATGTCAGCCGGGTACTAGTCCCCACTTGTTCCCTGACACTCTTTCACAAAACAGAAATAAGAATGATCAACTATACAATTATCGTCCATGTGATGTTAGCCGGGTACTAGTCCCCACTTGTTCCCTGACGCTCTATCTCAATACAGAAATAACAATGATCAACAATACAATTATCGCCCATGTGATGTCAGCCGGGTGCAAGTCCCCACTGGTTCCCTAACGCTCCATCTCAATACAGAAATGACAATGATGAACACTACAATTATCGCCCATGTGATGTCAGCCGGGTACTAGTCCCCACTTGTTCCCTGACGCTCTATCTCAATACAGAAATAACAACGATGAACACTACAATTATCGCCCATGTGATGTCAGCCGGGTACTAGTCCCCACTTGTTCCCTGACGCTCTATCTCAATACAAAAATAACAACGACGCCCATGTGATGTCAGCCGGGTACTAGTCCCCACTTGTTCCCTGACGCTCTATCTCAATACAAAAATAACAACGATAAACACTACAATTATCGCCCATGTGATGTCAGCTTGGTACTAGTCCCCACTTGTTCCCTGACGATCTATCACAATACAGAAATAACAACGATAAACACGTCAATTATCGCCCATGTGATGTCAGCCGGGTACTAGTCCCCACTAGTTCCCTGACGATCTGTCACAATACAGAAATAACAACGACGCCCATGTGATGTCAGCCGGGTACTAGTCCCCACTTGTTCCCTGAAGATCTATACAATACAGAAATAACAACGATAAACACGTCAATTATCGCCCATGTGATGTCAGCCGGGTACTAGTCCCCACTTGTTCCCTGACGCTATATCTCAATACAGAAATAACAATGATAAACACGTCAATTATCGCCCATGTGATGTCAGCCGGGTACTGGTCCCCACTTGTTCCCTGATGCTCTATCTCAATACAGAAATAACAATGATCAACAATACAATTATCGCCGCCAACATGTCGCGCGATTTTAAACTTATACAAAGGGAGTTTGTATTGTATTTAAACAATTAAGCGTGTAACTTCCCTTTTCTGAAAAAAGACATTACTGTGAAATATTTTATATTAACATTATTTAATAACTTATATAATATCTGTTAATACAGATATGGAACCATACGCCGATTTAATAATTTAAAATCTCACATCTTGGTAAACTACACGAAATGTATTGAATACACACACATAGAGATGAAATGACAATAGGAAATATTGTCTTAAACGGGCAGCAAACTCAAAGCTGGGTGATGTCATAATGGGAAAAGTTACACAAGCATTCGCTTCCGTACAAAGTTTCTGGTGTAACTATAACATTGTATATCTTTTACAGGTAATTGGATGCAAACCATTCATGATCGTGATAGCCGTAATAAACAATTCCAAAAAATTTTGTTTGTTCTAATTTTATTGATAAATTCTTTCACTTTATCTTCAGATTTGTCGATCGCAATTAACCCTCAAATACACATAACTGCACACGTCTGGTACTCTTTCGATTTATTTTTATTGTCCATTTTCTATTTGTACTTATCGAAGAAATTTTACTTTCCTTTATACCATAACGGCGCATTTTTTAGGATTATATGTGTAACTACGAGAGTAGCAGCATGGCATCTGCTACTGTAGGTGCACAAACGCACTACAGAGGACTAATGTTGCTTTGTAATGCCCATTTGGTGGAGTTTGTCAAACATTCAATCATGCCATGCTCTGTCGAGTGCCTGTCTATTATAAAGAAAACATAATTATAATTTACTAGAGTTTTCTTTACAATAAACGGAACATTCCTTCACTAGAAAGTTTGTCATAACACAACTCATGTTTTCTTGGAAGCCTGCTTGTAGCTGATGTATGGGACTTGTCAGGCTGGATTTTAGTTTTTTTTAACAGAACATTTTTGAGTTAATGCTCTATAAGGCAGGTTTGACTGTATTTTACTGTATGCACTATTGCGTTAGGTATATCGTGATGTAACTCAAACGTTAAATTCAAGGTTTTGTTTTAAATACTGTAGATCTATGTTTCTTCGATACCTACTTCCGGTGGTCTTTTTTTCATTTGATTCATTATCAAGATTGATTAATTAAATATTTAGGTCATTTTATGCCACCGAGCGATCAGTACCACTGTTTTCTAGGATCATGGAAGGTTAACCAGTACTCAAGCACACCCCATCTCGGCAAGTAAATAATAACTTTCCCACTTGAATCTGCAGTGAGAGACGAATGATAATGAGACGCAATGTCGTATATCAACTATCACAATATTGTGACCGGGCGGGGATTCGAACTCACGACCACTGAATTGATAGTCAGACGCGCTACTGACTGAGCTCATCTGGCCCGGATTCATTATCAATATTTCTTTAGAAGTGTGAAAATAATTAAAAAGTATCTAGGGCAGAAAACGACACATCTACATTCCCGTATGTTTTTACATTAAGTTCCAAATATAACTTGCACATATTTTCGTGAAATACTAAAAAACGGTCAATGGATAAAATAAACACACAGAGGATAAACCAGTCCACACGGAAACAATATTTGGGGGAAAAAAATTATTAGCGCTATTACTATTTTATTAATAGAATAAGAGTTGACATGGTCATTTTATTATGCATTGTACTACATGTTTTAGTGTTTGAGGCTGTTAAAATATGCATTTATTATGTGTTATTATTGTGTTGTAACACCCATAGAACAACTATGCATAGGGCTAACGTATAAGCGTATATGAAATATTGGCGTATAGTTTAGTGCTTTAGTGCTTATGTATACGCGCTTATTGAAAATAGCCGCATAAAGTGTCCCTTAGCGCATAATTTTTATGTATGTATCTGTATCTCCATTTTTACTCCCCTCTTTCTTCCTTCAACGTATAAAAGAAACATAAACAAGTTTTGTTCGGAATAAAAAATATTAAGAATTGTAAAAAAAAACGTCAGAAAAAATATCAAAAATGTAATGAACTAACACATAAGCATGGTAATTGTGAGATAATAATTGTGAGATGCGTGTTATGAGATGATAGTTGTGAGATGAGTGTTATGAGAAAATGTCTACCCTGCCCGGAGTAATATTCACTTGGACGTGTTCACACCTTTTTGAGTGGGTACTGCTCACTCGGATGTGTTCACAATTTTCTGGGGAGTAATAATCACTCAAACGTGTTAGTAATGTTGACTCGGATGTGTTCACACCTTTTTTATGAGTTATATTCACACCTTTATTTAGTGAGTAATGTTGTTTCGAATGTGTTCACACCTTTTCTGTTAGTACTGTTCACTTGAATGTGTTCGCACCATTTTTGTTGAGTAATAATCACTCGGATGTGTTCACAGCTTTTTTGGTGAGTACTGTTCACTCGGATGTTCACAATTTTTTTTTGGTGAGTAATGTTAACTCGGATATGTTAACACATTTTTGTTTGTACGTAATGTTGACTCGGATGTATTCACACCTTTTTTGGTGAGTAATGTTGACTCGGATATGTTCACACCTTTTTTTACGAGTAATATTCACACTTTTATTTAGTGATTTATGTTGTCTCGAATGTGTTCACACCTTTTTTGTTAGTACTGTTTACTCGAATGTGTTCGCACCATTTTTGTTGAGTAATATTCACTCGGATGTGTTCACAACTTTTTTTGTGAGTACTGTTCACTCGGATGTGTTCACACATTTTTGTGTGTGAGTAATGTTCACTCGGATGTGTTCACACATTTTTGTGTGTGAGTAATGTTCACTCGGATGTATTCACACCTTTTTGGTGAGTAAAGTTCACTCTTTTTTCCTAATTTTGAAATTTCATTTTATGCTTTTATTTTATGTTTTTTCCTAATTTGAGATTTCATTTCCCCTTTTATTTTATGTTTTTTTCCTAATTTTGAGATTTATGCTTTTTCCTAATTTTGAGATTTATTTTCCCCTTTAATTTTATGATTTTTCCTAATTTTGAGATTTCCCCGCCCCCCTTTTATTTTATGCTTTTTCCTAATTTTGAGATTTATTTTTTCTTAATTTTGAGATTGATGCTTTTTCTTAATTTTGAGATTTCTTTTTCCCCTTTCATTCGACGCTTTTTCCTTATTTTGAGATTTCATTTTTTTCCCCAATTTTGAGATTTCATTCGATGCTTTTTCCTAATTTTGAGATTTATTTCCCCCCTTTTATTTTATGCTTTTTCCTAATTTTGAGATTTCTTTTATTTTTCCTAATTTTGAGATTTATTTCCCCCCTTTTATTTTATGCTTTTTCCTAATTTTGAGATTTCTTTTATTTTTCCCAATTTTGAGATTTCATTCGATGCTTTTTCCTTATTTTGAGATTTCATTTTTCTTTCCCAATTTTGAGATTTCATTCGATGCTTTTTCCTTATTTTGAGATTTCATTTTTCTTTCCCAATTTTGATATTTCATTCGATGCTTTTTCCTAATTTTGAGATTTATGCTTTTTCCTAATTTTGAGATTTATACTTTTTCTTAATTCTGATTTCATTTTTTTCCCATATTTTGAGATTTCATTCAATGCTTTTTCCTTATTTAGAGATTTCATTTTTTTTTCCCAATTTTGAGATTTCATTTAATGCTTTTTCCTAATTTTGAGATTGATGCTTTTTCCTAATTTTGAGATTTATGCTTTTTCTTAATTCTGATTTCATTTTTTTCCCATATTTTGAGATTTCATTCGATGCTTTTTCCTAATTTTGAGATTGATGCTTTTTCCTAATTTTGAGATTTATGCTTTTCTTAATTTTGAGATTTCTTTTTCCCCTTTTATTTTATGCTTTTTCCTAATTTTGAGATTTCATTTTTTTCCCAATTTTGAGATTTCATTCCATGCTTTTTCGTTAGAAATTTCATTTTTTCCCCTATTTTGAGATTTCATTTTATGTTTTTTCCTAATTTTGAGATTTCATTTTTTTCCCAATTTTGAGATTTCATTTAAAAAATTTTCCTAATTTTGTGCTTTTTTTTTTCCTTTTATGTTTTGTCCTAATTTTGAGATTTTATTTTTTCCCTTTTATGCTTTTTGGTAGAATGGTTAGGTTAGGAAGAGTAATTGGCAGAGTATGATGGGTGGGTAGAGTAAGTAGTAGAGTAGGGTGGGTTGGGTAGGTAGAGTAAGCGGCAGAGTAGATTGGGTGGGTAGAGTAAGTAGTAGAGTAGGGTGGGTGGGTAGAGTAAGTAGTAGAGTAGGGTGGGTTGGAAGAGTAAGTTGTTAAGTAGGATGGGTGGGTAAGTAGCAAGTAGGGTTGGGTGAGTAGAGTAAGTGACAGAGTAATTCAGAGTATGTGGCAGAATAGGGTGGGTGGGTAGAGTAAGTGGCAGAGTAGGGTCGGTGGGTAGCGTAAGTAGTAGAGTAGGGTCGCTGGGTAGAGTAAGTGGCAGAGTAGGGTGGGTGGGTACAGTAAGTGGCAGAGTAGGATGGGTGGATAGAATAAGTAGAAGAGTAGGGTGGGTGGGTAGAGTTAGTGGCAGAGTAGGTAGGGTGGGTAGAGTAAGTAGTAGAGTAGGATGTAAGTGGCAGAGTAGGGTCGGTTGGTAGAGTAAGTAGTAGAGTAGGGTCGGTGGGTAGAGTAAGTGGCAGAGTAGGATGGGTGGATAGAATAAGTAGAAGAGTAGGGTGGGTGGGTAGAGTAAGTGGCAGAGTAGGTAGGGTGGGTAGAGTAAGTAGTAGAGTAGGATGTAAGTGGCAGAGTAGGGTCGGTTGGTAGAGTAAGTAGTATATCAGGATGAGTGGATAGGGTAATTAACAGAGTACGGATGGGTGGGTAAAGTAAGAAGTAGAGTAGGATGGGTGGGTAGAGTAAGTAGTAGAGTAGGGTCGGTGGGTAAAGTAAGTGGCAGAGTAGGGTGGGTGAGTAGAGTAAGTAGTAAAGTAGGGTGGGTTGGAAGAGTAAGTTGTTAAGTAGGATGGGTGGGTAAGTAGCAAGTAGGGTTGGGTGAGTAGAGTAAGTGACAGAGTAATTCAGAGTATGTGGCAGAATAGGGTGGGTGGGTGGGTGGGTGGGTGGGTGGATGGGTAGAGTAAGTAGTATAGTAGGGTGGGTGGGTAGAGTAAGTAGTATAGTAGGGTTGGTGGGTACAGTAAGTAGTAGAGTAGGGTCGCTGGGTAGAGTAAGTAGTATAGTAGGATGGGTGGGTAGGTGGCAGAATAGGGTTGGGTAGGTAGAGTAAGCGGCAGAGTAGATTGGGTGGGTAGAGTAAGTAGTAGAGTAGGGTGGGTGGGTAGAGTAAGTGGCAAAGTAGGGTGGGTGGGTAGAGTAAGTAGTAGAGTAGGGTGTTCGGGTAGAGTAAGTAGTATAGTAGGATGGGTGGGTAAGTGGCAGAATAGGTTGGGTGGGTAGAGTAAGTGGCAGAGTAGGATGGGTAGGTAGAGTAAGTAGTACAGTAGGTTGAGTGGGTAGAGTAAGTGGCAGAGTATGGTGGGTGGGTAGAGTAAGTAGTAGAGTAGGGTGGGTGGGTCGAGTAAGTGGCAAAGTAGGGTGGGTGGGTAGAGTAAGTAGTAGAGTAGGGTGGTCGGGTAGGGTAAGTAGTATATTAGGATGGGTGGGTAGGTGGCAGAGTAGGGGGTTAGGTGGGTTAAGTAAGTGGCAGAGTAAGTTGGATGGGTTAAGTAAGTGGCAGAGTACGGTGGGTAGGTAGAGTAAGTAGTAGAGTAGGGTGGGTGGGTAGAGTAAGTAGTAGAGTAGGGTGGTTGGGTAGGGTAAATAGTAGAGTAGGGTCGGTGGGTAGAGTAAGTGGCAAAGTAGGGTGGGTGGGTAGAGTAAGTAGTATAGAAGGGTAAGTGGCAGATAAGGGTTTGGTAGGTAGAGTAAGTGGCAGAGTATGGTGGGTAGGTAGAGTAAGTGGCAGAGTAGGATGGGTGGGTAGAATAAGTGGCAGAGTAGGTTGTGTGGGTAGAGTAAGTAGTAGAGTAGGGTCGGTGGTTAAAGTAAGTGGCAGAGTAGAGTAAGTGTGTAGAGTAAATGGCAGAGTAGGGTGGGTGGGAAAAGTAAGCAGTAGAGTAGGGTGGGTGGGTAGAGTAAGTGGCAGAGTAGGGTGGGTGGGTAGAGTAAGTAGTAGAGCAGGGTGGGTGGGTAGAGTAAGTAGTAGATTAGGGTTTGGTTGGTAGAGTAAGTAGTAGAGTAGGGTCGGTGGATAGATTAAGTGGCAGAGTAGGGTGGGTGAGTAGAGTAAGTAGTAAAGTAGGGTGGGTGGGAAGAGTAAGTTGTATAGTAAGATGGGTGGGTAAGTAGCAGACTAGGGTTGGGTGGGTAGAGTAAGTGGCAGAGTAGGTTGGGTGAGAAGTGTAAGTAGTAGAGTAGGGTGGATGGGTAGAGTAAGTGGCAAAGTAGGGTGGGTGGGTAGAGTAAGAAGTAGAGTAGGGTGGTCGGGTAGAGTAAGTAGTAAAGTAGGTTGGGTGGGTAGATTAAGTAGTGTAGTAGGATGGGTGGGTAGGTGGCAGAATAGGGTTGGGTAGGTAGAGTAAGTCGCAGAGTAGGTTGGGTGGGTGGAGTAAGTGGCAGAGTAAGGTGGGTGGGTAGAGTAAGTAGTAGAGAAGGGTGGGTGGGTAGAATAAGTGGCAAAGTAGGGTGGGTGAGTAGAGTAAGAAGTAGAGTAGGGTGGGTTGGGTAGGTAGAGTAAGTGGCAGAGTAGGTTGGGTGAGAAGTGTAAGTAGTAGAGTAGGGTGGGTGGGTAGAGTAAGTGGCAAAGTAGGGTGGGTGGGTAGAGTAAGAAGTAGAGTAGGGTGGTCGGGTAGAGTAAGTAGTAAAGTAGGTTGGGTGGTAGATTAAGTAGTGTAGTAGGATGGGTGGGTAGGTGGCAGAATAGGGTTGGGTAGGTAGAGTAAGTGGCAGAGTAGGTTGGGTGGGTGGAGTAAGTGGCAGAGTAAGGTGGGTGGGTAGAGTAAGTAGTAGAGAAGGGTGGGTGGGTAGAGTAAGTGGCAGAGTAGGGTTGGGTATGTAGAGTAAGTAGCAGAATAGTGTGGGTGGGTAGAGTAAGTGGCAGAGTAGGGTCGGTGGGTAGAGTAAGTAGTTTATTAGGATGGGTGGATCGGGTAAGTAGCAGAGGAGGTTGGGTAAGTAGTAGAGTAGGGTTGGGTGGGTGGGGTAAGTAGCAGAGTAGGGTTGGGTGGGTAGAGTAAGTGGCAGAGTAGGGTGGGTGGGTAGAGTAAGTAGTTTATCAGGATGGGTGGGTAGGGTAAGTAGCAGAATAGGTTGGGCAAGTTGCAGAGTAGGGTTGGGTGGGTAGAGTAAATAGCAAAGTAGAGTGGGATGGGTAGTGCAAGTATAGTAGTGTTGGATTGGTACAGTAAGTAGCATAGCAAGGATGGGTGGTGCGAGTAAATAGCACAGTAGGGTGGGTTGGATAGAGTAAGTAGTATAGTGATGTGGGAAGGGTAAGGTAGGGTAGGGTTGGATAGAGTTTCGAATAAGTAATTATAAATGAAATAATCTAATAAAAAGATAATAATTAAATGTCATAAATTTGAATAAGTAAAATATTTTATCTTTGTTTAAAAAAATATTGATCAACATCTCAAATTACATGAAATTAAAAAAATTTATATAACTATAAAAAAAAACACAAGTACTTCTCAGAACATTTATATTGACAGGATGGAACGAAAACGAACAAACAGCATTCAGTTTTATTTCAAACATAACCATGACATAATAATCAAGAATAAATAAAACACAAAGCAATAATAGAATAATTCCCAATAGAATAAATAATTCAAAAATCTTTTATCCATATCCAATACTTTATAGCAAACATCACCTATACTAAAACTAACTCTATATTGAAGAGTAATGAATAACAAAGGTCAAGGTCAAATATAGCCACATTATCAAATTGATATATGCATTTTTTTTATCAAAACTGTATTTCTCGACTTCTTTCAAACTGTTTCATGGGATCCTGAAATATTAACCAGTACTCTTTACACCCAATCTTCACAAGAAGCTGATAACTTTCCCACATGAACCAGTGGTGAGAGGCGAATGATAATGAGACACAATGGCATTTATCAATCAGAGACTGTTTTCGGGTGGGGATTCAAACTAACGACCCCTTAATTGATAGTCAGATGCGTTACCGACTGAACTCAAAATGAAACAATGTGTATAAATGTGATTACGAAACACTTATTCCGACTCTATATAGATTTAACATCTCAATCGAAAGATTGAGATGTAAATATGATCTGCGTAATATTTCGATGTTATATAGTATAAGAATTGTATTGTACTCGTCAATGTTGTGGTGAAAACCTGTCTTGGACGAGATGCCGCAAGTGCCGCCGAGTCCAATACAGGTTTTCACCACAACATTGACAAGTACAATAAAAATCCATATTGTACAATGAACTGTATAATGACCTTTGTATTATTCACCTCGATTTCTTCAATCATAAAGTAAAATCACAATTCATTTCATTTAATGATCATTTCTTTTTACAAAAAATGAAAGTAACATGAAACAACAACATATAGTTAAACTTTATCACATTTTTGATAATATTAAAGTTTAATTTTTTTGTATTATTGTTTTCCCCAAAAAACACTTCAATAATATTCAAAATTCTACATTATTGATATGTATCATATAAAAGTATTGTTTTACTTTCTCAAAAACAAATAAGATTTTAGATTATTTTCAAAATATACAAACACTTATATAATAAATACAAAAATCTATGCAAAATTTAAAACCAGTTTCTTTATGACTAATCATAAAACATTTGACATACACATGGTCATTTCTTTATCAATTAATAAAGCAAAAATTCCATTTATTTAAAAAAATTATATATATTATATATTTTATAATATTTAAATTGCATTTAAGGTCCATTGAAGGAATTGTTTTATGAGTATTGTATTTTGAATGTAAAATCATCTGTCAACTTTCCTTGATTTTGGTTAAGTAAGTAAAGGCGTGAACTCGGATAATGCAGTCTTAAAAGTACAAAGGTCGCAAGTCAAATAGGTTATCTTAGATATAGGTCAGATGTGGTTTCATATAAGTAATCTGTATATATAGGTCATATAAGTAATCTGTATATATAGGTCATATAAGTCGATATGTACATATAGGTCATATAAGTCGATATGTATATATAGGTCATAAAGATTCTGAATCCACACCTAGCAACGCAAGCTCGCTTGTTAGATTTGTGTTACAAGTTATGGGTTAGCTGGTGTTTTATAAGCAGTAAGGAAAGTTGACTGATCTTTCATGAATAATAATCAGAAATATCCTCCATTTCTTTAAAATTGTTGCCAAATTATCAAACTTACTTTATAAACAAATATATTTTAATTAAGATCTGAATATTTTGACATTTTGGCAGTTTTCAAAACTTAAGAAATGAAATGGTCTTTCGCAGTATGTTGACACAACTTTTATGATCATCAATTTATTGACATCTGCACATAATAAAATCATTCATGTTGTCATATTTTCAAGATATTTGTAAATAACTAATAAACTAAGTGCTTCCACATACTTATATAATGTCTATGCACACACAGTTCTACTAGCATTACAGTAGATAAAGAAATTATCATTATCTTTGTTAAACTTTTAGATTTCATAAAAAATTATTTTTTAACAATTTTTTTCACATTTATTTCCTTTACATAAGTACATCATCACCTTTCATCTGTACTATTTCGTCATGTGATCTAATCATAATTATTTATCAAAAGTCTTAAAAACAGTTCTGTGAATTAAGAATATAATTATTTATTAGGAAACAATTTTTCAGAACTAGCACTTTTTCATTGCTATTAATACCAATACTTAATAAAATTTCAGTTTTTATCAATAAAGGTAAATAGTTTTATTTATTACCTCCCTTTATAAATTAAATTTGGTCAAATGTCAAAAAACGGTACAGATTTACTTTTAGATGTTATTTCGTATAAAATTAAAGAAAAAAAAGTTAAATATTGTAACTGGTAAAAATCATCTCAAAATAACAGTTTAGAATGAAATCTAAGAGCTCAAGATCATGTTTCCAATCCAAAAATTCAATTGCAATTATTCTAAAGAAAAAAAATTTAAAAGGGAGATAATTCAGAACAAAATAGTTTTTTAAAAGGGAGATAATTCAGAAAAGAAAGGGAAAAAAAACAAATATATATTAAAAATACTATAATGATTATTAAAAAGTTATTTTTCTTCAAACTTTTTAATAAAATGAGTGCGACTTCAACTGTCATTCTAAAGTAGTGGAAACACTTTACAATTTTGTATCCAAGCATACATTTGAATATATTTAATAGAAATATCTACAATCTACAATAGCGCAGTGTTGCATGTCTCCATTTTCACCTGATACTTCCATCCGACCCTGCAAAATGAAACATTATTTTTACTTCTTTGTCAATTCAAAACAGATGTGTTATAGTAATTGATAAGCTGCAGTTGTGTATTTGCGCAGAAAAATGGCATTTGACCCGGAACTCATTCATGAATGTCAAACTTGGGTGTAGTTGCACCTTCATTATTTATTGAAATCCCTTAGGACAGTTATGACAATGTCCAACTAATTCACGGTTGTTAAAACATTATTTTTTTTAATTTTAATTTCTATTTGAATTTCAATCTTTATTATATTTATTATTTTTATTATTATTTTACTAAAATAGATGGATACCATTAAACTAGATTAAGCACACAGTCATGTACTTGTTTTCATATGACCACTTGTAGGAGTATAGCATACACACAAGCATACAGTACTTTTAACCATTCACAGAGTTGTGCCCCTTACCAAAAACAGAAACAAGTTAAAATGATGTTTGTTAAATTATTGTTGAGGACCTTGGGGAAGATTTATGACCAATCAATGTCCGTTATGAGCAACAGCACAATTTATGTCTATGGAATTATTTTAGCTTGTTGCTTATTGCTTCATGTGCTTAATTTGTTTAGATTAATGCTGTAATTTTTAGTTTTTATTTATATTTGAGGACCTAATGAAAGATTAATAAAAATCATTTTTATCTTTATAGCCTCCGTGAATATTAATGCATGTTTTAATGTCTTAATTATTATTTTAATTATAATTAATATCAGTTTTATTATTATTTTTAATTATTTGAACCTATTTGTACACAAAGCAATTTTGATGAATTTCCGCTTTCTGAAAATTATATATTTACATTTTTACACTATGAAATTAGATTGTCCAATTAAATGCAGGGGGTTGGGGTGGTAGGGGTGAGGATCTTGGTGCCGGACGCATAAAATTTTTAACCAAACATGTAAACTTTTTTTTAGTTGATGGTGATCAGTTAACAGAATAAATAGTTTTACTGAAAAATAAAATTGATTCAAAAAAAAATATCAAACCGAAACTACACAAAAAACTTTAACCTAAGTTTTTAAAGCTCAAAGTATAGAAGATTAGGAAAGTTAGCTATATACACTGTTTCTGTAACACACATGATGAAATGCGATTTTCTTGTTAAATATTGATCAAAATAATATCAGCGTCGTGGGTTTGATTCCCACTTGCGCCACTTGGTTGGAGTGTTCGTGGGCAAGGAAAGTAGAGTTATGGTTCTTGTACTCGGTCATTCTGTGAAAATTCAACAAAATCGCTTGAATAGTTTTGGAGTTATGCTCCGGACAAAAGTGTTACAGATGCAAAATCATTTTCAACAGTCTTAGATGATGTATACTTATTAGTTTAAACAATATTTTATTCACAAAATACACGGTAGACATCCAGTCACTATGAGAGAGAGAGAGAGAGAGAGAGAGAGAGAGAGACAGACAGACAGACAGACAGACAGACAGACAGACAGACAGACAGACAGACAAAGAGAGAGAGAGAGAGAGAGAGAGATACAGAGACGACACAGACAAAGAGAGAGAGAGAGAGAGAGAGAGAGAGAGAGATACAGAGACACAGACAAAGAGAGAGAGAGAGAGAGAGACAGACAGGCAGACAGACAGACAGACAGACAGACAGACAGACAGGCAGGCAGACAGACAGAGAAAGAGACACACACAGAAAAAAAGACAGAGAGACAGAGATGTATGGAGGCATATTTCATAGCACCCGCAAAGCCAAATTATTATATTTTCCTCATCATATATGTGTATTTATTGATTGTTTTATACTGTATAATGTGTATATAAAGTTCAGTTGCTTATATAAAAACATGTTTCCATGGTTTAGTTTTCTGTCATTAAATCATTTAGTTTATACTAATTTATTTTAGCTTGATTGCGATGAAAGCTCATAGTTTATATGAACCGCTCTCGAGTCTGCTTCCTGGGTAGAACCAGTACTGAGTGTTGTTTTATGAGAGGCATCGGGTCGAACCCTCAACCTCTGGCGTGAGTGGCCAACACTCTATCCATTAGACTACATCAATGTCTATGGAGTTTTTCTTATTTTTGACTTATTGTTTCATTGATGTTGCACATTATTTTTATCTACAAAATGTAAAGATATCTGTATGTTGAGGGCCTCAGGGAAGACTTATAAATTTTTAAATATTTGTTGTTTTTATGATTATTATTATAGCAATCCTTATTGTGATTATCAATTTATTTTTATTATTATTATTTTCAAAATTAATATCTTTATCATTTTTTTGTTTTATTATTATTATTATTATTATTATTATTATTATTATTATTATTATTATTATTATAATTATTATTATAGCTTTTATTATTACTATTATTATTATATTATTATTTTTTATAATATGATTATTATAATCATCACCATTATTAATAGAAGTAATATAAAGATTATAACCGAACTTTGACCTTAATTAAATAAATTGATTATCACTGAAAAAAAGCTATATAAGGTAAAAAGTAAAAATTTACCAGAGCAAGGTAAAGGGCCTCATGGAAGATTAATACGTCTTTGTTGATGCTATTTTAACAATTATTTATGTTGAGGGCCTTATGGAAGATTAATAAAGGTCTTTGTTGATATTTTTACAATTATTTATGTTGAGTGCCTCGTGGAAGATTAATAAAAATCTTTGTTGATATTATTTTTACAATTATTTATATTGAGGGCCCCATTGACGATTAATAAAGGTCTTTGTTGATAATATTTTTTCAATTTGTTATGTTGAGGGCCTCATAGGAGATTAATATGTCTTTGTTGATACTATTTTTGCAATAATTTATGTTGAGTGTCGCGTGGAAGATAAATAAAAATCTAAGTTGATATTATTTTTACAATTATTTATGTTGAGGGCCGTATGGAAGATTAATACTTCTTTGTTGGTATCATTTTTACAATTATTTATGTTGAGGGCCTCATGGAAGATTAATAAAATCGTTATTGATATCATTTTTGCAATTATTTATATTGAGAGCCTTGTGGCAGATTAATAAATAGATGTTTTTGTTGATTTTATACTCATGGAAGATTTATACGTCTTTGTTGATATTATTTTTAAAATAATTTATATTGAGGGCCTCGTGGAAGATTTATACGTCTTTGTTGATATTATTTTTACAATCATTTATGTTGAGGGCACAATCAGAAAATCCTTATTGTGTTTATCGATTATAATATATTATATATACCATATATATGATGGTAATTATTTTTATCATTTATTACAATTACTTTTATTATTATTGTTTATATTATTATTATTATCATTATTATCATTATTTCACTCATGACAGCCACTTTGAATGATATAAAATTGACCTCAATTGTTTAACAAAGCTACCTCAGAATGGAAAGGAATATAAGCCAGACCAATGATCATCATGTAGTTTTTTAGTTGGTTATCTGATTTTATTCATTATATCCATGCTAACAAGAGAGATTTATACGGCTAGTTGAATCCCCAAAGGAACACAATTTTAATGAATATTCTCTTAATAACTTTTTTTAAATTATTTTATATCCAAAAATTAAATTACAAATTATGTTTGCCAAAATTTTGTTTCCATTTTGATAAGGGGAATAACTCTAGTTGAACTATCACAAAATATTTCATCAGATTTTATCAAAATGACTGAGAATTAAAACAAGATTTATTTAATAAAAAAGGTTTTTTGGAGATGACAATGACATAATAGGAAGTAACGCTCAAAATTAAATTCTAAACTGCTGTCTGCCCTTTTTTTTTATTATTTAATGGAGTTATAATTCTACTGTTCTTAGACGAATTTTGCTTATTAAACATAAATATTTTTATCAGTATTAAACGAATTTTATCTTTATGGTTTGGCTTTTAGTCATTAAATTCTAAACATCCAATTTACATGATATAAAGAGTTGAATATTTATTATATGAACAAGTTTGGGATAAACTGAGTTAGCAAATAGGTTCATATTTTCATCTTATTCTTTATGGTGCTCACTGCTGTCCCATGTTTGACAAACCTTCAGAGATGTAACTAAAACAAATACATGTAGTGAGCAATGACGACGAAGAGCTTGCTACTAGAATAACGCAAATATGCTTTGCTCAGACGAGCTTAAAGATAAAGTTCAGTTAAGCTTTGCTCAAGTGAGTTCAAATTAAATCAACGTATGTAAATGTATTAGCATTTGAATGTTATATATATAGTCACCTCAGTTGTGTGTTCGAGGCCAGTGTGGTCAAATCACTTAAGGGGAAAAGGTATGTGTCAGTTTCTTGCATTACGATGACCTTGTGATTTCTATAACTAATGTCTAAGTTTGGTTTAGATATGTTGAAATATTAGATGGACGACAGACACAGAGTGATCACAAAAGCTCACCTAGAGCATTATGCTCCAAGGTGAGCTTAAAATAAAAACAAAGCTCGCGTTGAGCCTTTGGCTCAGGTGAGCTAAGAACATAATGTATATAACAAATATCAAGTCAGGGGCCGCGAGTTCAAATCCCCGCCTGGCCATGGTCTCTGATGATTGATATATGACACTGCGTATTATTGTCATTCATATCTCGCCGACAATTCAACTGGGAACAGTTATCAGTTAAGAAAGATTCTTGTCAGTTACTTGCATTACAACGATGGTGAACGTAGTTCAGGTCTTCCTCAACCAATATAGTTTGATGCCACATATGACCGAAATGTGATGTGTTGAAATAATGGGTCTAATGGATTAGTTTACCTGGTATATGTTGAAAAACTGCACTGTCTGTCATCATCAACTCTTCAGCGGAAGGTCTTTTACAGGTTCCATGTGTACATAATGGCTCTAAAAAAACAAGATAATTAAAAAGTATACACTGGTGGCCAAAAAAAGTGTACATTAAATAGTTATGCCCCTTAGTTCGTTCAAATACTGTTTGTGTTATTTATATTTATTTCTAATCTCTTGCCAAACATAAAATAATTGCCAAAGAAGTTAATACATTTAGTGTTAACTGGAAATCAAACATATACTCATATACACTTGTGCCTGTGTGTGCGGTGCATGTGTGCATAATGGATCGTAATACATTCAGGGACTTTATACATAGCTTCGATTTCTAAAATTCAACTTATTTTAATTGTAAAAATAAAATGATTAAAACAACCCCAAAAACATCAATATATTTATTTTAATTTCAACTGCCAAACCGAGACATGTATCGAAGCTATGTACATATGAGGGGATACGTCTGTACGTTTATAATACATATACAATGTATATGTGTAAAGACCACGTACATTAACAAGGCGCAGCTCTTTTTGAGAAGAGTGCCTCTTGTACAACGTATTTATAATAAAGCAGGCCGAAAGATAGGTTCATAAAAAGCCTAGTAATGGGTTGATAATAAGTGTTAAGCAATATCAATTCTTGAAACAATGATTTTGTTTCGTCCTCTAATATTTTTTAGCATTTTTTAAGTGTTTTAGAGAAAAAAAAGAAATGAAATTATGAGTGGATGATTCTGACCATATCTTGATGATAACTTTTATTTTAGTTTTTAATCAGGATTTTTCTTATAATTTAGGTGATTTCGTGATATTTTTTAATTTATATCTAAACTGATGTTTTGTTTGTTTGTGCTTATACTTGAAGAATTTCATATATTATTTATCTATTATTATTATTATATTATAGTATAATTTTTCATGCTTTTATAATATATACAAATGATTATTTTTTTTATATTTTTTTATTATTTGTGAAATTTATGTCTCTATTTTTTAATGATTTATTAGTACAATTTTTAATTTTATAGGTGCAATTTATACGATATTATTTTGTACGCTATTTATGAAAAAAAAGTTATATGACTTGATTTATATGTGCAATTTATTTGATTATCTATTCATTTTTATTTTATTATATGTGTTTTTTATGTAAGAACTTATATTTTATCATGTATATATATATTTATTTTTAAGCTTATATTATGTTTATTCTTATATATTTTAAAATATCTGTCATTTAATACGAATGTATTATGCAATTTACATAGGTATATTTTAATGATTGTAGATAAGTAATAAAAATGAGTATATTTGGATAGATTTTACTTTATATGTGCAATTTATATGAGTAAAGATATATAATTTTGTTTTGTATGATATTTATATAAGAATATCCTATTTGATTTGATTTTATTTGTGCAATCAATATTCACATCTGTTTTATTGGATTACAGTATGTATGCATTTTTATATAATATCTTATTATAAAGCATAATTATATGAATAAATATTTTCTTGATTTTATAGTGTATATTATTACATATTTTTCTATGAATATATATTTGATATGGGGTTATTATGTATGCAGTTCACAATAATTAATTTTAATGACATTTTATTTTATATATGTGTAATTTATATGACTATCTATTAAATAGGATTTTATTTTTATGAGTATTTTAATATGCTTGTTTTTTATATGTGTACCATTTATATGAGCAAACTTTCTGATTTTATTTTATGTGCAAGTTATATGAATATCTGTTTTATATTATTTATAATGTTTATTATTATTATTCAGATGATTTTTAATGCATACATTTTTGTAGGTTTTTGTAATTTGATGATAAATTTGAATTAATTTTATGCCAGTTCCATACACTTGTGTTTTAAAGCAGTTATTTGGTTTATTTAGGTTTACATTTTATATTATAATTTCTCTATTATTATGTACAACTTTGAAGTGTGTTTTGCTTTATACGAGTATACTTTAGTTTGATGTATTTTAGTTTATTCTTATATATTTTATATGTGCATCTGTTTTTATATGAGTTTATCATCTATTTATATGAGTATCTGTTTATACTATAGTTTGATGTATTTTAGTTTATTCTTATATATTTTATATGTGCATCTGTTTATATGAGTTTATCATCTATTTATATGAGTATCTGTTTATACTATAGTTTGATGCATTTTAGTTTATTCTTATATATTTTATATGTGCATATTTTTATATGAGTTTATCATCTATTTTTATGAGTATCTGTTTATACTATAGTTTGATGTATTTTTATGTGCATATTTTTATATGAGTTTATCATCTATTTTTATGAGTATCTGTTTATACGATATTTTGATGTATTTTAGTTTATTCTTATGTCTTTCACATGTGCATATTTTTTATATGAGTTTATCATCTGTTTATATGAGTATTTGTTTATACTATAGTTTGATGTATTTTAGTTTATTCTTTTCTCTTTTATAATGTGCATCTTTTTTTATATGAGTTTATCATCTATTTATACTATATTTTGATGTATTTTAGTTGAATCTTATATCTTTTATATGTGCATCTGTTTTTATATGAGTTTATCATCTATTTATACGAGTATATTTTTAATATGATTTTATGATGTTTGCAGTTAAAAACAGCATTATTTTATAGATTATTATATGTACATTTATATGAGTTTATGATTTATAACATTTATACGAGTATATGTTTTGTATGATTATATGAGTATTTGTTTAATATGACTATATGTGTACCAGTTTTATATAATTATACAAGTGTTATATGTGTAATGACTCATTTTGTATTTAAAAATACATTATGTGTGTTGTGTATAGTATATTATTATATATGTTTATGTAATTATAGAATATATATGATATATTTAAAGTACATAAATAACTAAACTATTTTACAGTAACTAAGCTACAAAAGTACTACTTGCATGAATAGACAACTCCCCTTTTACAATATTTTACTATTTTTACACGAAAAAGGCTTCTGAAAATTGCATGTTAATAAATAAACACAGTGAAAGTGGTACTCCAAACATTTCTGATATAAATTTAAAATGAAACACTACTTTTATTGTATTATCACTCTTTAAGAGTTTTATAATCTTAAGAATAATGTTGTTTTTATAATGATTTTAATCTAATATTATTCAATTCAATAAAACAGTTTTTTATTTAATTTCAGTATGCATCTAAGATAAACTGTCTGGTTAATGAAGGAGAATAAATGACATACAAACGTAATCAGTAATAATGTCTGTACAGAATAATGTTTTATTCTTCTACTGTAACCTATCACAGATAAGTGGTGCCAACAATTGCATAGAACTGTTTTATATGAGCAGAATGTAGTGACAAATATTGCTACAGATGGCTCAAAACTTTTCCCATCATGCAATGTGTTAACTATATTTAATGCACACAAATTAAATACACAACATATGTTTATTGACTTGAATGAAAATATTAGATATAAAATATCTTAAAAACATATCCTTACATAACCAAAGAATATTGCTTAATTCTTTAAAATCTGAAATGTTTTGGAGTTCCACCAAGTGGGTTAACTGTTGAATTGTTAAATGAGCGTTAGTTTGCGCAAGCAGCGGTCATTTCAAGAAGCCTTTCCGTGAGTAAAGTCTAAATTCATCAAAAAATAAACCCAATGTTAATTGTTACACAATTTTAATTAGATATAATGTCTATTTAATGCAAATGCTATTACACTTACAGATACAGAAAACTATTATATAATGCTAACATTATAATAATAATAATAAAAATAATAATAATAATAATAATAAAATATTAATATTTATAATAATACCATTAGTTTATGTTTTATTAACATATATGTTTGTGTCTGTGCACGTTATTAGTCCTAATTGATTATATTCTAATATATAATGTTGTGTATCTGTTAAATTTATCCTAATCATTTAATATATTTTGATTGTTCTAATTGTTTTATGTATTAATTGCCCTGATTGTTTAATTTTTTTATTATTTAATCATTTAATAATTAATATATATACTTTAATTGCCATAATTATTTATGTTTTAATTGCTCTGATAGTATTTGTTTAAACTGTTTAATCATTGAATACATTTTATATGTCCTAATTATTTTATGTGTTAGTGTGGTTAAGTGCCCTGATTGTGCCCTGTTTAAATTATTTAATAATTAATTTATATATTATATTAATTTGTTTGTTTTTATTGTCCTGATTGTATCTGTTTTAATTATTTAATTATTCAATAATTTATCTATATATATATATAAATTGCCATACTTATTTGTTCATGTTTTAATTGTCCTGGTTGTATCTGTTTTAATTATTTAATAATTAATTTTATATATTAATTGACATACTTATTTGTTTATGTTTTCATTGTCCTGGTTGTATCTGTTTTAATTATTTAATTATTTAATTACTGTATGCATTTTAGTGTGTTAATTTCCCTAATGGTATCTGTTGTTTTATCCTATTCACTGAATATAGTTTAATTGCCATATTTATGTGTTATTTGCCATTATTGCATATTTTCATTTGTCATATACTGAATGTTTCATTTGCCCTGAATTTATTGTTTGAAGTGCCCTAATTAGTTTGACCCTTATTAATCCTGTTTCATGTACCTTATCTGGTTTATTTACTATATCATTTCATGTTTTAATTGCCCAAATTATTTTTTGTGTTATTAAACCTAATTTTTTGGGTCATCATCCACTTAACGAATATTGTTATATAGTTTTCAAAACTATTTCATTACAAGAAAAAATCATTTTCAAACTATTGATATTGCTCTTAATGTATATGTTTGATTTCCAGTATGAAATGCATTAAATATTTATATTTCTTTATATTCTAAATAATCCAAAGGGCATAACTTTAATAATAACATTATAATTGACAATTTTGATTTCGACTTATATTATATGAAGAGTTCAAAACCAGTCAAACCCCCTGAAACGGGCTGCACCAGTCTTTAAACAAACCTAAGCCCCGGTACACATTACAGTAGAATAGAAACATGTACCGGGAGTAGAAGTATTTTACAATCCTGTTTATATCTTATGATTTCTATAACTAATGTTTTAGTTTGGTTTAGATGTGTTAAAAAAATAGACAAAAGACAAAAACGGACAACGATTGATCACAAAAGCTCACCTAGAGCATCACGCTCTCAGGTGAGCTTAAACTAAAAACAAAGCTCGCGTTGAGCCTTTGGCTCCGTTGAGCTAAGAACATAATATGCATAATGACTATCAAACCAGGGGTCGTGAGTTCGAATCCCTGCCCGGCCACATTCTTTGTGATGATTGATATAGGACAATGCATATCATTGTGATTCGTATCTCACCACTGATTCAAGTAGGAATGTTATCAGTTACTTGCGGAGGTGCTGGTTAACCTTTTGATTATGATGTGTATTTAAATAAACAAACATGGGGCTGCTAGTTCGAATCCCTGCTCAGCCACAGTCTTCAGTATGATTGATATAGTATTGGTATTACAAAGCATTGGCATTCGTATCTCACCACTGATTCAAGTGGGAAAGTTATCAGTTACTTGCGGAGATACTGGTTAGTCTACCAATGACAATAATATTTAAACAAACAAAAGCTTAATTTAAGCATAATACAAATTACACGAGCACATTGTATTTAACTTTTGTCTTCTTTTCTGTACATCTTATACGACAACCATCTGCACGATAACAATCATTACTACTGGGAACCAATCCTGCATTACCACGTGTCTGGGAACCAACCTATTAAAATTGAATTATAATTTAACGTTCTATAACAAACTCGGATGGACAGTGCTAAGAGTCTAAAAATGAAGACAATGAGAAAAATAACATATCAAAAATTAAGAGTTACACAACCTGCATTCTGAACATAATCATTTCGTTATGGTACAGGAATGTTGTTTTACAAAAGATCACCGATCGGTAACAAAGTAGCACATTACGATTACGCTAAACACATCGCGAGAATACTCTTCTAGAGGGATGCGATTGCTGGAGATGATGAAATGTCATTCATTTTTTTTACTTTCCATTTACATACAGTGTCATTGGCCCGTCGGGCTTGTATATTATGAGAATCGATGACAAAGGGGAGCTGTTTAACGAATAATGCAAATAAGACTGAGTAGAGAACAGGACATTATAATACTCACCATCTAAACGAAGTTCTGTACTGTAACCATATCTGTTTTACTGCAAACCAAACAACACAACCAAGCGCAGAGCTGTCTGCAATCAACTCCTGAAACTAAATGTTTTAATTTTTATATTTTCACAAATGTCACAGTGTGTACGTAACCTACTATGAGAAGAGTCTCTGTAAGCGGTTCGGTTAGCTCAGTCAGTAGACCATTCGCCCTGTAAGCAAAGGTTCCCAGGTTCGAGTCCCGGATTGGCTGCATATTTTTCTCACCCTGTTAAACAAATATAGTAATATTCAACCAATTTTAAATCCGTTTCATACTGGGGACCGTTTGATAAAATGTTTCATCTTCATTGGTATATATGTTGTACACCGACACACACAAATCAATTTACAGCTGTAAATGTAACCACCATGGAAGCAGCCATGCAATTTTACGTATAAAGCTTAATTATTCAACTTCAACAAACTATAGACGGTCGGCATACTTTCAAATTCGAACATGTACCAGTATGTGTCCTATATACGACAAGCATGATAACATAAAAATATCTGACTTACGTGTGCATTAATAAGCTGCAACTTTTAGTGTCTGTTGGGACAATCACACAACTTCAGCCTCACAGACGAAATAACCATGGATACACGTGCAAATGGCGACCTGCTAATAAATTGTATTATTAAAAAAAATATTCGTGCATTTGATTCAAAAGAGTTCGATTAACTTTTATCTGTATTATTTGACTGTATTGCTGTTTTTATCTTATTAATTCAATCAAGGATTAATATAGTCATTGATTCAATACATGGTTTTAATAAATAGACGTGAATGCGCGCGCAATGGCTATTGGAATTGCTAATTTAAAAACCAAGTTTTCAATCATTAAAAAATGTTGTTTTAATCTCAATATTTTCAACGGTAATGCAAATGCTGGTAGCAGTTCAATGATAATACAACCAATGACTAGAAGAGTGTGTACGAATATAAATGGAAGCTAGTGTTGAAACAATGGCCGCTCCAGCATACAAGTTCGAAATGAGAATCAGCAGTGTAAACTTCCGTCCATGTTCATAAAGATTAGGAAAATTTACAAAACATCATTAAACTGAATGAAAATTATACAAATTAGAATAAAATATTGCATAAAATAGACAATACAACACAGTTTAACTCACGCAACCCTTCTATGTCCAATAATAAAACATGTCCTTCCACTAAGACTGCACAAACTGAAATGAGGAAAGCAGTGGGCTGTTTTATTCTCGTCAACCCTCGGCTGTACTGTCACGTGACTTTGGACCAATGAAAAGCTAGCCGGAAAAGGACGAGGCTTTTCTATTGGTCAAAGTGTTTCCCGCGAAAAGAATCACGTGACGCAAGTAGCTTTAGTTTGAGTTGATTTTTGACATATCTGGAAATAAACCAGGTGCGAAAATATAACAAAGCAACGTGATTACCTAATGATGCCTTGTATTGAACCGTTTAAAGGATTAGTTTTAACATACGTGTATTTTATTTCCAATATTTTTTATGAGAACAGCTGATCTCATAACAACAAAGTACTAATGAATGAATGAATGAATGAATGAATGGATAGGGTTTTACGGTGTACCAACTTCGACGCCAACAGGATTGAAGATTCCAGGTTCACTCTACATGTACCCACACAACAAATTCACATACAGATTAAAAAAATACATCCGCAAATGAATATGCAGAATGAACCTAGAACCTTCATACCTGCAAAATTGAAGAATTTTCAGCAAATTATATCGTATTACTCAAATTGTCACTTACTGTGACATGCATGAACCACAGTGATCTTATTCTATGACTCACTGGAACCACGCAGGGGTTGGTAATTTAACCACAATAGTGAGCATGACAAAAAAATTATAAGATAAACATGACACTCGTTCAGAGGATTCCTACCCCTCTGCAGAGATCGACAGTGGTTCTATTCTTAGCCGGAACCACACGGACTCGAAGTCCTGAAAGTAATGATAAAAATAGTGATAATCGTACAAGTTACAAATATATTGCGTGTAGGGAGACCTTAGAGAGACAGTGGGGTGTTTTTTCTCTCGTTCCGCTGGTGGGGATGAGGGTTGGGTGCTACTCCGGAATATGTTGATATCTTAAACACAAAATGCTGCTGTCTAGCGAGGTTTTAGGATGAAAGTATGATTGTTGGTTATTGGATTTTTTTTTACTTTTAAACGTTTTTTTTTTGTGTTGGGGTTGGGGGTTGAGGGAAAAAAAATATTTATTGAAAAAAAAGGTTCGCCTTGTTCTAAACGCGCTACCGCATGTACTAGGAGCCGAGACGTACGTGGTGGTGGTATGATAATAATAATATAATATTAATAATAAAGACTAATTAACGAGATAATTCATTTATATGAATCCAATATTCCATGAGGCATATATAACATATTTACCAAGTACAACATTAATCTTTAATATTAACACAATAATAAATACAAACAAGAATGTATGTATGTATGTATGTATGTACGTGCGTACGTACGTGCGTGCGTGTGAATATTGATGAGAGCTACGCGAATTTATTAGAGTTGCTAAGATTTTTTACTCCATTGTCAATATAAAGCTTTAGACTGATTAATAGAGCTAATCTGCATTTTTTTATATAAGACGAAATAGAGTTCCACAAACTAGAGCCTGAATAAGAAAACGAACTTCAAAACATATCAGAATTTGGCTCAGCCCAATAGGAGAATACAACTGTAGATAACAGGACGTCTGTGTACGAACATTAGCTGTTAGACTGAGATATGCAGGAGCATGGTCATTAAATGATTTATACACGAGTGCTGCTTTTTGAAATTAACCCGTTCAGGAAACGTCATCCATTTAAGCGTAGTGAGGAGTATCGTAATTTCTATCGAGAATAAGACTAGCAGCTCTCTTTTGAAATTTTATAATTTTATCTACTATTGAAATATTACAATTTTCCCAAATAACACAACTGTAATCTAAATGGGGTAAACTGTATGTATTAAAAATAAGAAATGTCATGGTAAGTGTCACATGCCCCACAAATGGTCTGTTAAAATAACAATATATTTTATTATAGGTAGCGATAAATCAATGAATATAAATAGTCATGGACTGAAGTTTCAGACTAGATATGCACTTTCATGTGTGTGTGTCTTTTCATTAAAGTGTGACCTTGACCTTTGTGTAACCATGACCATGACATCTGATGTAATGGTCTGGGAAACACAGGTAAATGCAGGTGACACATCATCATGGTATGTTGATCACTTGTGTCAAGCTATTTAAGAATCCCTCTATGTAAAACAAAGTTACAGACCAGACATGAAATATTAAATAAATTGAAAGGATGACCTTGACCTCTGAGGTAAGGTTCTGGGTCTTGACACGACACTTTGTCATGTGATGTTGATCAATTAATAAATACATCCATGTATGATAAAGTTAGATACTGGACTTGAAATCTCAAATAGGCTCAAAGTCTTGTCGAACAAACTCAAACAGTGACCTTGACCTTCGAGGTGCGAACCATCGTCATATCATGTTGATCAATTGAGCCAAGGTAAAGACAAAGTTAAAGACCAGACGCAAAATAAAGTGTGACCTTAACCTTTGAGGATAGGTTTCCGGGTCTTACACGCGACACTTCATCATATCATGTTGATCAACTGAGCCAAGTGTTTTTGAAATTTTCCACAGGTGATTAAGTTACAGGCCGGACACGAGATCTTTAACAGACTGAAAGTGTCGTCAAGCAATGCTAAATTGTGACGTTGACATTTGAAATGGGAGTCTTGGTGTTACGCACGACACGTCATGTTATGTTGATCATTAGTAGCAAGTATTTATAAAATCCATTTATGCATGGTTACAGACCGTACACGAAATCTTACACAGACTCAAAGACTTGTCAAACAAACACAAAGTGTGACCTTGACCTTTGAGGTATGTGTATGTGTTTTACGCGCGACACGTCGTCATGTCATGCTGATGAATTGAGCCAAGTGTTTTTGAAATTTATCCATAGGTGACAAAGTTACAGACCGGACACGAAATCTCAAACAGACTGAAAGTGTCATCAAAGTTAAACTGTGACCTTGACCTTTGAAGTGGGAGTCTGGGTGTTACGCGCGACACGTCGTCATATTATATTGATCATTTGTAGCTGGTATCTATAAAATCCATCTATGCCTGACAAAGTTACAGGCCGGACACGAAATCTAACACAGACTCAAAGTGATGTCAAATAAACTCAAAGTGTGACGGGTATGGGTCTTACTCGCGACACGTCGTCATGTTATGTTGATCATGTGTAGCAAGTATTAACACAATCCATCTACGAATGCCAAAGTTACAGGCCGGACACGACATACCGGACGGAAGGGTGGGTGGGGGTGGAGTGGGGTATAAAAATTAAACTTACGCATTGGTACAGAAAGAAATACTTTAACGCGAGATAGAATTACATTTTTATAACATCGTCGACTTGGTAACGCCGCCGGGGAAGTTTGGAATATGATTGTTATTGATTCCAATATATGGGGACATTTAAACGTTTTAATTAAAACGAAAATAACAATCTTGTTTTTAACCCAGTCCTCATGCACTGGGAACCAAGACGCATATGTGGTAAGAGGGTTATCCTCTGTTGGTGGTCATGGTACCCCGGGAAATTGTTGATATCTTAAACAAGAGGCCCAAGAGGGCCTGGAGACGCTCTACTGACTCACAGTGGCCTGACCACTTTTTGAAATTCTCCTATGCAATAGAACTATCGGGGCGGGATCATTTTTAACCCTAGGGACACCAGTTGAACAAATCTAACAAAACTAAAGTTGGTCATTATTACTACATAAACATTTTGAAAATCTGTTGGGCCGTTCATGAGAAGAAGATTGTTTAAGTTTTGGACTATTTTTAGTAGCGGTAGTCATCTTGAATTTTAGATAGAAAAAATAAAATCTTCTGTATAGTCTCCTATGCAATAGAAATATCCATGTGAAGTTTCAGTTTATTTCGCCTAGTGGTTTCAGAATAAATGGAAAAAAAAGAGAATTTCTGACCCCTTAAGACATAGGAACCCAGTCATTTTTACAAATCTGAACCTCCTTCACTTAATAATGCTTTTGTGAAGATATAGGTAAAATCATTTCCATTTAAAAAAAATAAAATTATATTGACATGTGTCCCCTAATTGAACCCTCGGGGCAGGGTCATTTTTAACCCTAGGGACACCATTTGAACAAATCTAACAAATCTAACAAAACTATAGTTGGTCATCATTACTACATAAACATTTTGAAAATCTCTTGGGCATTTCATGAGGAGAAGATTTTTTAACTTTTGGACTATTTATAGTAACGGCGGCCATCTTGAATTTCAGATCGAAAAAATAAAATCTTCTGTATAGTCTCCTATGCAATAGAAACATCCATGTGAAGTTTCAGTTTAATTGGCCAAGCGGTTTCAGAGAAGTTAAACAAGGGCAATAATTTGCATTATATTCAGGCAAGAGTTATGTTACAAAGTTATTGTAGTAGGGTTGGTGACTGGAAAGGATTTTGTAAAGTTTCAAGTCAGTACATGCAATGGTCACTGAGATATTGACTTGATTGTATTTGCACGCAAAACTTTAACAGCTTTCCGAAGTCAAACAAGGGCAATAATTTGCATTATATTCATGCAAGAGTTGTCTAAATTAGTTAATGTAGTAGGGTTAATGACTGGGAAGGCTAAGCCGCTTGTGTAAAGCTTCAATTAAATACATTGAGTGGTTGGTGGGATGTAGACTTGCTGGTACTTGCACACAAAATTTTAACTACAATTTCTAAATTAAACAAGGACAATAATTAGCATTATATTCATGCAAGACTTATCTAACTTAGTTATTGTAAGAGGGTTGATGACTGGGAGGACTTGTGTAAAGTTTCAATCAAATACATTGAGTTGTTGGTGAGATATGGACTTGATGGTACGTGTACGCAAAACTTTTACCAGAATTTCTAAGTCAAACAAGGGCAATAATTTGTATAATATTCATGCAAGAGTAAAAAAACTTAGTTACTGTAGTATGTTTAATGACTAGGAAGGCTTGTGTAAAGTTTCATGTCAATACATGCATTAGTTACTGAGATTTGGACTTGATGGTAGTTGCACGCAAAACCAGATTTTCTAAGTCAAACAAGGGCAATAAATTGATTATATTCAAGCAAAAGTTATCTTACTTAGTTACTGTAGCAGAGTTGATGACTGGGAAGACCTGTGTAAATTTTCAATCGAATATATTGAGTGGTTGATGAGATATAGACTTGATTTTACTTACACGCAAAACTTTATCCAGTATTTCTAAGTCAAACAAGGGCAATAATTTGTATTATATTCAAGCAAGAGTTATCTAAGTTTAACGACTAGGAAGGCTTGTGTAAAGTTTCAAGGCAACAGATGTAATGGTTACTGAAATATGGACCTCCATGCAAAACTTTAACAAGAATTTCTAAGTCAAACAAGGGCAATAATTTGTATAATATTCATGCAATTTTTTTATCTAACTTAGTTATTCAAGTAGGGTTGATGACTAGGAAGGATTGTGCCAAGTTTCAAGGCAATACATACAATGGTTGCTGAGATAGGGACTTGCATATAAAACTTTGATGACTAGGAAGGCTTGTGTAAAGTTTTAAGGCAATACATGCAATGATTACTGAGATAGGAACTTGCATGCAAAACTTTAACCAGAATCTCTAAGTCAAACAGAGCAATAATTTGTATTATATTCATGCAAGAGTTTTCTTACATAGTTATTCTAGTAGGGTTGATGACCAGGAAGGCTTATGCAAAGTTTCAAGGCAATACATGCAATGGTTACTGAGATAGGGACTTGCATGCAAAACTTTGACGACTAGGAAGGCTTGTGTAAAGTTTCAAGGCAATATATGCAATGGTTACTGAGATAGGGATTTGCATGCAAAACTTTAACCAGAATTTCTAAGTCAAACAAGGGCAATAATTTGTATAATATTCATGCAATTTTTTTATCTAACTTAGTTATTCTAGTAGGGTTGATGACTAGGAAGGATTGTGCCAAGTTTCAAGGCAATACATACAATGGTTGCTAAGATAGGGACTTGCATATAAAACTTTGATGACTAGGAAGGCTTGTGTAAAGTTTCAAGGCAATACATGCAATGGTTACTGAGATAGGAACTTGCATGCAAAACTTTAACCAGAATCTCTAAGTCAAACAGAGCAATAATTTGTATTATATTCATGCAAGAGTTTTCTTACATAGTTATTCTAGTAGGGTTGATGACCAGGAAGGCTTATGCAAAGTTTCAAGGCAATACATGCAATGGTTACTGAGATAGGGATTTGCATGCAAAACTTTAACCAGAATTTCTAAGTCAAACAAGGGCAATGATTTGCATTATATTCATGCAAGAGTTATCTAACTTAGTTATTTTAGTAGGGTCGATGACTAGGAAGGCTTGTATAACTTTTCAAGGCAATACATGCAATGGTTACTGGGATAGGGACTTGCATGCAAACTTTAACCAAGGTGTGACGCCGACTCCTGGGTGAGTAGAATAGCTCTGTTTATTCTCCGAATAGTTGAGCTAAAAATGGTTATTACTTGCTCTAATATTTTGCAAGTTTTAAACATTTTTATTAAAAAAAAAATTAAGATGTGTTAAAAGGGTTTTAAACCCAGTGACACGTGAGCTGAGAGCCAAGACGGGGCTGAGTTTGGGAGGGATGTCACCTGCTAGTGGTGGTATGGGGGATCCCTTGGAATATTGTGTAATTTAAAACAAAACAAAAAACAAATGCTGCATTTTGTAGTTTTCAGGATAAGATACGTTTGTTATCTATTATAATATTTTGTGACTTTTAATCGATTATTTAAACACACTGAGACGAATACGCACCAGACCTATACTCAAAATTCGCATCAATTGTGTAACAACTTTCATCACCTAACATGCATCTCACAGTTCGCATCACTTATCTCACAACTATCATAACCCAACGCGAATCTGACAATTTCCATCTCATAACATACATCTCACAATTCTGATTCCATCAATATCATTTGCTAATATGCATCTCACAATTTCCATCTTACAATCTCACAATCCTCATCTATCATCATCTTACAAACATCTTACAATTCTCATCTATCATCATCTTACAAACATCTTACAATTCTCATCTACCATCATCTTACAAACATCTTACAATTCTCATCTATCATCACTTAACAAACATCTTACAATTCTCATCTATCATCACTTCAAAAACATCTTA
This sequence comes from Panopea generosa, assembly GCA_029582155.1. Taxonomy (NCBI): domain Eukaryota; kingdom Metazoa; phylum Mollusca; class Bivalvia; order Adapedonta; family Hiatellidae; genus Panopea; species Panopea generosa. The sequence goes on along the minus strand of CM055903.1, from coordinate 56,210,044 downwards.
CAATTCTCATCTATCATCACTTAAAAAACATCTTACAATTATCATCTATCATCACCTAACAAACATCTTACAATTCTCATCTATCATCACTTAACAAACATCTTACAATTCTCATCTATCATCACTTAACAAACATCTTACAATTCTCATCTATCATCACCTTACAAACATTTTACAATTATCATCTATCATCACTTAACAAACATCTTAAAATTATCATCTATCATCACTTAACAAACATCTTACAATTATCATCTATCATCACCTAACAAACATCTTACAATCCTCTTCTATCATCATCTTACAAACATCTTACAATTCTCATCTATCATCACTTTACAAACATCTTACAATTCTCATCTATCATCACTTAACAAACATCTTACAATTATCATCTATCATCACTTAACAAACATCTTACAATTCTCATCTATCATCACTTAACAAACATCTTACAATTATCATCTATCATCCCTTAAAAAACATCTTACAATTATCATCTATCATCACCTAACAAACATCTTACAATTCTCATCTATCATCACTTAACAAACATCTTACAATTCTCATCTATCATCACCTAACAAACATTTTACAATTCTCATCTATCATTAATTAACAAATATCCTATAATTCTCATCTATCGTCACCTAACAAACATTTTACAATTCTCATCTATCATCACCTAACAAACATTTTACAATTCTCATCTATCATCACCTAACAAACATCTTACAATTCTCATCTATCATCACCTAACAAACATTTTACAATTCTCATCTATCATTAATTAACAAATATCCTATAATTCTCATCTATCGTCACCTAACAAACATTTTACAATTCTCATCTATCATCACCTAACAAACATTTTACAATTCTCATCTATCATCACCTAACAAACATCTTACAATTCTCATCTATCATCACTTAACAAACATCTTACAATTCTCATCTATCATCACGTAACAAACATCTTACAATTCCCATCTATCATCACCTAACAAACATTTTACAATTCTCATCAAACATCTTACAACTCTCATCTATCATCACTTAACAAACATCTTACAATTCTCATCTATCAACACCTAAAAAAAATCTTACAATTCTCATCTATCATCACTTAACAAACATCTTACAATTCTCATCTCATAAATATCATCTCCTAACACGCGTCTCACAATTCGCATCCCTTATCTCACAACTATTATCACCTAACAAACATCTTACAATTCTCATCTCTCATCTCACGACTGGCATCACCTAACACAAATCTCACAATTCTCTTCTCTCGTCTCACAACTATCATCACCTAACACAAATCTCACAATTCTCGACTCTCATCTCACAACTATCATCACCTAACACAAACCTCACAATTCTCATCTGTCATCTCACAACCATCATCACCTAACACACATCTCATAGTTCTCATCTTACATCTCTCACAATTCTCATCTCTCATCTCACAACTATCATCACCTAACAGACATCTCACAATTTTCATCTCTCATCTCACAACTATCATCACCTAACATTCATCTCACAATTCTCATCTTACATCTCTCACAATTCTCATCTCCCATCTCACAACTATTATCACTTAACACACATCTCACAATTCTCATCTCTCATCTCACAACTATCATCACCTAACACACATTTCATAAGTCCCATCTCTCATCTTTCACAATTTTCATCTCTCATCTCACAACTATTATCACCTAACACACATCTCACATTTCGCATCTCTCATCTCACAACTATCATCACCTAACACACATCTCACAATTTTCATCTCTCATCTCACAACTATCATCACCTAACACAAATCTCACAATTCTCATTTCTCATCTCACAACTAACATCACCTAACACGCATCTCACAATTCTCATTTCTCATCTCACAATTCTCATCTCACAACTATCATCACCTATCACACATCTCACAATTCTCATTTCTCATCTCATAACTATCATCACCTAACACACATCTCACAATTCTCATCTCTCATCTCACAACTATTATCACCTAACACACATCTCACAATTCTCATATCTCGTCTCACAACTATCATCACTTAACACAAATCTCACAATTCTCATTTCTCATCTCACAACTACCATCACCTAACACAAATCTCACAATTTTCACCTCTCGTCTCACAAGTAACATCACCTAACACACATCAAACAATTCTCACCTCTCATCTCACAACTATCATCACTTAACACAAATCTCACAATTTTCATCTCTCATCTCACAACTATCATCACCTAACACACATCTCACAATTCTCATCTCTCATCTCACAACTATCATCACCTAACACACATCTCACAAATCTCATCTCTCATCTCACAACTATCATCACCTAACACTCATCTCACAATTCTCATCTTACATCTTTCACAATTCTCATCTCTCATCTCACAACTATTATCACCTAACACACATCTCACATTTCTCATCTCTCATCTCACAACTATCATCACCTAACACACATCTCACAATTCTCATCTCTCATCTCACAACTATCATCACCTAACACACATCTCACAATTCTCATTTCTCATCTCACAACTAACATCACCTAACACGCATCTCACAATTCTCATTTCTCATCTCACAATTCTCATCTCACAACTATCATCACCTATCACACATCTCACAATTCTCATTTCTCATCTCATAACTATCATCACCTAACACACATCTCACAATTCTCATCTCTCATCTCACAACTATTATCACCTAACACACATCTCACAATTCTCATATCTCGTCTCACAACTATCATCACTTAACACAAATCTCACAATTCTCATTTCTCATCTCACAACTACCATCACCTAACACAAATCTCACAATTTTCATCTCTCGTCTCACAACTATCGTCACCTAACACACATCTCACAATTCTCATCTCTCATCTCACAACTATCATCAACTAACACACATCTCACAATTCTCACCTCTCATCTCACAACTATCATCACCTAACACTCATCTCACAATTCTCATTTCTCGTCTCACAACTAACATCGCCTAACACAAATCTCACAATTCTCATCTCTCGTCTCACAACTATCATCACCTAACACACATCTCACAACTCTCATCTCTCGTCTAACAACTATCATCACCTAACACACATCTCACAATTCTCACCTCTCGTCTAACAACTATTATCACCTAACACACATCTCACAATTCTCACCTCTCGTCTAACAACTATTATCACCTAACACACATCTCACAATTCTCACCTCTCATCTCACAACTATCATCACCTAACACACATCTCACAATTCTCATCTCTCATCTCACAACTATCATCAACTAACACACATCTCACAATTCTCACCTCTCATCTCACAACTATCATCACCTAACACTCATCTCACAATTCTCACCTCTCGTCTAACAACTATCATCACCTAACACACATCTCACAACTCTCATCTCTCGTCTCACAACTATCATCACCTAACACACATCTCACAACTCTCATCTCTCGTCTTACAACTATCATCTCCTAACACTCATCTCACAATACTCACCTCTCGTCTCACAACTATCATCACCTAACACACATCTTACAATCCTCACCTCTCATCTCGATAGAGACGATAGAGTTAATGCTCTATACTTTTTAGGATCGTTTTTGCGTTTATTCCCACCTTTAAACAATGTAATAACCTTTTTTTAATTCTTTAATTAAGGAACATAAAACTGACTAAACATAGTTTAACGATATATATGTTTAAAAAATCTTCAACATGAATACTTTGCGCATTGTAGGCCGAATCGGGTCCACAAATCTTTGCGGACTTAAGTCCCTTTATTCAAGAATTTAGTCCTGAAAGAGTTATCTGGTCTTAAGTTATATTTCTGTACGTGTACATGCGTGCGTGCGTATTGTACCTATTGCTATTACAGTTCTATATATGGATTATCTGTATACTGTTATGGTGGATGTGTTCTTTGAATATCACTGCATCTGAAGTTGGGAATGTGTTTTCATATTTGGGCTTTGTTGTAATCTTATTTGTTAATTTCTTGTAATTTGAGGAAACACATATTTAATGCTAATGAAACAGGTGACAGTGTTTGCTGTCCCCGAACGTTAATCATATCGGACACTGCTCGTAGTCAATATAGTAGCATACGGTTACAACATTTAGAGGAAAACAATGTTTAAAAAAAAAATGATATCGATTGTTATGAATCAGTCAATTGCGTCACGAGTATAATTCTTTTGAAAGCCTGGTGTAAATAACCAATGGCTCATTTGGTTTATTAAAAGAAAGCACGGTATAATTGGTATCCCAAATCTTAATCTCATGCAAGATATTGTGTAACTGTGTTTCTTCGTCAAAATGTCGCATGATTTTAAGCTTATACGAAACGGACCTGATGTTACATCTAAACGAAAGACAAAATATCTTCACGCTGAAACACTGAATAATAGAGATTAAGTAACATTCTTTAATAACTTTTAAATATTCAATTAGACAGATACAGAACCAAACGCCCTTTTAATAATTTTAAATTTGACATCATAGTAAATCACACGAACAGTATTATATACAGTCAAACCTGTCTTAAAAGGCCATTCAAGGGACGGAATGTACAATGTTACAAAGTACAACATTAGTTTAACATATGAATAAAAGAAGTAAACAAGTAGTGTGTGTGTGTGTGTGTGTGTGTGTGTGTGTGTGTGTGTGTCAATTTTGATGAGAGCTACCCGATTTTTTAGAATTGCTTAGAATTTTTACTCCATTATAAATATAAAGCTTTGAACTGATTAATAGAGTTTGCATTTTTTATATAAGACGGAATAGAGTTCCACAAAGAAGAGCCTGAATAAGCAAACGAATTTCGAAACATTTCAGAATTAGGCTTAGGAGAATACAACTGTAGATTAGAGGATGACCGTAGCGTGCGTGTATGAACATTAGCTGTTAGAGTAAATACCTTTTTGAGATATGCAGGAGCCTGGTCATTAAATAATTTATATATAAGTACTGCTTTTTGAAATTTAACTCTTTCATGAAACGTCACCAATTTAAGCTCTGTGAATAATTCTGTAGAATAAGTCTAGCAGCTCTCTTTTGAAACCTAACAATTTTATCTACAAGTTATACATTACAATTTCCCCAAATTACACAACAGTAATCTAAATGTGGTAAAATGTAAGCATTAAAAAAACAACTTACGCATTGGTACCGAAACAAGTACTTGGATGCGAGACATCAACATAAATGAGATCCGCTGTTAAGCATTTAACAACTGTTTATGTAATGAAACTGTTTAACTTCCGATTAACAAACATGTTGTACTTTAATACTATATTTTAACATATATTACAATCATAACTACAATAATACTCCGTAAAAGAGCGGGCTGACCGTTTGGTTGTTCAAACCCGCGTAAACAAACTAATATGAATATTATTGCGCGTAAGTAATTACCTGACACGCTTCGTCGATATAAACGCCAGCAGTACTAGTGTCAGTTAGGATTTACCTGGCACTCGTGAATATTCTGTGTATTTCCGTAAATTAATTTCGGTGTCTGAACGTAAATAGTGATATTACTGTTGATAAACCGATACCAATACATTATTATATCGGTGTCCGAACGTAATTACATGTAAAGATATTACTGTTGATAAACTGATACCAATACATTATTATATCGGTGTCCGAACGTAATTACATGTAGCGATATTACTGTTGATAAACCGATACCAATACAATATAATATCGGTGTCCGAACGTAAATAGTGATATTACTGTTGATAAACCGATACCAATACATTATTATATCGGTGTCCGAACGTAAATACATGTAGCGATATTACTGTTGATAAGCCGATACAAATACATTATTATATCGGTGTCCGAACCTAAATACATGTAAATATATTACTGTTGATAAACTGATACCAATATATTATTATATCGGTGTCTGGACGTTAATACATGTAGCGATATTACTGTTGATAAACCGATACCAATCCATTATTATATCGGTGTCCGAACGTAAATACATGTAGCGATATTACTGTTGATGAACCGATACCAATACATTATTATATCGGTGTCCGAACGTAAATACATGTAACGATATTACTGTTGATGAACTGATACCAATCCATTATTATATCGGTGTCCGAACGTAAATACATGTAGCGATATTACTGTTGATGAACCGATACCAATACATTATTATATCGGTGTCCGAACGTAAATACATGTAGCGATATTACTGTTGATGAACCGATACCAATACATTATTATATCGGTGTCCGAACGTAAATACATGTAGCGATATTACTGTTGATAAGCCGATACAAATACATTATTATATCGGTGTCCGAACGTAAATACATGTAGCGATATTAGTGTTGATAAACCGTTACCAGTACATTATTGTATCCGTGTCCGGACGTTAATACATGTAGCGATATTACTGTTGATTAACTGATACCAATGCATTATTGTATCGGTGTTTGAACGTAAATACATGTAGCGATATCACTGTTGATAAATCGATACCATTACATTATGATATCGGTGTCCGAACGTAAATACATGTAGCAATATTACTGTTTGTAATATCGGCGTCATAGCGCACTCACAAATAGCTGCACACGTGACAGAAAAGGCATTTAAACACCCGAACCTATTGGCGAATATTAATGAATGCCAGATAAAACCTTATAGACAATATTCGTGAATGCGATATGGTGCCAGTAATGTATCAATAATTGGTATCGGTTTATCAACAGCAATTCTTATTTATGTACGGACACCGAAAATTAATTTACGGATATACACGGAGTGTCGGGTAAATACTTACGCACAATACATTATCGAGACGAGACAAGATGATAACATAGGTGATAATGTAAAGTCGAGTCAGACTTCGGTGATAATAGGGCAAGTTTATCATCGAACGGTATAGGTAAAGCGGTAATTACCGTGTCGGAGGCAAACAAGTCATACTTATACCTGTCTTACCTGTATGATAATGTTTTCAACTCTTCTCAAAAAAAACAAAAACGGACGTGTTTTAGGTACTATCATAGTGTCATGTTTTAACGATAAGAACCACTGTTTGAAACTGATTGTTTTAAAAAATTCAATACCTCAGTCGAATAAACCTTTTTTTCAAATCAATTATTTTGGTTAGTTTATCTTTCAATATATATCAATAATAGAATTATTACATCTATCAATCAACGGGAATACCCTTCTAAAATTGTTTTTCGTTTATAAATAGAAAATAAAACGTCATATAATTTACCTGATTCAAGATTATTGCGTCGAACTATGAAACAATCAAATTTTTTTTAACAATTTGAAGAGTTTGAAATATCAGATATCTTACTTTATCACTTTGCCGTATACATTTTAACTTATTAGATGAAACGTATCAATTTTTTTTTTAGAATATGGTTCAACGCCATTTTCTACACATTTCAGGCTATATATGGCATATCCAGTTTTAATTGGTGGAGGAATACCTCATAATGAATCTGAGTAGAACCACCTGAAATGTGTTGAAGAAGACACTAAACCCCATTCAACAAGAAAACTCGATAAGCCATATATACACATAATATACATGTGTCCTGTAATGTTGCACTGCCATGAACCCGCTTAATTAATCCTTTACTTCATATAGGCGCCTTTGGACACCTACTATAGACGCCTTTGTACACCTGTGATATAGAAGGCTTTTGAATTATTGGGTGAATTATGTTTATATTAACTGATGTTTATATGAACTGAACTCATGGGTGAATTATGTTTATATTAACTGGTGTTTATATTAACTGAACTCTACCTGCACTGTTTTCAAAGGCCTTCTGTTATTGGTGCGGGAAAACGCGTATCTATGGGTAAAGGGTAAATTTCAATGTACCTTACATTGGATGGTAACATTAAGGTTTTTAAAGCTGTCAATGACTATATTAAAATGACAAATTAAATTATTTTTTATTCGATAACTTTTTGAAAGCTTTCCAAATCTGACAGAGGTACATGTATAATGTAACAAATGGCCAACTAATGCAATGTATATAAAAATTATCTTTTGTAGTCTATTAATCTAGAATTGGTTTAAACATAGATCTATGTAATCCCGGAAATTACACTGACGTCTATTTATAAAAAAAAATCAATTAATTGCATGTAACAATGTTAAACAAACCATTTAAGTATTATAACCAGTTTGCTAAAAGTAAGATCTCTCAGCTTTTATTCTTACACTTCTGCCTTTTTCTCATTCATGTTTATTTTAAATCTTTACAACTGCCAAACTCTATGTTATTTGTTAAACTGTATGGGGTGGGGGCGAATTAAATGTTGGAAGAATTGTGACTCAGCCCCATTTCTGTATTACAAATAGAAATACAACATGTTCAAACCAAATGACGTTATACTCGAATTTAATACTGTTGCAATCAGAAAAAAAGGAAATGGTGACAATATAAATAATTCCACTACAAGTGGGACAAAGTCATACCTTATTACAAACAAAAACAAACCCGACTGACATGGAGGATCACATGATCAATGACTAATGTACAAAATAATAAAAGGAATTTCACAACATTTTCTTCGAGATTCATTTAAGTACATACATGAATTAGATTCCCGAAGCTCAAGATCCCCATTAGTAAAGTTCTTCTTCTTCTTCTTTTTCTTCTTCTTCTTCTTCTTCTTCTTATTATTATTATTATTATTATTATTATTATTATTATTATTATTACTAGTAATATCAGTATGATAAGTAGTAGTAGTAGTAGTAGTAGTAGTAGTAGTAGTAGTAGTAGTAGTAGTAGAAGTTGTAGTAATAATAATAATATAAGTAGTAGTAGTAGTAGTAGTAGTAGTAGTAGTAGTAGTAGTATTTCGTGTATTATTATTATTATCATTATTATTATTATTATTATTATTATTATTATTGAAATACTGTTGACAAACGGTATTAAACGGAAAACAAACAAACAGACAACAATGATAACAATATGGTTAGGAGCTGCTCATTGTATATCTAAATGTTGCAAAAATGAAATTGATATACCTGGTATGCATACTGACACTTAATTTCGTTTATTTTGGAGAGGGGAATATTATTTGTAAATCGTTGAAATGTACATATTTTCCACATAATTAATGTTTATTATCGGTAAATGTAAAATTGTATTTAAATTCCAACAATTTTAATTGGCATGATAAAAAATGAAAGTTTTCACATTGACTTATTCACTTTTAAGGGTCCTGTGTGACCGAGTGCTCTAAGGTGTCGTCTTAAGATCATGGTTCTACTCAGATTCATTCTGAAGTCTTCCTCCTTTAATAAAACTGGGTATGCCATATATAACTATTTATAGTGAAAACAAATCGCCGTAAATAACATGAGGTGACACTATACCCCATTACAAGAGTGTATTTTTATTACAGTGGTATATCTATATATATATATATATGTATGTATGTATATAAATACATGGGAAAACCCTGAGCAGTATCGAGCTATTATATAAATAGACAGAAATGAACAAATAACATAATTTTCCAGACGCCATTCTGATACACATGTGTTTTAATCAGGTACGTGTAAGGATTTTTCTAATTTTATAAAACAGTAAGATAATATTTGGAGATTAATTCTTTCATATGATTAAACGTTTATGTATGTACAAAGACTGATTTTTCTGTAAACAAAACATTCGTAACGTCTAGTTTTAACATTGCCGTATAACATTCTCTATCTAAACAATTTTATTTATGATAGTAAAATATACTATTACTAAAATCATTTGCTTTTGTAATATACAGCATGGTGACTTGTAATTGTATTAGTTATATAGTGTTCTTATTTCATGTATATATTAATTTATTAGTTTTATTAGCCTGACAGTCAGTGGTAGTTATGTTGTTGTTTTGTTGTTGTTTTTGTTGTTACATTTGTGTGTGTTTTTATGTGAAATGGATGGGAGAAGTGGATTTTTTAATTTGTTTAGTTTTAAAGGGAATATATCAGGTAAAAATGCTTTAAATGTCTTTAAAAATAAAATAATTATTAAAATGGATAAAAAGCATCTCATTAACATTGATCAATAAAATCGAAAATGGTTTGGTATGTCACCAAGACTTGACAAAATCGATATTTGAACGAGAGTAGTAAACTTTAAACGAAATACCCATTCTAAAAATAGATAGCATTAAAATACTGATTGACGCCATTCGGTGAAACAATTTTAACTACGTATAAGCCTGTATCAATGGCGGGTCTACTCTATAAGAAACGGCGACCATCCCACCTCAAGCCCACAAACTCCTATCAGGCCTATTTTATTAAAAGTCACTAGATTTCTACTGAAAAACATGTGTGCCCGTTCAAACTTTGTGTTGCGCCACTCAAAACTGAACTCCTGGATTTGCCCTTTATATAACGGATCGAATTGAAATCAAAATGAAATCACCTGACTCATTTAATATGTTACAAAATATATTGCACTTTTAAGCGCAAAACTTATTTTAGTCTAACCTATGCGCTTAGCCCAAGTGAGGAAATTCATTTTTAATATATTATTTTGGCATGTTTAAATAGATATCCTATTGGCAATACGGGGTCAGTGTGTACATATAGGCATGATATATGGAAAAATATGTTTTAGCCAATTTTAAAAGTTTGAAAAATCCTGATAAATTCGCTTTACATGACGTTAAGCATTATGTTATATATGTATAGCATGTTCTGTGTATATATATGGAATATCAAGTTAAACTGGCGGAGAAAGACTTCATATCAGATTTCTGACTCAGCTGGGCTCGAACCTCGACCTCAATGGTGAGTGGTCGTTACACGACAGTGTCTTAAAACCACTTGGCAACAGAGGGCGCTGATTTTAACGGTTCGTGTATTATTCGTGTTGTTCCCGAATAGCATCCTGATTGGAAAAAGAAAGTGCTTCGGGGGGCATAATGGCAGTCATAAATATTTTTGATTTCTTTTAATTTAAAAATACATTTTCCTTATTTTAGATATATTTTATTTGAATGGTATTATTGATATATTTGGAACGATGTATATAGATAAATATGTTAACATCTTTGGGTATGAATATTTTATTTTGGAAATCTACTTTCACTTTGCCAACAGTGCACATACTGAACAGGAAGAAATACTATCGTATGTATTGTCTATACAATAATGATTATTTCATATCTTGATTGTGTTCATGCTTTCATAAAATTGCTATTTGTACTGCTGTACGTGTATTCTTACTTTAGATTGAAATATATAATAAAATATTGAATATTTCTTCAATTTCATGTAAATATGTTTTGTTCACAAAGAAATGAGGAAACGCCATAGTGGTTAAACACCCGTTAACCTATTAAACTTCATAAATCATTATTGGGAAACCATTGAAAACCGGGTGTTATATTCATATGAATGAGTAATGAACTATTAATATGTTGTAATATAATATTATATACACATATTCAAACTATTTTTTTTTCTTTTCAGATTCACAGTATATCATAAGTTACAAAATGGAGTATTCTTCGTCACATGTTACGGGTATTTTAAATGACTATGCATATATTTGTAAAAATTAATTTTAATTAATTTATAATTAGTTTTTATTTAATTTACAAGTATTGATAGAGAGGGAAATTATCTCTCGTGAAACAAAACGGTTTGAGATAAATAAAATACCTTGAGATATTAAATTTAACATCAGAAAGCATTATCTTTGCGGTTTATTTTCAGTCTTGCTGTCTGGCTGTCTCTGGCTGTCTCTCTTTCTCTCTCTCTCTCTCTCTCTCTCTCTCTCTCTCTCTCTGGCAAGTTCCTGAAATAAAGTGTTTTAAATGAGCTGGGCTCTAACCCACGACCTTAGCCGTGACCTATACATGTAAACGACACTTTAGTAAACCACTCGGCCACAAAAGAATGGACATTTATGGCAAACTGATCACCCTTTTTATTCTAAAAGTACATATAAATACAAGTTTATATACTTACTCTACTTCGTCCAAGGTACACGGACGCCGTGGCCCCCTTTCCCAAACAATCAGCATTGTTATAAACGTAATTTTGGGTGTATTTTAAGACGCCAGTCTTGTCAACCAGACGGCTAACTGACATCTGGAAATATGAAATAAAATAATAAAATACCCATTACCTATATTAGAATACGCTGACACTCAGTGTGTGAAAAATCTCTCTCTCTCTCTCTCTCTCTCTCTCTCTCTCTCTCTCTCTCTACAAAACTTGAAACATGAATTTTATTGTTTTCAGGAGATATAATAATGCAGGTATGCGACGAGAGTATTGAGGACATAATAGAGAACTTGTCGTTCAATGTGGTCATGGATCATATCATAACAAGGCGTGTGTTTACCAACACTGAAACACGGGATATTAGGGTAGGTTGTTACTTCTTTATATAACCTTAATACAGTAAATAACATGTTATCAACAATTGTAAATAAAGTTATTGTTTGGTTATTGTTATTTGTTGTTGCTTTGTTATTGTTGTTGTTGTTATTGTTGTTGTTGTTTGTCTGTTGTTATTGGTTGTTGTTGTTTTGTTGTTGTAGTTGTTGCTGTTGTTGTTATTGCCGCTGCTTCTGTTGTTGATGCTGTTGTTGCTGCTACTGCTGTTGTTCTCGTGGCGCAGTTAGTGATTGTGTTTGAAATGTGTTTGTTACGGTGCCGGTGTCGGTGTCGGGGTTGGATAGTGTTGGTTTTGTGATGGTATTGGTATTGTTTTTATATAGGTGTTGGTGTTTCTTTTCACGTGCATGTGTTTTTCAGTGTCAGTTTTGTTGTTCTTGTTATAATTTTAATTATCATAATTATAAGTATTAGTAATATTAGTAGTACTAGTAATAGTAGCAGTAGAAGTAGCAGCAGCAGCAGCAGTAGCAGCAGTAGCAGCAGTAGTAGCAACAGCAGCAGTAGTAAAAGTAGAAGTAGAATAGTAGCAGTAGAAGCACCAGCAGCATTATCAACAGCAGCAGTAGCAGTATCATCAACCGCAGTAGTGGTAGTAGTGGTAGTAGTTGTAGTAGTAGTAGTAGAAGAAGCAATATCAGTAGCAGTATCATCATCAGCATCAGCAGCATCAGCAGTAGCAGTATCATCATCATCATCAGCAGCAGCAGCAGCAGCATCAGTAGTAATAGTAATAGTAGTAGCAGAAGCAATAGCAGTTTCATCATAATCAACATCAGCAGCAGCATTAGTAGTAGTAGTAGTAGTAGTAGTAGTAGTAGTAGTAGTAGTAGTAGAAGCAGTAGTAGTAGTAGTAGTAGTAGTAGCAGCAGAAAGCAATAGCAGCAATAAAAATAGTAGCAGTTATTATAGTAGTAGCAGTAGTAATAGTAGTTCTGTAGTAGGAGTAGTAGCAAAAGCAATAGAAATAGCAGAAGTAATAGCAATAGCAGTAGTAGTAGTAGTAGTAGTAGTAGTAGTAGCTGTATCATCATCAGCAGCAGCAGTAGCAATAGTAATAGTAGTATTAGTAGTATAAGTTATAACAGTAGCAGTAGCAGCAGCAGCAACAGCAGTACTAGTAGTTGTAGCAGTAGCAGTAGTAGTAGCAGTAGCAGTAGTAATACCAATTACAGTAGCAGTAGCAGCAGCAACATTAATAGTAGTAATAGTATGATAGTAACAATAGTAGTAGTAGCAGTAGTAGTAGTAGAAATTGTAGCAGGATCAGCAGCATCAATAGTATTAGTACTAGCAATAATAGTAGCAGTAGCAATTTTAGTAGTGTAGAAGTAGTAGTAGTAATAGCAGTAGTAGTACTAGCAGATTTAATAGTAGCAGTAGTAGTAGCAGTAGTAGTAGTAGTAATAGTAGTAGTAGTACTAGCAGATTTAATAGTAGTAGTAAAAACAGTAGAAATAGCTGTATCAGAAAAAGTAACAGTAGCATCAGCATCATCATCATCAGCAGCAGCAGTAGTAGTAGTAGTAGTTACAATAGAAGTAGTAGCAATAGTAGCAATTTTAGTAGTAGTAGAAGTAGTAGTAGTAGTAGTAGTAGTAGTAGTTGTTGTTGTTGTTGTTGTTGTAGTAATATTAGTTCTAGTAGTAGTAGTAGTAGTAGTAGTAGTAGTAGTAGTGGTAGTGGTAGTAGTAGAAGTAATAGTAGTTGTAGGTGTAGTAATTATTATTTATTATTATTATTGTTGTTGTTGTCGTTGTCGTTGTCGTTGTCGTTGTTGTTGTCGATGTTATCGTTATCGTTATCGTTACATATATCGTTGTTATTGGTGTATTATTGTGCTATTAAAAGCATTTTTCTATTTAAGACTATGTGATATTATTACAGGATGAGACCAGAACATCAGCAAAGGTGAGGGCACTTGTAGAACTTGTGAAGAGAAGAGGAAACAACGCTTATGATGCATTTTTAAAGGCGTTGAAGAAAACCAAACAAGATAATTTGTTTGAACGAATTAAGAGAATCGAGAAAAATGCTATTGCCAACGTGACTCATACTCCAGTCGCAGAAAGTCCATCTAAATACAAAATTATAGAAGCAGACAAAATGGCAAACGATGAAGCAGAAACAAATACTTCTTCTGAGGCAGGTAAATCAATTGATCCTGACATGAGACATTATGTGACACAATAAAGAGGTGACATAATAAACTTAATTTCATTTGACAGGTTACGAAGTAAAGTCCATTCTAATAACGAGCATTCGTTTGCTTTCTTGGTTTCGCACAGTAAACTTTGTAGGAAAAAACTTTTATCCAATTAATCTCTATTCATTAAATTTAATTTAAATGCAATGCAAATGTTTAAATATACGCCATGTTAATATTAAAAATAAAACAATAAAAACATTCTGAACATTTTTAAAGGTTACATATACAGTAAAGTACGTAACTATAACAAGTTACATGGTGTATCTGCAAATAATGTTTCCAAATAAATAATTAGGCAATATGTTTGAACATGGCACTCGAGTCATCAACCTTAAATACCATAATGCAATCGTTTATCGTCACTACAGGAGGCATACAGGGAGACAGTGCTACGGGGCGAGAGGGACATCGCGGCCCACTTGAACAAGGAAAAAGGGTTCTGATGTTAACAATACCTGAGAATACCGACGACATGCCGAATGATGCCAGCTTGCAAGACGGTCCATTCTTAAAGATTCAATCGCCAATGATAACTTCGTTTAACAAGAGTAAAAATGGTACACCAGTGGTCATGGAAGCTCAACCTCAGAGTTGGCGATTTATAGTATAGATAATGACGCTGGCGCAACCGAACATGTGAATTAAAGGCATTAATACACGACAGAGACGGGCCGGGAGGTGATAATCGGCCCGAATTCAAATTGGCCCTCGGGCTAAAGCCCTTTGGCCATTATTCATTTTTCGGACCGATTATCACCTCCCGGCCCGGCTCTGTCGTGTATTAACCTCTAAGTGTTATATATCTGTCGTATAGGGGTATAACAATTACATCTACAGTCTATAAAATTTATTGTAGTTTATTGAATAATAGAATTACAAATTCCACCGAGCAAAAGAATATTATATTTGAAGGTCAAAATGGGTTTCGTAAAGGTCGCAGTACCATTGACCATCTTACATCTCTAACAAACCTAATAGATACTAGGAAAAAATGAAAAAAAATCTACTTACTCTGCTTTTATTGATTTTAGAAAGGCATATGATACTGTAAATAGATATATTCTGTGGAAAAAATTAGACTAGTTAGGAATTTGGGGGAAACTTTTAGAAGCCATTCAGTCTCTGTACAAGAATGTATTATGTTCCATTAAGCTTGAAGCAAGGGTGTTCTTTATCACCGATACTGCTTAACCTGTATATTAATGACCTTGCTTTGAAAATAAATACATTACAGAAGGGTGTTCTGATAGATGACACTCTAAGTTCAGTTCCTTTATATGCAGATGATATTGTTCTAATAGCAGAAACACCAGAAGATCTACAGTGTATGTTAAACATGCTTAATAGTTGGTGCATAAATAATTATTTGTCAGTTAACTGTACCAAATCCAATATAGTACATTTTAGAAATCCATCATGTGAACGTTGTAAAGTTATATTTAAGTGTGCCAATGAAGTAATTGAGTACACGTCACACTATAAATACCTAGGTCTTATATTGACAGAACACTTAGATTTTTCAGTGACTGCAAAATTTGTTACGTAATCTGCAAACAGAGCGTTAGGCCTACTTATTGCAAAATCAAAAGGTTTCGGTGGTTTCCCATATGAAGTTTTTTCAAAATTATATGATAATCTTGTTTTTCCATTATTGCGTAGGGGGCGGGGGTTTGGGGTACACATAATTTTAGTAGCATTAATGCTGTCCAGAATACTCCAAATTCTGCAGATATAGGATGGACATCATGTATAGGTAAAGTGTGGAAATGTGTACTATTAAATTGGTGTCGTTATATTAATATGCAAACTACAAGACTAAATAAAAATATATTTTTATGGTCAAATTCAAAAAGTAATAATAGATGCAAGAACTGGAATTTTAAAGTACATGTATTAGAAATGTTCCAAAATATAATGTAGAAAGATATGGTAATGTTCATGGAAATGCAAATAAATTTGTACTTTTAAACGAAATAATACCACTGATTGTGAATGACATTGTCATAAAGTGGCATAAAGACGTAAACAGGGAAGTTTCACAAAGAGATAAACTTAGACTTCATAAACAGTTCAAACATGGATATATTGTTGAACCATACTGTAGTATACAATAGACGCTATAGAGGTGGCACTGCTCCAATAGCCATAGAAACTGGAAGATATAAACAGTTGAGTGTAAATGATCGAGTGTGCTTTCATGTAAAGATGAAGTTGAAAATGAGATGCATGTGTTACTCAATTGCCCTTTGTATGATACCATTCGATGAGAGTAATTGACAGAAATTGTAAGTGTTTTTAAGGAATTAAATTCGTGTAGCGATAATGATAAACTATGCTATATACTATCGAACCAAAGTGTTCTGAAACTAAGTGCCGAAACCTGTTTTATGATTTTAGAGAGAAAGATAATGTTTTATATAGTTGTATATTAATAATGTTATAGTTGATTTAGACATATGAAGCATTTTAACATTGTAGTGAGAAGTCGGTGCTAATCAGTTCATTCTAGATCTGATCTAGAATTAAATTCGATTATTTAAATATTTTTTAAGCTTTAAGTAGCAGGTACGTTATCATTTCCTTTCCTCCTCACATCGTAATCTTATATAATTTTAATAACATTTTAGACAATATGTCAAGATTAGCATCGGCCTCTCATTTTTTACGGTGTATATATATGTTAAAACGTAGTGTTATATGTGCTATTCCGCAAGTATGATTGCTAGTCTGTAAGGTTATCAGTAAATATATAACCAACAATTGTTATTAATTGTGACAAATTGGTTTAAAATATGTATTGATATGTTTTACATGTAATATAGTCTCTTATAATTCGTTATAGAATGGCATGGCTAACTGTTAAATATAATGTTTAATTTAATGTATATACTGTGTATTTACCATGATGAGACTTAAATAAAGAAAATATCTATATCTGTAATAAAAGCACATTGTATTAGAGGAAACCTTATTTTTAACACTAATTGCTTTATAAATAAAAAATATTGTTTTTTAATTTTTCAAATGATCTCACACTTATAATGTTTTATGGTGTGTGATTGTGATACACATACTCATTTTTGCACTTTTATCATATTGTTTTGAAATTATCTGCGTTGATGACGTCTTGCTATTGACGATACTGCTGCTGCTGCTGCTGCTGCTGCTGCTGCTGCTACTGCTGCATATAGTCCGGCATGAATTATTTTTTTTATTATTTATATTCATATATGTGTTCAAATGATTTACAATTTGGTTCTTGTCATTTTACAAAGTTTTATGTAAATACAGAAATATGTGATATCATCATTATGTCCAGAATACCTCATATGTTCAACTAAGTTTATAGTATTTAAATAAATGCTACTTAAACTACTTTTTTGCTTTGGTTTGTTTATTCACATTTTATCTTCTGACGATCTATATATATACCTGTGCAGTTTGTAATGGAATGTCATGTAAAAATGAGTTTAGAACATTCACACTACTGTATATATTAACCCATGCAAGTCTACCGTGGCCGGGTGGTTTAAGGCGCCGTCTCAATGTCACTTACATGTGTCGCAGTGTCGTAGGTTCGAGTCCCGCTCGCTCCAAAAATTTTATGTGAGAAAGTTTCCAGTTGTTGCGGAAGGACGGTGGTTCTACTCAATCTGAGACCTTCCTCTAACAGTAAAACTGGATATGCAAATATAACCTGAAATGTGTTAAAAATTGCGTAAAACCCCATGAAAAAAAGAAAAGTAATCTATCGTACTATTACGAAGTTTGATTTTGTATATCTGTAATTCGATGATTATGATTTAGGTAAGACTTTTTTTAAATATAAGCAATTATGATTATTTAAGAAGTCCATGTTCTGCTTTTTGACACCTTAGTAAGGTTTATAGATATATTGGTTTACGAAACAATTTCTTTTCTTTCTTTTTTATATATTTTGTGTGGTTTGTTTTATGTTTGAGGACGACAGTATATATGATAAGAGCATGTCATCGCGCAGTAGCGATTATAGATATATCAAATCATATTCAAATATCATTCGTGGTGCGTTAAACCTGAAAATGGGAATGAGAAGTTGTTTGGGTTGAAAGCTGGGTATACTTTATTTATAAAAGTGATTATAATTTACCAAAAGTTTATATTCTTTATGAAATACGTATTATAAGCCAGGAACGAAAATAATTTCGTCACAGTGACCAAGCTATTATAAGAGGGGTTTTTTTGGTTGTTTTTTAATTGATGTTTTTATTTTGTATTCCAATACATTACAATATATTACAATATTACAATTTCAATTTACAGAACATATAGCATTTACACAAGCGTTATTCTTTTAATGACAATTGTAAATAAGTAGTTGTTTTGTTACAGACATCTCCCCATAAGGGATACCATCCCTTATAGAGAAATTTCTATTAAAACAGTCCATGTCTTCTAACCCAGACCGCTATAATAACTAACTAAAATTGGAAACACACATATCAGTTGTGGCTAGTGATGTCATCTGGGGAAACGCATCGGATAATGACTCTTTATTTTGAATGTTGATTCATATAAAACTATTTTTAAATACAAGTAACATGTCCTATGTGCATTAAATTGACACATTTTGACTAATTACTTATTCAGTTTTATCATATGATCAACTTTTCGGTGCAGAAGTGTAATAACCTATGAATAATATGGGGCGTAGACACAAATTTGATATTAGTGCGACTAAATATTTTACAAATTTCATATTGTTATAAAACAAGAAACAATGTCTCTTCATGCCGCACCCGTGTCTATGCCCATGATATTTGTTATATTAATCTAGTGGCATATCTCTGAAGATGCATCGTTAAGCCCGTATGATATACCACGCCCTATGATGGTTTCCCAAATGGGTATGAATATTGCAAGAATAGTATTAATGAAAATGTTTTAGAACAAATATGTCAATATCACACAAATAAATAAATTCAAAGGCGAGTACAAGTTAGCGTAGATAAGTAAGGCGTGAATTAGTTTTAGAGGTCATCTTTGGTCAGTGACGTGTATCAATATTTAAAGAGTAAGTAAAGGGAATATATTAAAGTTCTCCCAATACACCATGCCTATATATACTCACTGACCCCATATTGCATAATGTATATCTATTTAAACATGCCAAAATAATTTATTGAAAAGGGATTTCCCAACACTCCTAGGTTAGACTTAAATAGATTTCCCGTTTAAAATTGCGACATATTTTGTGACGTATTAAATGATTTCATTTTTATTTCAATTTGATCTGTTTTACATGTTTACACGTAATAAAAATTTAGGGTCCAAATGAAGATGCGAATGTCGTCAAGCAGTATTTATTGTTATCTGTTTTAGAATGAGGATTTCGTTTCAAATTAACCGGTAATTAAATATCTTTTTTGTCACGTTTTTGATGGATTTCAAATACCAAAATATTTAGACATAAATAGCGTTTTTCCTGATATACACCCTTAAAAGACGTAGTCACTTGTTTGAATAAAGTAAGGCTTGGTTTCAGTAAAAAGCAGATTTAACCTGATTTTTAACGAAATAGGTTAATTCAAAATTTGATAATCAAAAATTTTGAAAACCAGGTAGGTTTTATTATAAATACTTTGAAAACGTACCACTTACGTACAGGTCATTTTAGAGCAGAAAATGTCATCCGTCTTCAAATAAAGTTTATATACATTCAGAGTACCTTCTCTGTCTTCTACTGTCAATGTTTCATGACTGAGACTTGAACTTTTAATTTATTTTTTCTTCATTTTTTTAAGCTACCCTCAAAAGTGTAAATTCACGTTCGTCAATAACGAGTGTATGTGTCCAGGCGAATGGTTCACAAACTCGTTATTGACGCCTGTGATTTTTACAATTGGGGGTAACTTCAAACAAATGGGAAAAATGTATAAAAAGTTCAAGTGTCAGTCATGAAACATTGACAGTAGAAGACAGAGATGGTACTCTGAACGTATATAAACTTTCTTTGAAGTCGCATGACATTTCATGCACTAAAATGACCTGTATGTAAGTGGTGCGTTTTCAAAGTCCCCGAGTGTAGAACTGAATAGAACATAGCAAACGTTCATGTGTTCTGTTTTTAACGACATCATATTTATTCTCTTATTATGGTTGTCATAAGGTATCGAGCTTGTCTGCCTTTAAGTTGTTGTTGTTGTTGTTGTTGTTGTTGTTGTTGTTGTTGTTGTTGTTGTTGTTGTTGTTGTTGTTGTTGTTGTTGTTGTTGTTGTTGTTGTTTGCATTCACATTCAATACAAAATATCATGTTAATAAAGAAAAATGAAATAGTATCATTATTATCAGGAATATATCAAGTTTCCGAACATTATGATATTGAAATACATTCTACTTGGAATATATATCCGTGGTGTTTTGTTGCTGCACACTTTATCTAGCCAGCGGTCTACATGAACAAGCTTGGTGTAGATTGTCGTTATATGTAAGAACATATTTTATTATAGTGACATGTGTACATGTAACATGATATACAGATATAAAACAACACACCCGGCGCAGTAGACCTGTTAGTCACCTTTACAAATAAATAATTATATTATTTCACATGAAATAATGCTTGCAAGTGTTATTTGTTGCTATTGCTGTTTTTCTGTCCGTCCATATAAACATTCATGTTCGGATGGTCGTGGGTTCGATCCTACGCCATGACTATGTGTAGTATCCTTGAGCAAGACATCTTTTCCGTATATACTTTGTACTGGTTCTACCCAGGATTATTTCAAGTGTAGCTTGTCTAAGTTGTAAGAACTTGTTTCACAATCGAATTTAAATAAATATGTTTAAAAGCGATAAATTAGCTAGTTTCCTAACACCTATACATGTATAGTACGGTTGTCGGGTGAAGTGGTATGCAATGCTTTCAAATCCATTTATCGTACCAAAAAATGATATTGCATTTCGACTACGTATATATCAATAAGCCACCTGACCTTGTACTGTATTGGACAAAAACAAATAGATCTGAATTTGAAAAATATAAAGCATTCAAATAAACTATGTATTCATTGACAATTCTTATACAATCTTAACTGACGCGTGCTGCCACTCAAACAAGTCGATAATCTGATCAGCGATCGTAAAATATGCATATCTGTCATTCATTCACTCACTCACTCATCATGAAAAATGATGAATCTATTTTTAGATACACGTAACAGAAGTCGTATTGTGTATTTCATGTTCTACCAATTGACACCTTTTATTAGCTCACCTGGGCCTAACAAACATCTTACAATCCTCATCTATCATCACTTAACAAACATCTTACAATTCTCTTCTCATAAATATCATCTCTAAACACGCATCTCACAATTCGCATCTCTTATCTCACAACTATTATCACCTAACATACATCTCATAATTCTCATCTCTCATCACTCAACTATCATCACCTACAATGCATCTCACAATTCTCATCACACAACTATTATCACCCAACACGCATCTCACAATTTCAGCTCTCTCACCTCACAACTATCATCCCCAAAAACCCATCTCACAAATATCACCCAACACGCATCTCACAATTCTCATCTCAAAGCTATCATCTCCTAATATGCATCTCACAATCCTCATATCACAACTATCATCACCTAACACACAACTCACAAATTTCATCTCTCATCTCACAACTAACATCACCTAACACACATCTCACCATTTTCATTTCTCATCTCACAATTTTTATCACCAAACAGGCATCTCGCAATCCTCATATCAAACTTATCATCACCTAACACACAATTCACAATTATAATCTCACAACTATCATCTCTTAACATGAAGTTCACAATTCACAACTATCATAATCTAACAGGCTTCTCACAATTCTCATATCTCATATAACAACTATCATCACCTAACACTCATCTCAAAATTCTCAGTACACAACTATCATCACCTAATACACATTTCACAATTCTCATATCTAATATAACAACTATCGTCACTTAACACACATTTCACAACTCTCATATCCCATATAGCAACTATCATCACCTAGCACACATTTCATAATTCTCATATCTCATTACACAACTATCATCACCTAACACACATTTCACAATTCTCATATCTCATATTACAACTATCATTACGTAGCACACATTTCACAATTCTCATATCTCACAACCTAAACACCTATCAAATCACTATATTGTATAGTATATAGCTATAAAAGAAGTTGTTATCCCACTCAACACACCTGTCAAATCAGTACAATGTATAGTTTGTATGTATAAAACAGTTGTTAACCTGGACAACACACCTGTCAAGTCATAACAGTGTATAGTATGTATGTATAAAAGCAGTTGTTAACCCACACAACACACCTGTCAAACCACTACAATGTATATGTTGTATATAAAAAGGTAGCAGGCAACCCAAACACCTGTCAAATTTCTATATCGTATAGTATGTATGTATAAAAGCAGTTGTTAACCCACTAAACATACCTTTCAAATCAGTACAGAGTATAGTTTGTATGTTATGCAAACCACCTGTCAAGTCACTAAAGTGTACAGTTTGTATGTACAATAGCAGTTGTTAACACACCTGTCAAATCACAACAGTGTATAGTTGTATATATTAAAAGGAAGCAGGCAACCTTAACACCTGCAAAATCACTATAATGTATAGTATGTATATAAAAAGCTGTTGTTAACCGACTCAGCACACCTGTCAAATCAGTACAGTGTATAGTTTGTATGTATAAACTAATTGCTAACACACCTGTCAAATCACTACAGTGTATATGTTGTATATGAAAAGGTAGCAGTCAACCCAAACACCTGTCAAATCACTATATCATATAGTATGTGTGTATAAATGCAGTTGTTAACCCATACAACACACCTTTCAAATCACTACAGTGTATAGGTTATAAAGAAAAAGGTAGCAGGCAACCCAAACACCTATCAAATCACTATATTGTATAGTATGTAGCTATGAAAGAAGTTGTTAACCCACTCAACACACCTGTCAAATCAGTACAATGTATAGTTTGTATGTATCAAACAGTTGTTAACCTACACAACACACCTATCATGTAATTAAATTGTATAGTATATATGTATGTATAAAAGCAGTTGTTAACACACCTGTCAAATTACTACAGTGTATATGTTGTATATAAAAAGGTAGCAGTCAACCCAAACACCTGTCAAATCACTATATCATATAGTATGTGTGTATAAATGCAGTTGTTAACCCATACAACACACCTGTCAAATCACTACAGTGTATAGGTTATAAAGAAAAAGGTAGCAGCCAACTCAAACACCTATAAAACTCACTATATTGTAGAGTATGTATGTATAAAAGCAGTTGTTAACTCACACAACACACCTGTCAAATCACTACAATGTATATGTTGTATATAAAAAGGTAGCAGTCAACCCAAACACCTGTCAAATCACTATATCATATAGTATGTGTGTATAAATGCAGTTGTTAACCCATACAACACACCTGTCAAATCACTACAGTGTATAGGTTATAAAGAAAAAGGTAGCAGCCAACTCAAACACCTATAAAAATCACTATATTGTAGAGTATGTATGTATAAAAGCGGTTGTTAACTCACACAACACACCTGTCAAATCACTACAATGTATATGTTGTATATAAAAAG
Organism: Panopea generosa; assembly: GCA_029582155.1. NCBI lineage: Eukaryota > Metazoa > Mollusca > Bivalvia > Adapedonta > Hiatellidae > Panopea > Panopea generosa. The sequence goes on along the minus strand of CM055903.1, from coordinate 56,185,657 downwards.
GGAACAGGCAACCCAAACATTTGTCAAATTTCTATATCGTATAGTATGTATATATAAAAGCAGTTGTTAACCTACACAACACACCTGTAAAATCACTACAGTGTATAGTGCGTATGTATAAAAGCAGTTGTTAACCTACACAACACACCTGCCAAACACTATGTGTGTATAGTATGTATGAATAAAAGCAGTTGTTAACCCATTCAACACACCTGTCAAATTACTACAGTGTATAGTTTGTATGTAAAAATCAGCTGCTAACCAACACACCTGTCAAATCTTTACATTGTCTTGTATTTGTATACAAAATATCACTAAAATGCATAGTTTGTATGTAATAATTATCGAAGATTCATGGGTAGAACCATTACTAAGCATATGTGGAAAAGTGTCTTGCTCAAGGACACCACACATAGCCGTGGCAGATGGTCGAACCCACGACCCTCCAATCATGGGTTCGGTGCTCTACCACTGGACCACGTGCTCAAATCAGTTTGTATGAGCTCAAGTATCATTCAAAATATGCCTGTTATTCGAGGGATTCTCCGAAACTATCTATCTTTTGAAAAGAAATGTCCATATCCCCAGTTGAGGTTTCTGCATTTGATCTAATCGGTCTAGTGTTACGGAAAATATTAACATATTACTTAAGACGACATATTTGAGCATGCTCCCTGTTAATGTGAAACACGTGGTACAGTGGTGGGGTATCCTTGAGCAAAAGACATTTTATCAGTATATGCTTGGTACGGGTTCTGCTCAGAAAGATTTAGAGCGTGAGTTGTTTTAGAACTTGTTTCACAATCGATGTAAAATACATAAAAACTAAAATCTCATTTCAAAATAAATATCCAAACTGTATATGGCATTAAGAGCTGTTAGGTGATCGCAAAAGGGCCATTTCTGTTGAGCACGTTTTAAATATACTACGTGTGTTTGTGCATATGCTAATATCTTACATCGTATTGTTGTTAAATGATTATTCAGCATTGCTTTTCAACACGTGTCCAGTCGCATAGCGACGGTGTCTACTTAAACTTGTGTTACACTGAAAGATCACGTCGCACGATTGTCGGCTCAGTCACATCATATTGACACCGGGGTAACAGATCTAGAACTATCATCTGATTGCTGAGCGCCAAGCAAGGAAACATCAAGTACCATTTATCAATACCCGGCAGGGAACCGAACTTACGGTCTTCCGTATGTAAGGCGCACACTCCACCAATAGACAACCGCTGCGATTATATACCTTAAGTATATATATATTGTTTAAAAGTCATAACCTGATTCTTTTCCGGGAACACACACATATGTCCTTTGAAAAGTAGTAGCAATATTTTAAAGCGCAAATACTGAATGTTATGGAATACTTTATACGATTATGTAATGATTGCAGCAAAGGTATCAGACTAAAGAGCTCCATATGTATACAACAATGCTGAACAAGTGTACTTTACATAGAAAGTCTAAATTCCACCTCAAACTAGTTGGAAATAAAATGAAGTGCGACCCAATCCGAATTAATATCGTATTTACTACCGGGTCCGGTTACCTCAGTTGGTAATGTGTCTGGCTATCAATCCAGCGGTGGTATTCACCAATCATTCTTAAGAATATTCTTAGACTTGAACTAAAGAATGAATTTTTAAAAACACACTTAGAGACCATTTAACGAGACCAAAATTTGCAAGCATGTAGCGACACCTTATATACAGTCAAATAAACTCTCACAGTTGTTCTATCTGTAATGGTAAACAAGATATCTAAGTTTGAAATTTGGATTTCCAAGCTCAAGTCTAAGAATATTCTCAAGAATGGTTGGTGAATACTACCACAGGGGTCGTGCATCCGAACCCTACGGCCACAGTCACCGTGATTTACTTGTGGAGATGGATGTGCTTGAGTACTGGTTAACCTTCTATGATCCCAGAAAAGAATAGTTATGTTAAATGGTTGTCTGTTAGCCCTCGATGGCATTAAATGACTCTAAAATAGTAAATCAATTAATAATGTCGTAAAATCGATCCGACACAATGTCGAGTTTGTAGTTGTTGTTGAAGCATATTTTAGTTTTCAAACAGTATACAGCATGGTATGTATGTATAATAGAAAACAGGATCAGAACGAATGCAAGTTGTGGTTCCAACAGCTGGCAATATTATATTAATAATATTTATACTCACACGTCAACAGTAGAGTACCGTTGATAGTCAAGTATCTGTCACGTCCAAAGTAACTGCTATATATAAAACAGCTGCTGGCTTGGTACCTGCCACAAGTAGCCGGATATCAATATGGAAGTGGCTCATATCTATAACATTCTCGGAATCTCACATTAAACAGTTGCTAGTCTGGTACCTGGTACGTCGATAGTAACTGTTGCAATTAAAATATATGCTAGTCCGATACCTGTCACGTCTAAAGTAGCATCTGCACATGAAACAGTGTCTAGTCCAGTATCATCACGTCAAAATGGTTGCACACATATAACAGTACCTAGCTCTGTACCTGTCACGTCTAAAGTAACATGCAATAGTTTTTAGCCCTGTCACGTCCAAATTGGCTGCTATACAAGTTATAGTGGCTAGCTCGGTGCTTGTCACGTATAAAGTAGACAAAAACAGTGTCTAGCCCAGTACCTGCCGCGTCCAGAGTAATGCTGCACATATAACAGTGGCTAATCCAGCACTTATCACATCTATAAAGTAGCAAATCCACACGAAACAATTTCTAGCCCTTTACTTGTCACGCCCAAAGTGTAACTGTTCAAAGTTTAAATCTATACGTATTTTAAAACTGTGATGTTATTTTACATATTGTCCAAATGATAAATCACGATTAAAGGTCTGGGTCCATCTGATTTTAAAAAGAGAAAGGCACACAGAAAAAAAGTTACTTATAAAATAGCATGTTCACATCGTGCTACCGCAATTGCGATAGCAGAAGACGATCGCAGTTGGTAGATATTCTAATCTTCTTCCATATTATAGGGCCATTTCACCAAGGATTGTTTTGGTTCCGAGAGTACCGGATCCCTTTTTTAGTCGATCAGCCCTATTTTTGCAAAATAAGTCGGGAACCTGCGTGCACTAACGTGCACTAACCTATACATTCGGGGTAAGATCTGGCGCGATCGCATTAGTCCCCCGAGGGTCGGGTACCTAAAAAGTGATCGGCTACTGTTTTTAAACAAGTTGAAAAACAGTAGCCGATCAAAAACCGTCGGCCCGTGGTCGCCTTGGTCGTCCGAGGATCCTCTGAAGGTCCACTTGTCTCGCCCGCCCTCTGGAGCCCTCTGGAGCCCTCTGGAGCTTTCGTTTAGCCTCTGCCGCTGTCTTCCGAGGGTCGTGCGTAGTGTCGGCGGAGTGCAAGCACCCGACCATCACCAGATCTTCGGACGACCAGCCCGCATGGCCCCGTAAATGCCCGTAAGTGCCCGATCACACATGCAGATAGCCGACTTTCACCCGCTCTTTGCGCGAGAGTGGCAGAGGATGTCCAAGAGTAGCCGATTAAGCACCGAGACAAGCCGATTAGGGCGACCTATATAAATAGGGGTCCCAAAGAGCAGCAGACCATAACCCGCTTCGACACCGAACGCGCAACACCTCTACAGACCAACGCTATGCCCAAGGGAAAAAAGACCGGCCAGGGGAAGAATGCCAGAACTATGCCTCCACGAATTCCAACTCCACCGGTTTCTGAGGTTCCGGTCGAGGTTCCGTTCGAGGTTCCGTTCGAGGTTCCGGTCGAGGTTCCTGCCGGTCGAGTTCTGCCTCCCCTCGACGAAGAAAAGACAGCTCCCCAGAAAAAGGAGGCAAGGAAGAGTGTCACCATGTCTGCCACTTAAGAGAATGATATGGTGGACTTTATCCAACAGAACCCCTGCCTCTACGACAAGTCCAAGAGGGATTGGCTCAACAAAACGGTCAGAGATGAGCTGTGGAGGACCCAGGCGGAAGTGATGCAACGTCCCAGAGAAGAGCTGACTCTCTGGTACGAGTCCATCCGGACCCGACTCTCTTGTCTTAGGAAAACCAAGTCCGGCCAGGGAGCAGTCCGTATCACTGATAGAGACCAGTAAGTATCTACAATTACTTAATTGAAAGTTTTATTTGCAATGTCTTTCATATGTTGCAGTAATATTAACTGTTGAAATTAGTGAAAGGCGCAAATTTTAATCAATACAATGGTCAATATTCACTGTACGAATTATCAATCAAATATTTTGACCCGTTCTATCTTATTTACATAAAACTTGTGCTGCTTTGGGAATTTGGTTCAGTATACAAGTGTATCATGTGTGGAAATATGTTTTTGCTGTTTATATAATATTTCTTTTAATTTGTGTCTTTTCAGATGGATCCTGGACAACTTCTCCTTCCTGATCTCCCACATGATAGAGGTTCCAAGGAGGAACACTGTATCTATGTACGCGAAGGCAACCGCTGCAGCTGCAGCGCCCCTGGCCGCGGCCTCTACTTCGACCTCCGTAGAGATGATCCCTGACGACTGCATCCTGGACGTTCAGGAGATGCCCGACATTCCACCCATTCAACCAACGTCGGAGTCTTTTGAGCTGCGACGCCCGTCTCACACCGAGAGAACTATGACCATCCACAGGGGCAAGAAGAGGCCAGCTCCCGGCGCCGACGACTCTACTAGTACTGACAAGCGCGCCATTGATGAGATGCAGTCTCAGAGGGAGCAGAGCAGCGAGCTAGCCCAGCTCTCCAGGTACCTGCTGCAGACTATTCTGCCCACCACCAGCCTAGACAAGCATCACATGTGCGGCTACCTGTCCAGTCAGTTCAACGACCCACTGTTAGGAGGTTTCCTAATTGCGCAATGCTTACCATCCAGAGCTCCAAGGGCGTGTGGCACATTCCACCTCTTCTGAAATTCATCAGCGATTTCTTTCCATTCTTCAGCAGTTACAGGACAGGGGATTACTTCATCTTTGTACTCTTCGACAATGGCCTTGGTCACAATAGGAATGAAGGCAGCAACTGTATGGCGTGACACTCTGAAAGAATAGGACACTGTTGGTTAGCTATTACCAGTATATATATAAAAATACCAGTATATAAAGAAATATAAGAAATTTATATCTTCTCTTGACCCTGTTCCTCCTCCTCAGCATACTTTCTAGTCTTGTAACATTTTGCTGTGCTATAGCAGTACGAAGTTGTAAAGCTACAACAAGCCCCAGCACTGCTTGTTGGTCCATGACCTTCACTGGCTTGTCAGAAAATGGTGAAAGGCTTCGATCTGGCTCGATTTATATAGTCGGGCCACAAAAACACCGATCTCTCGCCGATCTGGGCAAATTTAGTCGGCCGAAGATCGTTTAAATCGTCCGAAGAACGTTTACTTTCTGGTTTCTGCGGCTACGAGTGTCAACATAAGCCTACATTCGGCGACTTTCGCGCGAAGAACGGCGTAAGAACGGCGGACATCGGCCGCAAAGCGGCCGAAAGCGTCCTCTCTCGAGCTGGGGTCGCCCATTTTCGGCCCCTCTCGGCGGAATAACGCGCGAAGATCGCTCACTTGCGAACGAAATGCGGGTCTCTACCGGGCCTTTGTCTTGCACCTGCGGGTACCTGCGCGTACTTTCGCATACTTGCGCCCCTGAAACGTGTCGATCGCTCGAAGAACGTCCGTGAATCGTCCCTCGCCGTGGTTCATTGGTCGGGACTCAATCGGCTTAAAAAATGGAGACGATTGGAGGCGATTCAGGACGACAATCTGGCAAAAAATAAATCATCGGGGATAATCTGGTACAGATCGGGCCGATTGGGAAAAAACAATCCTTGGTGAAATGGGGGTATTACTAATGCCTAAGTCACATTTAACTCGGCGTCCGACCGGTGTTCCCGAATTCTAGGCATCGGCTGGCGTGTACAAGCCGGAGAAAAAATGCTCGATCGATAGGGCTGGCGTGGTCACTTTGAAAAAAGGCCCACACGCGATCTGTACGGGGTCCGGGGGTTGGCCATCCTGCGGACGGCCGATTTTCTTGGAATTTTGCCCAATTTCTTAGCCCGTTTTCGTCGGTGTCGCTCGGGGAAGCCGATCAGGCGCAGACAGGGGCCCGGTCGGCGTCTGGCCGGCCCCAGCCTGGCGCCAGGTAGATATATGGACATATTTAATTGACCCATATTTATCCCCCCCCCCCCACACACACACACACACACACACCACCCAAATGACCTTGATACAGGCAGATGACCGGATGGACCCCGGCCGAAAGTGCCTAAAAATATGCCGGAACCTAGTCGTAAACTCATCAGGACTTAATTGTGATGGGGTATTAGTGTAAGAAAAACCCTGAATTTTTTTTCTACAATTTTTTTGTTTAATACTGTTACGTGTTGTTTATGCAACCGCCTATGTTCAACTGTCTGTTCGTCGTACCGCCGGTTGTCCGTCCTTCCGTACGTCACGATTTTCAGGTCAATGTCATTGTGACCGATACTGAAAATAAAACCTCGTCATCACTGCTCTACCAGCTTTATTTTCCATCAAAGTTTAATGAAACTTCGTACAGTTGTTCAGAACCAAGATACCTCGGGCGAATGTGCATTTAATTTCTCAATGTCAATGTTACCATCACTTAAAATAGAAACTCACTGTCACCGTTTTTATTTTCCATTCGATTCAAATTGTTTTACCTCCACATATATCATATATTAGACTGCTGTTTAATATGAGTTTGAGATGATAAGTGTACCTTCCAACAGTGTCATTTTTTTTTCAAACACTAAGTGATATTTGCATTAGTAATGTACATAATTAAAACAAAAAATGTCACTGGTAAGTGTCACAAGCCCCAAAAAATGGTCTCTGAAAATAACGATATATTTTATAATATGTAACGATGTATCGATGATTATCAAGAGTCACTGACTGACGTTTCAGTGTAGAGACAATATCATGTTTTTTTACATTAAAGTGTGACCTTGACCTTTGTGTAAGCTTGACCTTGACATCTGAAGTAAAGGTCTGGTTATTTCTACAGGTAAGTGCAGGTGACACATCATCATGACATGTTGACCACTTTCGTCAAGCTATTTTAAAATCCCTCCATGTAAAACAAAATAACAGACTAGACATGAAATATCTAACAAACTGAAAGTGTGATCTTGATCTTTGTGGTAAGGTTCTGGGTCTTAACACTTAACACTTTGTCATGTCATGTTGATTGATTGATAAATTGAGCCAAGTGTTTTTGAAATCCATACATGTATGATAAAATTACTTGTTATTGAACAAACTCAAAGTGTGAACTTGAACTTTGAGGTACGGGTCTTGTTATTACGTGCGACACATCGTCATGTCATCTTGATCAATTAAGCCAAGTTAAAGACAAAGTAACAAACCAGACACGAAATTTCAAACAAATTGAAAGTGTAATTTTGATATTTGAGGAAAGGTACTAGGTCTTACACGCGACACTTCATCGTGTCATGTTTATCAACTGGACAAGCGGGGTTTTTTTTTATTTATCCATAGGTGACAAAGTTACAAACCGGACACGAAATCTCAAACAGACTGAAAGTGTCGTCAAACAAAGTTAAATTGTGACCTTAACATTTGAAGTGAGAGTCTGGGTGTTACACGCGACACGTGGTCATTTGTAGTAAGTAGTTATAAAATACAATCATGCATGACAAAGTTACAGGCCGTACACGAAATCGCTTACAGACTCAAAGTGTTATCAAACAAACTCAAAGTGTGAGTGTGCAATTGTTATAATGGTGATACAATGAAATGGCTTTGGTTACGGGAATTATTTCTGTCTCAGGCACTAAGTCACTTTGAAGAGTTGAAAATCTGAGAAAAATAGAGAACAATCAATGAGAGACAAATAACAATGTTTATGCATTGTTCTAATTTTGGTAAAAGTTATCTTCTCTGAATATTTTTTTTCTATATTTTGATATCATTCAGATCAAATGTGTGTAATTTAATATGTAACCGGCCTGTAAGAAGCACTACAAAACAGAACAGACGGACGGACAAACATGGGTAACACTACATTCCCCCATTTCATAGCAGGGACAAATACATTTCTAGTTGGAAAATAATTTGTTACACTAAGTGAACCAAATTATAACCAAATGTCAATACATAATCAAAACATACGCTTAGTATCGTAGCCATTAGTGAAACAAAACCAACTTTTTTTACACTAAAGGATGCGGTTATGATCATTAGTGTGACAAAACTTGATTGTGTCACACTAAGGGTTGCGTTTGCAGCATTAAAGGTTTTTGATACACTAAGGGTGTCACACAGCAATCAGTTTCTGGTTATTATAGACAGCTTCGTTTCCAAGGGAGATTTTCAGACATTTGAAACACTTATTTACACAATTATTAAGAAGTTCAGTGAGATATTACGTGCACTGGGTATAGCTCTCCTTGTACACGGGACCTACTGCTTTATATTCCCTGTGGAATATTGCAAGCTTTCACGGTACCTTTCCAAAAATAAAGCAATGTGCGAGTGTGTTTGAAAAAAAAGACAAGTATGCGAATGTGTATATATTGACTTTTCATGTGGGTGTTTACAATGATATCTGCTTTAATGGCATTAATAAGATCGCTAACCTGTAAATTGTCTTTTATTCTCTGCATTAGCAAAATTACTAAATACTTAAACCATATACAATTAGAGGGCAATTATGCAAGGACTGGAATCACGTGTTGTATTTTTTTCAAATGAGAAACGAATATGGACCAACATAAAGAATAAGTGTTAATTGTCAAAAAGAAATGTGGAGACTATATAATAATAGTAGCATGCGATGTCAAAATATCATGAAGACGGCCGTATTTATAAAATCACCTATTTGTCTATGAATGTGTATACATGTACATTGCATAAATGCTGCTTTTCTAGAATTGTTATTTAATGTTTTAAATAGCATTATTTAGATCGTGAAAGCAAACTTTTTTTCATATTTGTCTTTTTGTCTTTGTATTAGCATAAAACTGGAATATATAAACCATATAAACTTGGAAGACAAATACTTAAGGACGTCTTTTCAAAATTTCTAGCCCATGTGCACTTTTGTACAGTGTCTCATACAAGGTGTAGGGTAAGGAAAACTGGTAGTCAGATAGTTTTTGCTCAGACTATCAGTTGAGGCATATACAGAAAAATAGATGGCTATTGTGTTGCCGGATATATTTAGAACAGATCGACCTTCGGGTAGGATGCGTACCACTCCCTTTATGACGTTTCGTGTCCGGTTTTGTAGTTAAAATAGCGCCGGGACATACATGGAATAGTCACTTTGCGTGTGTGTGCTCAAGATGTAGTGGGTTACATAGTAATAAGTCATGTAGTGACTTTACTGTGTGTATCAATGTGTGTATGTAGTGAATTACATGATAAAATACACGTAATCACTTTGCTGTGTGTATCCAGGTATGTATGTAATCTCTTTCCGGGACAAACAAAGTTTTCATCAAAGTGTCGGTACAAACATTTGTAGTATATCAGCGCGATATCAATACCGTATTAACTCCTTTTTATAAATATTAGCGCTCTAAACCCATTGCTTAGTGATGTAGTGAGTTTCCGGTGTTCAGTCACATGTAGTGACTTTACACCATAAACACGTGTGCGTGTGCGTGTGCGTGTGCGAATGCATATCAATTTTGATGAGAGCTACCCGATTTATTGGTTTAAACATATTTTATTGCCAATATATACATGTATATAGCAAATGGGTTGGGCCACAAGTTCTCTCAACTTAGTTTCGGCCCTTCCCTTATAATTTTACAAACACAATTCAATTGACAATGGCTATGTACTAAACGACAATTAAGGTTGTCACAATGCATTTAGCTGTGTATATAAACAGAAGAAAATTAGAAGTGGAAAGAATATAATAAACAGAAACAACATGTGTAAGTAGAAAGAATGAGCAATAGTAATATAGATTAGCAGAAAGATAAGATATAAGATAGATTTATTGTCTGTTAAGTCAGGTACTTAGATTTAAAAGCTATTTAAGATACATTTGTTTTAAATATAACCGGCAAAATAATATATTTCTTGTGTGACAATGAGCTGTCATTTTAAGACTCTTTGAAACGACTTGTTGTTTTAATATATTCGTGAACCGCTGTGAAAACAACAATGTTTTCAACAACAGAAAGTGCAGTCTTTCCAAATAAAAGAAGCTCTGCATTTAATGGGTGAAAATTTCTAGTCGAGTCAAATAAGATGATTCTCTGGTTCCTAAAAAGATTACATCTAAAAAGGTAATGAACAGCATCTTCTATAGAATTTGAACAGGTACAATGAGGGTCATCGCGTAGGTGATTAAGGTAAAGGTCATTGTTTAAGTTGATACATTTGGTTCGCAATCTTGGATGCATGGCAGCTATATATCTCTGACCATCACTATAGTAAGAGGGTGGATTAACTTCTTCTGGAAGATAGGCCTTTAATCTAGATCTAAAAATCGATACTGTAGCAGTATCTCTGAGCTCGTTTGGTAAAGAGTTCCAAACTGAAATAGATGAGGGTATACATGATTTGCGACTTAGTTCAGTCCGAGTAATTGGAATATTAACATCATTATTATTTCTTTAGGAATATGGTACGTTTTCTCCTACAGAAGAAGAAATAAGGTCTGATATATAAGACGGGATCATGTTATGGGTAGCTTTGTACATAAATATCAATTTATGCTGCTTTCTCCTCTCTGCAAGAGAGACCCATCCACACTCTCTGTATAGATTAGCTAAGGAGATCGATCGGGTGGTACCAGTAACTATTCTTGCTGCTTCATTTTGAAGTAATTCAATCATTTCAGAATTATATTCAGTACATCCATCCCATACTATTGAACAGTATTCTAAAACTGGACGTATATCAGAAAGATAAATTTGGTTTAATGCATTTCTACTAAAAGTGAATTTCATTTTCCTCATGACACCAATAACCTTAGAGGCAGATTTTAAAATATTATCAATATGGTCATTCCATTTACCGGTTTTGCTTAGTGTGACGCCAAGGTGTCTATGGCTATCAACAAAGTTAATCGGAGTATTGTCGAACATCAAGTTTGGAAGTGCATCGAACTTTCAATGAGAAGAGAATTGCTTCAGTTTCGTCTGGATTGAACTTAACTAGCCACTGATTAGCCCATGCAGATATAATATTTAAATCGTGGTTAATAATTCCTTCAATATCTTGGAAAGAGGTTGCTGAATAATACAAAGAGCTATCATCAGCGTACAGTTTGGTTAAGCTCAATAATAATTGAGTTATGTCGTTGACATATATGAGAAAAAGAAGAGGTCCTAAGACAGAGCCCTGTGGTACTCCAGCTTTAACAGACATTAATGACGAACATGAAGATTGGATTACTACTTTTTGTTTTCTATTTTTAAGGTAATCTTTGACCCAGTTTAGAAGTTTCCCATTTATACCGTTTTCTTCTAGTTTGAAAAGCAGCCCCGTATGCCAAACCCTATCGAAAGCTTTTGATATATTGCAAAAATCATACAAGAGAACTGATTGTTGTCAAAGGATTGGCAAATATGATGATAAATGTCGATGAGTTGAAAAGTAGTTGAATGATTTGGCAAAAATCCAGACTGGTATTTATACAATAAATTGTTACTCAAGAAGAAGTTATACATATGTTTAAAAATTATTCTTTCTAAAATCTTACCGACACAGCTTAGCAACGACACCCGATTTATTAGAATTGCTAAGAATTTTTACTCCATTGTAATTAAAAAACTTTGAACTGATTAATAGAATTTGCATTTTTTATATAAGACGAAATAGAGTTCCACAAAGAAGAGCCTGAATAAGCAATCGAATTTGGAAACATTTCAGAATTAGGCTTAGGAGAATACAAATGTAGATTAGAGGATGACCGTAGTGTGCGTGTGTGAACATTAGCTGTTAGAGTAAATACATTTTTGAGTTATGCAGGAGCCTGGTCATTAAATGATTTATATATGCATTATTATATCGGCATCATATCGCACTCACAAGTAGCTGCACAGAAAAGGCATTTAAACACCCGAACCTATTGGTGAATATTAATGAATGCCAAGTAAAACCTTACAGACAATATTCGTGATTGCGATATGATGTCAGTAATGTATTGGTA